>CM031578.1:12578143-13178143 GCA_018467065.1 Ephestia elutella
ATTTAATCTCATAGTTTTTACGTAACATATAAGTACATAGGTTTTCTCTTAAAATTCCTAAGTTTAAGATAAAGAAACCAACGTGCCTTCCATCCACTCTGGATCACGAAGTTGAGATCCTTTAATGCGGAGCTTCGGCAGCGTCGTACCGCAAATATACTCCACGGAACTCTATGGTTCCTGCCGAGGAGGCCAATCTTGTGGCGGCTTCATTTCTATAACACTTAATGAAATATTATGGATTTATGGTATGTTAAACGTTCGTACTAATAATAATCACCCTTGAAGATATTTTTAAAACCCTGGATTGGAATAACATAGGTATCAACGTCGACGGACAATACGATCTGAACCATTGACTTTGCGCTTTTGCTGGCGACATCGTTCTACTTTCTGAGACCTCTGAAGATCTAGAAAAGATGCTCAACGATCTAAGCCAAGCGTCAAGGAAAGTTGGTCTTTAAGATGAATCTGGAGAAAACAGAAGTGGATAGGTCCAACGGACACCCAGATTCTAATAAATGGCACAATCGGTGGAGAAAGTCAAAGACTACGTATATTTAGGTCAGAGAATCGGGTTGGAGAAGGACACGATGGGAAAAGGAGATGGACAGGCGCATACAACTGGGCTGGGCTGGCCTTTGGAAAATTGACAGGAGGTGATGTCTTTTAAGTCAAAGATACCCCAGAGTCTGAAGTCCTGAGTATATGACCAATGTGTTCTTCCAGTCATGACCTATGCTTGCGAAACATGGACACTTACTGTCGGAACGGTCCATCGCCTAAAAGTGGCTCAAAACGAGCCATGGAACGCTCAATGCTCGGAGTCACTCTGCGAGATAGGATCAGAAACGAGGCCGTACGCCACAACGTACGAAAATCACTGATATCAATAGAAGAGTAGCGCGACTCAAGTGCCAATAGGCTGGAAATATCTGTCGCAGAGATGACGATAGATGAAGCCAGAGGATTCTGTTTAGGCGATCCCGTACAGGAAGACGAAGTGTGGGCAAACCAGCTGCCAGATGGTCGAACGATATTAAAAAGACGGAAGGGCCGACCTGGACCAGGATCGCCGCATCAAGATCGGAGTGGAAAACCATTCAAGAGGCATACGTTCAGCAGTGGACGCAAATATGCTGAGAAGAAGAAGAAGAACGTTCGTAGGTTGCACCATCGAAGTTCTTATTTTTCCCATGTTTTGTGCAAGCATATAAATACTGGGAATATGACTTGACTATGAATTTGTAGCTTAAACGTCACACTAGCGTCTTTTTGATAATTATTAATTTTTAAAATTAATTCATTAAAATGTGGACATGTGTGTCTATTTTATTTTGGTTGTGAGCCAGTGGGCCGGCATATAAATATAAGGTACAGCTTCGGATATATCACGCATGTACTTCTGGTACTCCCTTGGAAATGGTCACTGTCAGTGTCGATACGGAAATATTCTAGTGCCGCTCGACACTAATTATATATAGTTATGTGAGCGTCACCCTGGGTCACCGCCAGTTATGTACTTATCTGCCTTGAAAGAGGTCTCGTCCTCCGTATCGATGCGAGTATAATTTCTAAGCACTCCTGCTCCACGCTGGTCAGCTGAGCGAGCAGCTCCACCATGTTGCGAGCCCCGTGCTGCAGATATGCTCCCATAGTGGTATCCCTGGGTTATCACTAAGCCTACATTGCCCACGTCGATTGACCTCGTGTAAAAGGATTATTCATTTATTTAAAAACTTTACTGCCCAAATTACAAATATCTACAAATGGTTGACTTAACGCCCATATGGCATTCTCTACAGAGGAGTGATTGATTGATACATGATGTGATTTTTTGTTTTTATTTTTTACGACGTGTTTATTTAGTTATTAGTAAGGAAAAAACATGAAGTACATATTGAACTATTATAACTATACTAGAAAGTGTAATTTGTGGTTACTTTCACCAGTATCAATAAATAAAAACATAAATACGACACAAGTGAGGTAAGATAATACACAAAATATCCAAATACAATCCTAAAGTGGATGCACCTCCCAAGTAACAATTATACGCAGTAGTGTTGATGTCCTGAAATTAATAAAATTATTCAACTTTCCCTACAGCAGTCCACTCACCACCAAACTAATTGTAAAATTTTATTTATAAGGTAATGTGTAAAGAAAATATTAGTTCGTTCAGGGGTTATATAAGTCCTGTAGCTTTTGACCTCGGCTTCGCCCGCGTGTATTTCGATTTTCCAATTCCACATCTTCCAAAAATTCTCTTTCTCAGTGATCACTTGCGCTATAAAAAGAACACCTTTGCAAAATTTTTGAGTTTCTACGTTTAATGGTTTCTGTCATTGCATGGATATACCAATCAGTAAGTCAGCATCCAATTTTATATATATAGGAAGATGTTCACCTTGGCTGATATCGAATTCATCTATAAGCCTCTGTTGTGCCCCAGCAGACCTTATGGTAGCAATGCCATTTAGCGAAGATGTTATCATTCCGGAATACAGGACTCTTTGCTGAAATACACAATTCAAGATTTTCAATTTCGTAAAGTATTCATCAAGGCGACTAAGGTCTTTGACCAGTGTGTGTTTGCCAGTAAATGACATACGGAACTGAGACGTGGTCGCTTACTATGGGCCTCATAAGAAGGCTCAAGGTCACCCAAAGGGCGATGGAGTTACGCGCTATGCTCGCAGTTTCTGCGTGATCGAACTTTCAGAAATGAGGAGATCCGTAGGAGAACTCAAAGTACCTAACCGACATAGCCCGCAGAATCGCGAAACTTAAGTGGCAGTGGGCGGGGCACATAGCTCGTAGAACAGATAGCCGTTGGGGCAGAAAAGTTCTTGAGTGGAGCGACCACGAACCGGAAAAACTTGTAGTGTTGGCAGGCCTCCCGACTTCGGTGGACCGACGACCTGGTGAAGGTCGCGGGATGCGCATGGATGCGGGCAGCGCAGGACCGGTCGTTGTGGAAATCCTTGGGGGAGGCCTTTGTCCAGCAGTGGACGTCTTTCGGCTGAGAGAAGAAAGTATTCATATAATTTAAAAAAATGATGATAGATTTTATAGTTACTAACTGGTTCCTTCCAAACGCTTCACAGCTTGAGCTCCTTTCATGTATATTTTTACAGAAAAATAGCAAATCAATAATAAAAAGGCTGATGGTATTAAATTCCAATACAGTGCTATTACATTCAACGCCAACATGGCCAAAAGTGTACTGTATAATTGGAAGACGAGCCATAACGTCCTTGGTACCGACTCATCTAGTTCTCCAATGTCCTTAGTAAATCGGTTCAGGATTCGACCTAAAAAAGTAATTGACAAAATCACGAAGCAAAATCCTGTCGTTAGACTTTTAAAGTTTTATAAATAAATGTGTTGGAATATTTACTTGATAAAAGATGAATACCCAGTGTCGAGAAAAATAATTTAAGTTTATAGTGTACTGTTGTAAATATGTAAAATTTTTTGTGTGAAATTTAAATAAATAAATTATTATTTTTATTTTTAAATGTGTTACCCCTTTTTTTACCAACTCCTGCATTAGATCTCAGGAAGAGGGGTGCCTGAAAATCAGCGTTGTCTCCAAATCCTAGTTGGGGACAACACAAGCTGAGGCATTCCTTTGTCTACTTTTGTGCAATTTAGTTATAAGACATAATATTAAGCTTGCAATTGTAGTGTGGCAATAAATGATTTTTTATTTATTTTATTATTACTTTCGCTTTATTGTTGTCATTCTATTGATGATAATTTTTACCAATTTGTTTAATTACCTGATAGATTTGTATCAAAAAACCTCATGATTCCAGCAATTACAGTAGAAAACATAAAGGTTGTGAAGCTTTCTCGAGGCGGACATGCATAGACTGACAACTGACATCACTCGTAACTGAGTCATGACGATACAGGTGGCGATGATGCAGCCGTGGATGATCAGGTACTGACCAGTGGTGAACTGACCCACTCTCAACTCCAAGCTTGTATCTGTTTATATTTTATTTGAAACATTTATGATATGTAACTAACTATTTTTTTTTTCTAATTCCCTACGTAGAAACCATGTCTTGAATGTATTATATTTTCAGATATTACTTATTATGTTTACAATGACAAAAAATATTATAATCCTATATTATAAAAATTGATATAGATCATGTGAGCGAAGCTTGAATGCCTAGCTTAAAATAAAATCATACCTATTTTAGCTCCATGTAATCCTTTTTCATAATTTGCCATTTGGTTAGACCTGAAATTTTCGATACAAAGGCAAGTTCTTTTTTAATAGTTATATAAAATACTTATCACATTATCGAATATACGTATACGTTTACTCTATATAGTCAAAGAATCATAAGTGCAGTCATACCTCAAAAATCTTATTGTCTTGTCTTAAAGATCATATTGCCTTGTATAGGTCGATTCTGACTACACTTATGAAGCATACCATACCAGTAGCTAATCCAGAAATCTGCGGAAGCCCCACAACATGCCACCAAGAATACCATGAGTAAGGTAACTGTACACATTTTCCCCCCGGATCTGAAGTAAACTTTGATAACTTCCCATTTGAGATGCCCATGTTGACGCTCTTCCTCCTGTATCTTTTGAATTTTAAACTCTTCCAATGGTACCCTTATCCTTTGCGATAACTGTCTCGTTAAAGTTTCAGAATTGGTTAATAAATCTGGTTTCTGAAATATTTCAAATATTAAATAGGTAAGTGATGACAAAATTTTAGGTATGGCAATTAAGTTTATGAATGCATTTAGATTGTGCAGAGCAACTACGCTCTGCTGCCAGAAAATGTGCGCAGAGCGAATCCGGACAAACGAAGCGGCGGGAAGAACTCTGTACCGGAACTTCACCGGGAAAAAACCACCGGTAAAAAATAAGTACCGGGAAGAAATCTCCACGCGGCACCACGTTTGCCCGACTAAAACCTAAATAACTTAACGCAGTCTGCTACCACCGTAGCTTATGAAGGGAGCTACAGGGCCCTATATGATAACCTAACCTATAAATTAATTACACTTAAAAAACACTTACCAAGCTAAATCTTCTTTCTCTTCGGATCCAAACTTGAGTATCTTCGGGAAGGGGGAATTCCTAATCACCCTACCTAACCCTTGAGATCTCAATTCCCCAGGACAAATAAATAGATTTCTTCCCGTAGTTTCACTCGGGAACAGCCAGATGTGAACCGCCAGCCACGTTTCACCTCTCACAAGAAAAAGTCACCATGACGGGTACACAAACACAAAGTTCAATAGTTATTTAACAAACAGGAAATTCACAAACACAACTCAAGCTAATTAGCAATCAAAGAACGCGGAACCTCTCGCGTATTAAAAATCAAACCGATATCGCATAGGGCAATGCAATGGCGGCCGTCCGCGCGACGCCATCCACGCTAGCAGTGTGAAAACCCCGAACGCCCTCTGGCGGCAGCCTGCGTTTAGTTTTACCCAATATATTACAAACATCCCCCCGTCCCGGTCTGAGAAGCAGACCGCTAGCTTACTCTACGGGAAGGCGGGCGAGAGAGGTCACACCTCTCCTTAAAATCGAACCGTCGACCAACACCTCAGCCACACGCGGAGTGCCATCTCCGCCAAGAATCAAACGTAATATGCGAGCTCGTCGCCAAAGCAATGAGGGCAAATTTGCCTCTTTTAACAATACTAAATCACCCTCCCTGGGAGGCTCAGTCCTGTCTGTCCACTTCACTCTTTGCTGCAGCAAATGCAAATATTCAAGCGACCAGCGACGCCAAAAGTCCTGGCTCATTTGCTGCAACATTTGAAAACGCGACAACCGATATACGCGTTCATCCTTCCACGGGTATTCGGGCAGGGCATTCAACGGCCCTCCCACCAAAAAATGACCAGGGGTGAGAGCTTCCAAGTCATTTGGATCTGGAGATAGCGGACAGAGAGGACGAGAGTTGAGGACCGCCTCAACTTTACAAAACACTGTGGCCAGCTCTTCAAAAGTTAGAGCCGTTTCTCCGATAATGCGGCGGAGGTGGGTCTTTGCGGATTTCACAGCCGCTTCAAAATCCCTCCCAATGGGGGCAACTTGGGGACTAAACTTCCAGGTTATTCCCCTTTGGGCAACAATTTGACTTAAACTAGTACAATTTTTATCAATAAACACAGAAACATCCTTAAGATAATTTACAGTTCCTTTATAGTTTGTGCCATTATCAGACCTAATAAGGGAAGGTAGACCTCGACGCGAAACAAAGCGATCCAACGCGGCGACGAAGGCCTCCGTAGTCAGAGCCGATACCACCTCCAAATGGACAGCCTTGGTGGCCAAACAAACAAATACACACAAATAGCCCTTCACAATACGGGCATTACGAAAGGGTAAGCCTTGATCGAAAAGGGACCGGCAAAATCGGTTCCAACGCCGTCAAACGGCCTCGAAGGTCGGATTCGATCAGCGGGCAAATCACCCATCTGTGGTTGCATCGTGGATGCCTTCAACCTATAACATGCAATACATCGAAACAGGACACTACGGATTGCTCTTCGGGCAGACAAAATCCAAAATTCGCGTTGCAAAATAGCCAACAAAGCATTGCACCCAGCATGGGCGTTACGAATGTGTCGATCAGACACCAAAAGCTGCACCAAGGGTCCGCCCTTGGGCAACAACAGAGGATGGCGAGTCTCATATGGAAGATCCGCCTTCCGGAGCCTGCCTCCAACCCGAAGAAGCCCATCCGAGTCGATGTACGGGTTCAAACGAGCGACCGCGCCCTTCAACTTAGCGCGTCCGTCGCGCAAAGTACAAGCTCTGACTCAAACCGTCCGGTCTGCACGACACGGACCCAATGCAACAATGCGCTCCGGCGCTCTTCTGCATCTGCAATCGGCTCCAACCGCTTTGCCTGTGGGTTTCTACAATTATGTATGAAACGCTTAATCCAACTGGTAACACCCAGAAGCTTATCCAAGCTGCTATACCGAGCAAGTAGCCAATCCGGCTCCGACGTCGTCTCAGCGACTACAGCATGTACACGAAGCCCAGTCAAATTCAAAGAAGGAACATCTGTCTGACAGACAGGCCAAGAAGTTTCTGATCCCATCAGCCACTCTGGACCCCACCAGAGCGGGTGTGACACCAATTCTGGTGCCGTACAACCTCGGGAGGCACAGTCCGCTGGGTTAAGCTCTCCCGGCACATGTCTCCATGTTATATCAATTCCGATATTCTGGATTTGGGAAACCCTGTTTCCAACAAAAACCTCCAAGGTATGTGGGGCCGCGCGCAACCATGCAAGCGCGACCTGGCTATCCGACCAGGCGAAGATGTCCCGTATCTCGACCGTGGCCGCCAGCTCACATGCAACGTGATGCAACAATTTAGAGAGAAGGTGAGCTCCACTCAACTCAAGCTTGGGAATAGTCAGCCTAGTCCTGATGGGGGCGACCTTGCTCTTCCCTAACAAAAGCGAGACATTGACCCGGCCATCGGCGTCAACTGTCCGCATATAGACTGACGCGGCGTAGCCTCGCTCCGACGCGTCACAAAAGCCATGCAGGCTGGCTCGATATTTCCCGGGTGGCAATATTCGACGAGGCAAGGCAATCCGATTGACTTCCTTAATCGATGAAAACAACTCGAGCCAATCATCCAATGGAGAGCCAAACAGCGGCTCGTCCCACGAGACGCCCAAAGTCCAAAGTCTCTGAAGAAGACACTTCGCAGAGAATATCACTGGACTGATCCAACCGCTTGGATCAAACATACGAGCTATTACGGACAACACCGTTCTCTTAGTCCAGACTTTTGGTATTTCCAAGTCCACTTGGAATGTGAAAATATCGGTTAGCGGCTGGTACTGCATGCCCAGCACCGCTATCCTGTTGGGATCATCCACATCCTCAAACAGGTGAGGGTTCTGTTGGTGATCCTCCGGGATCCCTTCTAGAACTCTAGGCTCATTGGACAACCACTTACGTAGCTCGTAGCCACCTGTCTTCAATATTTCGATCAATTCATCCCGCAGTAGGAGGGCCTCCTCAATACTTTGGGCTCCGGTGCACACGTCATCAACATACAAGTCACGTGACAGCACGGAAGCCCCACGGGGAAAGCGGATCCGTTCCCGCTCTGCCAATTCAAGCAATGATCTGATGGCGATATAGGGACTAGATTTCAAACCATACGTGTTTGTATTGAGTTCATACACCGTCACAGGATCCTCAGGGCGCTCACGCCAGAGTATCAACTGGAATCGCCTGTCCTCAGGATGTATGACTGTCTGGCGGAACATCATCCGGATGTCCGCACCAAAAACCACTTGATGTCTTCTAAAGTTCAAGATGATGTCAATTATGTCCCTATGCAATTTGGGACCCGAATGCAAACACAGATTCAACGAAACCCCGTTCGAAGTGGGTGCGGACCCATCGAAGACGGTCCTCAATTTGCCTGTTGAGGCCTTCACCACCGCGTGGTGGGGCAAAAAATAATGCTCAGTTGAGCTCCAATCAACTCGAGCCGGAGACATGTGACCCAAATCCTCGTACTCGCGCATAAATTCAATATATTTATCGAGAAGTACGTGGTCACGCTGCATACGTCGCTCCATGGACAGCAGTCGTTTCTCCGCAAGCGCCCTACTTTGCCCTAGGCTAGGACGAGAGGCAACAAAGGGTAACCTAGTTACAAACCGACCGGAGGGCAACCTCTCCGTGGTTGATCGAAAGAAGGCTTCGCACTCAGCGTGTTCCGGATCCATCCTGGAACTCATAGGTGGCTCCTCCACCTCCCAAAACCTTTGCATGGTCTTGGCCAAGGACGCTGATGCGACGACCGGTGGCTCCTCCACGGTGCTATTATCAAACACAGGGCCCATCAGGGCGAAACCAAAGATAGTAGACACTGCCATCAGTGAAGACGAACCCAGAGCTTTCTGAGTACCCAACAAAATCCAACCCAATACGTCCGAGCCCAGGAGCAAGTCCACTGGGCCGGGATGAAAGACAAAGGGGTCGGCCAAATCCAGACCCGAAACCAAAGACAACACACCCGGCGGTATGTCTGTCGAGGGGTGCCAACCCGCAATGGTATCCATTACCATAGCCGAAGTCGTGATCCTCATTGTGGAGGACTTCAGCGAAGAAAAGGTGACAAGTGTCTGGCCCGTCAGACACTTCACTTGTATGCCACCAACTCCAAGAAGTGGCACAGGCGAGTCTTCCACGACTAAACCTAACTGGCGTGCCACTCGAGTGGTAACCAAACTGCTTTGAGCCCCTGAGTCCAACAGAGCTCTCAAATTAATGGCTTCCCCCCTACGACCCCATACGCGGACCACCGCGGTAGGGAGCAGAACCGTCCGCGGCTCTGTCCCAGCAAGGGAGCAAGCTAGTTACGGGCTCCCCACTCTCTCCAAACCAGGGGCGCGCCACTGACCCGGATAATATGTCGGGCGAGTGCACATCCCCATCTGAGGGGGGGCATAACCCGCGGCCCGGCCATACCTATGGTACGGCGGGTGGTACTCCAGCCGTGGGTACTCGTGCAGCGGCGGAGAAAACCGCTGCGGCTGCATGTGTTGGGTATTGGTAACCCGCGTGGAGGGTGTCCCCACTCTCACGTCCGATCTAGGGCCCCCGCCCATGGGGGCCCCATCCGGGGCCTGGCCAGCCACATACTGGCCATGACCTTGGGGCGCGTGGTCCCGGTCCGCCAAGACCCGCGCCGGTACGCGACCCCCCTCCCGAGGGGGGGTGCGACGAGCGAAGCCGCGTCCTCCGTCCGATGGTGGAGGGCTTCGCGCAGGAGCGCCCCCGCCCATAGGGGACCCCTGCCTCAACAACCGGGGGCCATCCCCGTTCCGGTTCATGCAGAGCATCACGTGGTGCAGCCCACGGCATGCACTGCATGGTATGGCCCTGGGACAGTCACGTGCATAGTGACTGCCCAAACAGTAAAAGCATAGTTCATGCCGCCTTGCCATGCGGCGCCGATCTTGTACTGGCAGTCTCTGCCAGTCCCTGCATTGCAGCAGGCTGTGGCCCATCCGGCCACATTGCAGGCAGTCCGCGTCCCCCGCGACTGCTGCCGTGTGTGCAACCCGCACACCAGCTCCACGCGGTGGCGGTTGCCGTCCCTGTGGGGGCTTCCCTCGCCATGAGGGTTCCAAGGGCCTACGTTCAGGCGCTCTGGATGGCGCTGAGTCCGTCATGGTATTCTCAGCAGCCCGTGCCTCAAACTCCAAAAACTTCACCAAGTCAGTGAATGTTGGTAGGGTGGTGCTATCCCGCTCCCGCATTTTCGCGCTCAAACCGCGAGCGGATGTCATTGGGCAATTTGCCCAATACAATGTGCACCAACAAAAAAGACCATTGGTCCACCGGCAGCCCCAGTGTGCGGAGCGCGTTACAGGCCACTGTAACGGGCGTGAGCAACTGCAGGCGCAACTGTGCCCTGTTGGCCACCTTGGGCAGGGCCATCAACTGTGCGGCGTGCGCATCCGCTAACAAACGTAAGTTTTGGTAGCGGGAGTTCAATAACTCCCAAGCCGTATCGTACTGGTCGTCCTCCACCCGGAGGTGCTGGATGAGCGACCGCGCTTCATCCTCAAGAGTGGAGAGGAGGTAGGCCATCTTCTGGGCCTTCGACAAATCCTGTCGTGCTACGACCAGGGACTCAAACATATTTTTATATGCTACCCACTCCTCCATCCTACCCCCAAAGTGGGACAGCTGAAGGGTGGGGAGCCGACCAGTAACCGCTGGTCCTTCCTGTCTAACAGGTGTGCGAGGGGCTGGTCCGCCAGCCTGTCTCGCCCTTATTGCGGTCACCGCCTCCGCGATATCATCGTGCAGACTCAGGATCTGGTCCATGTCCGCCATGTGACCTGCGTAGGCCTCCGGGGTAAGATCGGCTTCGGTAAGCGCCGCCATGGCCGCTTCCGCGCTAATCAATCGTGAGTGGAGGTGATCCGCTCTTAGCAGTATGGCGCCCTCCCTGTCCTTCCGGGACAGGAGTCCTCCGGCCGTCACAAACCATCTCAATTCGTTGGCGAGTGTCGCCCTAGCATTGGAGGCCTTCGCCATCGCGTCAAGTCACAAACAAAAAAATAACAAAAGGTAAATAAAAAACAACAAAATCAAGCAACTACACGAAGAACCGCGGTAGGTATGAGAATGGCACAAACCCGGAACGCACGGTACAAACCGCAAACAAATACAAAAAAGGTTACAAATATTCTTATACAAACAAACTAAGAAAAATCTAATAATTTTTACAAACAATTAATTATTTTTTACAAACGAACAAATAGAGGGTAGATAAACTACGCTCTGCTACCAGAAATGTGCAGAGCAACTACGCTCTGCTGCCAGAAAATGTGCGCAGAGCGAATCCGGACAAACGAAGCGGCGGGAAGAACTCTGTACCGGAACTTCACCGGGAAAAAACCACCGGTAAAAAATAAGTACCGGGAAGAAATCTCCACGCGGCACCACGTTTGCCCGACTAAAACCTAAATAACTTAACGCAGTCTGCTACCACCGTAGCTTATGAAGGGAGCTACAGGGCCCTATATGATAACCTAACCTATAAATTAATTACACTTAAAAAACACTTACCAAGCTAAATCTTCTTTCTCTTCGGATCCAAACTTGAGTATCTTCGGGAAGGGGGAATTCCTAATCACCCTACCTAACCCTTGAGATCTCAATTCCCCAGGACAAATAAATAGATTTCTTCCCGTAGTTTCACTCGGGAACAGCCAGATGTGAACCGCCAGCCACGTTTCACCTCTCACAAGAAAAAGTCACCATGACGGGTACACAAACACAAAGTTCAATAGTTATTTAACAAACAGGAAATTCACAAACACAACTCAAGCTAATTAGCAATCAAAGAACGCGGAACCTCTCGCGTATTAAAAATCAAACCGATATCGCATAGGGCAATGCAATGGCGGCCGTCCGCGCGACGCCATCCACGCTAGCAGTGTGAAAACCCCGAACGCCCTCTGGCGGCAGCAATGCGAAACGCCTGCGTTTAGTTTTACCCAATATATTACAAACATAGATCTTCGAGCAACAAGGACTTCCGCGCGCGGCCCGGAAAGTCCGTGTTGCTCTATGATTTAGATACATACTTCCATATTGTTGTCATCTCGCAATGTAACCAACAGCATTGTAAACTCTTTACTGGATGACACGAGCTCATCAAACGTTCCAACGCTCTCCACTCGACCCTAAAGGAAAAATAAAATTGTCCTCGTATATACTACCGTAGGTACAGCTTACTATCTAATATAAACTACGGGGTGGTGTTGAGAGATGCCGTGAATACAGAGTTAGGTAAGGTTTCTCGGATAATAATTCGTGTGATTGCAGAGCTGTATAATCTAGGGCCCATCTCCTGTCATGTCCCAATGTCCCTCATCTTATACAATAGATAGAGGACCATAATGACGCCAACGACTCTCGTCTTAGCGGTTAAAGGTTACCACATCACAAAAAAAATCATATAGGCATTTCGACTTTATAAGAAGAATAAAAGTAAAATAAGTCACATCATTCCAAGACAATGATCTGGTCGGCAGCCTGAAGAAAGTGTATCTGATGTGTAACGAGCACTCGCGTGCGCCCGCGCAGGTATCCGTTGATGCAGCCGTCGAACAGCTGCCGGCCCACGTTAGCGTCCACCGCAGACAAGGGGTCGTCCAAAATATATATGTCTGCCTGTAAAAATGTTCCACCGACGTGAATTACAGTTTTATTTACTTTATACATTAGAGTTTTAGAAAATCAAAAATCAACACACACTTCTCTATAAAGTGCACGTGCCAAATTGATTCTGGCCCGCTGACCCCCAGACAAAGTCACTCCACGTTCTCCCACCAACGACTGGTCACCGTGCGGAAATTGCAGAAAATCATTCTCAAGCGCACATGCCTTACAAATCTGTGAAAAAAGAAAATAACCCATGAAAATCAGTAACATGACAAAAATTATAAACGCATACCTTATATGTTTTCTTCGAATACATGATCTGGATCTTGCTTTATTTTAAATCACGGCATTCGATGTTTTACAAAGTAGCAGATAGTGCTTTGGTTTGGAAAATAAGTATATTCCCATACCTCTCTATATTTGTGTACGTCAAAAGGTTGGCCGAAGATAATGTTTTCTCGTACAGAACTTGCAAAGAGCCAGGCATCTTGACTGGCGTAAGAAATGCTCCCGTTGATTGTAATGCTACCAGATAATGCAGGCAGCTCTTTTAGTAGCAGTTGTAAGAGTGAAGACTGAAAACAAAATAATTACAAGCACACAGAAGCAGAATAATTTTAGTTGTACATTGATAGCGTACGAACGATCCAAATACAAAAATCGATATAATAGTGGTGCCAATATTCTGTAGCAGCAACAAAACACTATCTACCTAATTCTTCTCGCGTTCTTTTTTGTAAAAACAAATGGTTAGTGATTTTTCCAATTCATTAAAAAAATCAACGATATGTTTTCATTTTCATAACCTACTTTTCCCGAGCCGACGACCCCAATAATAGCGCAAAGCTTGCCCTTCTGCAGCTGAAGCGATATATTCCTCAACACCATCTCGCTAGAGTCGCCCGGCCAGCTCGCTGACACCTCGCGCATCGCCACTGCCACGTCATTGGGGAATGACAGATTGCGACGCAACGTATTTTGGCGGGTTAAACCTGAAATTACTTAAATTAGTAATAGGGGACCGGCCTAGGTATGAGAATTGTTAAAAATATGTAACTTTATGATAGAATACATATAATTAAACACATTTAGCGACTTTTCAGCGCGAGTTTATTCTCCAGAGCTAATTTATTCGAGTTCAAACTTTTAGGGAAAGTCCATTTTCTACGCGTGACGTCATATGAATGTACGTTTAGTTAGGGGCGTTTTGGTATCGTCCAAAAATCGCTTAATAATGTGAATTGTTTTAGGCTATATCTTGGAAAATACTTTGGTTATGGATGTGATTCTTTTACGGATGATTCTATTAATGTGAGATATTTCAAAGAAGCATCAAAAAAAAAAGTTGTCCGGTCCCCTATTCTATGCTAGGGAAAAAATGGTACAAATCGAATAACCATGATACTGAAATATACATAGATAACGCAAGGTACGTGATTGGCCATTTCAAAAGTAAGCGTATGAAATATAAAATGGAAAGTTGACTCAGTTTTTTAGAGAATCGAGTTGATCGGACCAATTGATCGAGTTCTTGTGATACTTCCGTGTCGACTCGATCGTATTTGTGAAGACCAGTAGGTAAAATGGCACTGAGACAGGACTATCCGTGGCGTCATGTCTCCCGTGTGATAATAAAACATGTATTTCGTAATCAACAATGAGGAATATGATTAGATCCGTCCAGATAACAATGTTAAATGATGTTATAAAATAGTTATATGTTTATAATATGTGTCATAAAAATTAAATACTTTACAAAGATGACAAGGATGACAATTGATATTTTGTTAGTCAAAGTACAACCAATAGTCTTTAATAAATACTTATGTTACGAGCGCCGCATCATGATGACCTAATCATAATATAACACGCAATTTTGGGATAGCAGGCAGGTAATTATAGTCCAATTAACTTAATACTCGTGATACAGGACAATCCTCAGTGTACCTGGTAGATACTATTTATCATGCATATAATATAATATACTAGCTGCGATCTGGGGCTTCGCTCCCGAGGTTATATTTTACCCGTTTACCTTTTTGTACAGTATATTTTGCCCGATTGAGTAACATACAGACTATCCAAACTTTCGCATTTTAATAATATTCCTAGCTGCGCTCCGGGGCATCGCTCCCGTGGGAATTTTGGGATAAAAAGTACCCTATGTGCTATTCCAGGGAGGCAATTCTGGGGTCTGCGATATAATATCAATTTCGACATTTATCGAAAAAACATGGCGGATATCGATAAATATCGAAATTGCGTATTCTCGTGATTTCAAATGTGACATTTATCCAGCGTCAGCCCTCGATACGCATCGAGTGGTCGAGCGTGGCCGAAAACCATATCGTGTGTGATATTTGTTGCTTCAAAGCTATTGAATAACATAATATTCGTACTTTACAAGACGCTTTGTATTTTTCTTCAGCTATGGTTTAGTAAAATATGAATGCTTATGATTTTGTATTCAATTTTATTGGAAATCGTTGTTAATTTACATAAAATTATTTTATTGAAGCCTAATATATACAGGTTTGGATAGATACATACTTTGCTTTTTTCTGCCTCGAGTACCATACCTTATTTGTTTCTCGATTCAATTTCGTAAAGAAACAATATCATACATAAGAATATAATTGATACTCCGATAACAAATATCACGTAACCTCACACACACAATAAACAAACAATGACAAGTATCCTCGCGTTCCGTTCTCTCCATCAACTCTAAAATATTTCATTTTCTTTGCATTTTATAAATTTGCATTGGAGCTTATTAAGTTACATAAAATAAAGTATTATAACTATTTTTACACAAATTCACTATTAAAACATTGGTTTTATATAAAATATTTAAAGAAACAAGTAAAACATAAATTTCTCGATTGTAGTTAAGTATAATCGAGAAAAAGGAACGTGTTTTCAATTAGAGAAGCCCTAGTTTTCGATATAATATCGAGTTTTATGTCGAATAGGTTCGAGAATACCATTTTGGAGGATTTTGTGATAATTTTGTTCGATAAAAGAAGTTTGATATATTATCAAATTCGATAAAATATCGCAAACGCGAGAATTGGCTTCCAGGTATTTTTCTACCCGTATACTAAATTTCATTGAAATCCGTTTAGTAGATTTTGCGTGATTGAGTATCAAACATCCTCACAAACTCACAAATTCACAAACTCACATCCAAACTTTCGCATTTAAAATTTTAGTAGGATTAGGAAGAACGAGTAGGATAGGATAGTGAGAAGTAGGATAGAAAAAGATTCGACAGCGCGTATGTGTGTGGATGTATGTTACTCAATCATGCCTGAACTACTTAACTGGTTTGATGAATTTCTTGTAAATTTTTCCCGAAATTTCTACAGGAGCAAAAGATGTTGGTCCCGGTATTATATAAATAACCCAATAGCTGGCACGCACTTCGGCCCGAAATGACATGTCTGGGCGTTTTTCAAAAGGTAACCATGGAACAGTCTAACGAATAGCCTTCGATCTGATGACGATGGCTTTCGATCAGATCAACTTGGAAATGCAATTAGACTAAAATTAAAACATAACCAGAAGTTCTCTTTGCCCTCTAGTGTGCCTGGACCAAATTCAAATATCAAAATGTATTATGTACAAACAGAAAACAGTGGAGTTTGATAACTATCAAGAGACCTGTTATACTGAATCTAACGGTATTTGTTCAAAGTACAAAGTACATAAAAAAGCAAATCATTATAGGTAACAACATAGAGTGTGCAGATATTACAGGTGGTTAGAATGAGATATCGCGATACAGACGTACTTACCTTTACTAATTAATGAGTCGGTATTGTGATAAGAGAGCGGCGTGACTTTCTTATCTATATTTTTTGTGTTCTTGTGTCTGAACAGTGCCGAGGCCGGCGCCTCGGCGGGCGCCAAGTCGGGCCTGTCGTCTGAAAGATTAAAATGAGAATATTTGGCAACTTCTAGCAAGAACCTCTCATAATTTCGCCATGTCCCTGATACTATAGGAGACTAAAGATTTTATCATAGTAGAAAGCATTTCATATGGATATAAATAGATAATATGGATGGATATAAATAAGTACATATCAATATTTTATTAATTTTTGCTAATTTATTTTATAATACGTGAATTGATTGAGTCGAGATTGATGGAATAATTGAAACTGTGCTTGATGAATTAAAATTTATCAAACAACTTAAAATAATAAGTAACCATTATAATGAAACAAATAGTCGTAGGAAACAGAACATGGTCTCTCTCGTAATAAACAGATTTAAAAACGTGATTTTATCAACATTAAATAAAACTTAAAGACTTACCTAATGAAAGAAACTCCTGTAAACGGTTTATCGAAACACGCATCTCTGCTATGGATGTTACAATCATAGGTAAATAGAAAGTTAAACCAATTTGCAGGACGCTCATGAACTGCTGTAGCGGAAATATCTGAAAAGTATAATAATAAAATAAATTTAAAACGCTTTCAAATTTTTATTTTGCTAGAACCCTGACCACCAGTAGCTTCTGTATCGGTAGATATCCCTTTTTAAAATTTGCTGTGCATTGTCTGAGTGTCAGTAACGGGATAATCCTAATCCTAAGTAATATTACTAGTGGTTCTGTGAGAACAGTAGACCTCGCGAGCCCTTCCACGAAATAACCGATACTTTACCGTGTCCCTGGCTTAGAAGAGTTTTGAAACCAACCTACCAATGCTGCAAAGAAAGTAAAAAGTTCTTGTGGTTGGTCAATACTACTAAAAAATTAACTGAAACCTGCCTTTTTCGCCTCGAAATAATATAAATAATAATAATAAATATATACGGACAAATCACACTGATTGAGTAAGTTCAAGAGTGGTTCAAGACTTTACGGGATGCTAATTTAACAATACTATATTTTATAACAAATACATATATGTATATATTAATATGCAAAAAACCCAAGTCAATCTGAAAAAGATTATTTTCCATCTTGACCCGACCGTAGATCGAACCCGGGACCTCCGGTGTGGCCGTCTGGCCACACGTATTGGTTATATGTATATTTATGTAATTTGCGCAACAAAATTAAAGTTCAAAAAAGAAAGTTTAATTTGAAATCGAATCTATTATATACATATACGTATATATTACTTTTTTTTAATAGGATTCTAATCACACAATGAAGTTTTTTGATATCAGATTTATTTCAAGTGTTCAAGATAATTCCACCAAGCAAAGCAATCCACAATACAATACCATTAACCAAATAAATACTTGAGTTTTTTTTTCAGTTTGCGTGTACTACCCTAGATCTCATCTATGCTTCCCATCAGGCAAGATAGAGGTCAAACGTACAAAGTTAAAAAAAAATACACGCAATTCAAACAATCTCATTTTAATCAATAAATCAAGTCAAGAATTTGCGAGTATTAAAAGCTTTGCTGCGCCATCTATTGATTTTTTTGTGAACTATCGTATAAGAATTTAATATATGGATTTATAGCGGTTTTATTGAATTTCACTATGAATGAATGAATGAATGAAATATTTATTGACAAGTAACAGAGACTCAAAGGACTTTGTTCAAAGTGTATGGGAGCTTGGCTTACTGTGGACAGTTCGTTCAACAAATAATAGTATTATCATTCATCATAATTAATGTCAAATAGATTTTCTGAATATATATTGGAGTATGAATATCTATAATTAAAATATACCATTTAGTAAGTATTTTTTACGTTTCCGATACTCAAATCAAAGATGTCGGCCTTTACGTGTGTTCTGGGATACCATTATCTAAAATAATATTACATTTAAGTCGTATATTGTATATTCTTTGATGAAAGATTGGATTAATTTTAGAAATAAGCTTTTTGAGTATACCTAGCCCACAGGCTGCACGTGTAGAAGGATGTGCAGAAAGCTCGGAACAATGTGATTTTAACCTCCCGCGAACAACGTGCAAACCTGCGAGCTATCATGTTCGCTCTCACTGACAACGCTCTCCGTTCCCTCTCAATATCTTCATCGTCTTTGAGGTCGGGAGTCAACATATGACCCAAATATTTAAATTTGAAAACTCTTTGTAGGTTGTTATTGTTCAATTTTACAGGTGGTATATTTTCATATCCTTTACTCCCGGCCCCAAAGACCATAATTTGACTCTTTTGACGTTGTAAGCCAAACCGTGGGATTTGGCATACTCCTCACAAATTGACACCAGTCTACGTAGACCACAGATGGATGCACTCAGCAGCACCATGTCGTCCGCATAACTAATGTTGTTGACGCAGACGCCGTCTATATGACAGCCGACAGTGGTGCTGCTCAGCTCATCAATCAGGTCGTTTAGGTACAGGTTGAAAAGCGTGGGTGAACTCAACCCGCCCTGTCTTACCCCGCACTCCAACCTGTACGATTTAGACATGGCCCCATCCCATCGCACGCTGTTGACCTGGTTGCTATACCAGTACTTAAGAATATTAACAAGTTCTACTGGTAAGTGAGCTTTTTGTAACTTATCCCACAGGATGTCATAAGAAACCAGGTCAAAAGCCTGCGACAGGTCTAGGAAGCACGCGAAGATAGGCGTTTTTCGCTCCACATAGTAGGAGATAGTGTGCTTAACGGATAGTACTGCGCTTTCCGTTGACAATTTAGGTCTAAAACCAAACTGATTGTCGTGTAGCTTTACGTATTTATTCAAATGTATGTTAAGCACACTATCAAACACTTTTGAAATTACCGTTGCTAACGATATAGGCCTATAGTTATTCTTATCTGCGAGATCTCCCGTTTTATTTTTAATTATAGGCACTACTAAGGTTCGGATCATGTCTTTTGGCATGTAACTATGCGCCAAACAATAATTATACAATAAAAACAGTACACGAGGAAGGTGCGGGCCGGCAAATTTGAGATGCTCAATACTGAGCCCGTCGTGGCCAGGTGATTTACCCTTGCTCATAGACTTAATCGCGACAGCTATATCTTTGATCGAAAAAGTTATTTTTCTTTCCATGCTCAGTATCTAGAGTTGATTTTGATGGCCCGAGGGGGGAATTTACTTTGAAGCGATCGACAAACATATTAGCAATATCTTCAGGCTCACTTATACCATCAACACTCGTGGGCTGGCCAGGCCTACACTGCAACCGATTGGTGTGCTTCCAAAAAGCCGAAAAATCACTTTTAGCGTGATGGGAGGCAAGAATATCCATTTTTATTTGGGTTTCGTAATCTTGACACCACTTTAAACGGGATTTAAATATTTTTCTAGCCTCGCACATCTCGTCGTAAACGTCCCCGGTTGATGGCTTGCCCTGCAACTCCCATAATTGAAATTTAAGCCTGGCCTTCCCATGAGCTTCAGCTACATGTTTGTTCCAGCCCGCAACCACTCTCCTTTTCGGTTTTTTCCTCTCTTTACTAATTATGGAGGATTCCTTAAGAACCAGCACTATATCCCGATACAAATTTTCAATAACAATTTCGTGACTATCATTGTTACACATCTTATCGCAACAATTATGCAGTTCAGGAGAAAAGTTAATGAGTCTCAACCTATTATTGCATTCTTGCCTATATAAATCTATCTGCTCAGGTGTTCTCTCCCCCCAAACAACCTCATTCCGGCGACATAGACTACTATTTTTTGCTGGCAAAACAATATCTAAGTTGCACTCCATTGCTAGCGGATAGTGATCAGGCCAAACAATATCATAGACAACATACACATTTTGGACCGAGTCGACTGCAGCTTTGCTAGATAAAATGTGATCTAACCACCTCTTCGCTCCATTTATCTCACTAACATAAGTGTGCGTACTACTGGCTAAACTTAACATATCAAAGTCTATACAAGTCCACTCTTGGTCCGAGCAAAAATTTAATAGTTCATAATAAAACTGTTCGTAGGGATGGGCATTTAAGTCTCCCATTATGTATACACAGTCTACACTACAACTGTCTATGATAGCACTCACCGCACTGAGAACATCCGTAAACTCAGCCAGGTTCGCTCTCTCGTCCGTAGGCATATACACGCACATCACTAGAAATGACCTCTCATTTGATACTACCTTAATCGCACAAATACGCGGATTATCGCACTCAATCACTGCCACATTCACAAAAACACTGCGCCTCCAGAGCAGAGCTACACCTCCATAGGGCCGACCTCTTATCAGGCCCGCCGATGTGTCCATAGCTGATACCCCCGTACTGCTGAAGTCTTTGCTTATTGTGTTCAAAAACGGGATCTCATCGTTAGTCAGCCATGTTTCTTGCAACGCTATTATATCGAATGTTTTACATAGATTTCGAATGTCATCAACGGAGCGTTTAACATTTTTGCAATTAAATGTGACAAATTTGTAAGTACCCATTATTTATTTATATGAGACGGGCCGACTCCTTTATCGAAAGGTATCATTTTACGACTCAATCTAAAATTGAAAAAGCGACGAAAAATAATTCCCTGTGGCCAAATCTTTTCATCCAGGAACTTAGATAGTTTACTCTGTGGTACATAGAATTTATAGGCATTATAGTCACACTGACGCTGAATAGATATTTTTTCTAACTTGACCGTTTCCTGTGTCATCTTGTGAATATACCGGACTATATCGGATTCACAGGTGGTTTGGTGAATATTTGTTATAAAAACAGGTGATTTTCGTTCCGCCGCTCGAAAAGTTTCATCTTCTCCTACTACCGCTATCCCTGACTTTCCTTCAGCGAGATTTCTCGATTTTCTTACTTTCTTCTGAACAACTGTCCACCCGTTATTTCCTGCATCGGCCGCTTGAGCATACGATATCTCGTTTGTTGCATCACCGCTCAGCTGATCGGCCGGCCGCTGCACAATAGTAGTAGGTACCTCGCGCTGCGGCAACGGCGGCGGCGGCGCGGGCGGTGAATCATCGCTCGAGCTGCCGGTTACTGCGCTCGCGGCCTCTTGCGACGACGTATCGCTCTTACCCTCTATATCCTTACAATTAATGTCTCGATAGTGCAAACTAAAATTGTTCGAAGATAACGGTTCCTCAGTAGTAACATGAGACTCATCAAAAATCGATAAACCTATGGGACCACTGTCACGGTAGGCACCTCTTTTCATGTTTATTTTCGCTGCCGAAAAAGGCGGCGAAGGATTCTTGTTATTGAGGCATTCCCTCCTTACGGAATCTAGGTGCTCGGCAGTAACATAAGATGATTTAATTTGCATAACATCAGCTTGCAACAGTGCCATATCTTTTAAGAGTTTGGACACATCCAGGTGATTCATAGTAAGATTAGGTAATTTATTCAAATCTCTGGCCACGAATATAGGTAGCTTATCAGGCTCCGTGACTTTTAAAAAGTGTAGCATATCAAACACCATTCGATCATTTTTTCCTTTTCCCTTGCGAGAAATTTTTTGTAGATCTGACGACGGCACTGATTCAAAAAGTAACGAATGCGACTTTTGAATGTCTTCACTAGAGAATGTTGACGTGCATAATATCACTAGACTTTCTTCGTCAGCATTTGACAATTTAGCCTTTAGATAGGCTAACAGCTCGTCGATCACAATATTACAGCCAACACATTTAACCGTAGACGACATTTTTGCGGACACCAAGCAGCGTCGCAATCCGAAACACGCACGTCACGGGGGATGCGCGCGCGCGACTGACGACTATGTTGTTCATACAAAAAAATTGCGTCTTAATAAGAATAACAAAAATGTCTAATGACATTTTTTAAATTTTTTTTTAAATAGCTGAGATATAAGGTTTTTTTTATATATTTCCGCCATTTTATAAAATTTCGAAAAACTGGCTCGACTAAAAAATTCTATAAAATTACCGAACCTGCTCGTAAAATTTCATAAGAATCGGTTCAGAAATGCGACCTGTAGGCGATAACATCCGGACAGACAAAAGAATTTTTCTGCGCTCGCTCGGTCAATAAATGCGAAAGTGAGTTAGTTTGTTTGTTGGTTTGTTTGTTTGTTACCTCTTCACGCTTTACGGAAATACGGAGAAAGACATAGGGTACCTTTCATCCCGGGAAAAAGCACTGTTCCCGTGGGAAATTCACGCGGGCAAAGCCGCGGGCGAAAGCTAGTTTTACATACTTATATTGATTGCTGATTAATTGATTGATGATGTTTGTACAAAAAATACTCACAACATTAGCCGACATGGGATTCCCAAGCAACACGAATGCTAGAATAGTAACGAACAGAGATGCTTTCTCTGCGAAGCCGACGAATCCCAAAATCGTAGATTTCATATAAGTCGCTGTCCCGAGTTCATTTAGTTCTTCGTCACGTTTACTTTGCACGAGATTTTTAAAAGGTATTTCCCATGCATACATTTTAATAACCTGCAAGTAATTATTGTATGTTATTAACATTTTGATAAAAATATTTCCATTCACATATCATAAAAGACAAGCCCTGGTAGTCGGGGCTGTGAATTTCAGTTGTATGATATGGTCACATTAAATCCTACGCTGGGGATTCTTTATAAGTTACATAGATTATATATTACATCTGCAAATTTAGGTTTTCACCAAAATAAAAACACGCGTTAAGAAAACTATATAACATTAAGAAAAAATTAAAAACACTCAAAAGAAATTCCTACACAGGTGATATTTTGTTACATATTTCCTTACGAATAACAAAAGCTTGATTTAAAAAATAACAACTGTATTTTTTAATGAGATGTCATTTTTATACTTTATTATAGGTAAATCGGTGAACTTTTATTTACAGGTAAATGAAGTCTTAATAATTAATTGATTGTGATCAATAATCTCTATTGTATATTTTTTTGTTTACGAGCAATTCCGTATAGTCTATTTACCCCTCCCATTTCCTATCGGGTCTTTAAAATTCTATAACATTTATAAGGATGTCTAAAAACATCAAAATAATATTAGGATAAGAAATCGTGACCGTAGGAATTTGTCGGTTAATAATGTTTAAAAACCCAACTATGGCAATACCTAAAGTCCATTTATTCATAATTACCCTATCATGTAAATAATCTTACCATGTCTTTTTATGTTTTTACAACAATATAAATTAAAATAGACTTTTTAGGAAATTACTTTCGTGGTTAATAAATGTTTTACTTTTGAATGTTTAGGTTTGAACTAATATTTGATTTATTTTCAACAAAATTCAAAAAAAAGTACTGTGAAGATTGTTTACATAATAGGACAATTATGAATAAATGGACCATACATAAATATTTGGTTTTTTTTTTTCATTAAACAAAATGTATCTCGTGTTTTCAAATTAAACTTACTTGAATCCCAGTTATAACTTCATTCATTAGTTGCACCCTCTCATCAGTTTTCTTTGCTGCTCTAGAACGACTTTTTCCGATTATGCCAATGGAGCTTACTGTAAATTAGCCAGCCATATTATTCAATAATTCAAAAATCACATTAATAAATACGAATTTTATATTTAAAAAAAAAATGACTAACAAAGTATTTGAATTCTTAGGTTACGAGCAACAAGGACTTCTGCGCGCGGAGTCGGTGTTGCTCTATGATGTACATTTAGCGGTTTCGGCTCTGCGATGAATAGAAACAAAATTCGTAAAAGTAAAGCATTACATACTTACGTCGGTACGCATTGCTTATATTATTACCGTGCATTAGTTATCTTACTTACTGTAAACACAGTTTTCCCGTCATGTCTGTTCATGTCCCTGTCCCCGTCATGCCTCTCTGAATGCAATAAACTCAAAAACAAGCTAATTAATTTTCATACAGTTTTCACTAATAAAAAGGGTGAATAATGAAGAAGGTACCGACGGACACTGGTAAAAGCTAGACAAGTAAATGCAGTGCTTATATTCTAATGAATGCAAGGTAACCCACTCTGTAATATGCCTTGATAAAATTAAAGATACGTGAATACAATTTATATTTTTATACCTATTTTTTTTTACTTACATTGTAACGGAAAAGAAATGAGCACCGATGCAGCCAAACCAATGAGCACCGCATAACCAGCCTGCAGATAGCCAAAGTAACAAACGCCGATAGCTTGCAGGGGAATGATCCAGATGTAGTTCACACTAAGTAACGTTGAGTCGAACCGCTGTAGGTCGTTGGACAGCATATTGACAATCTTGCCAGCTTTCGATTCTTCTAGCGAAGTTTTGTTCATACGGAGAATCTGTATGACAAAGCATGTTTTATCATCTTTAAATTCTATTATATGTGTCAATCCACGAAAAAAGGCATGGTCGTTGGCACTTACGACATTGTGTTTACAAGCTAAGTAAACAAGTATGATTTGTTTTTCTAAACGACTTAAGCGCCAAAGACCATAAGGTACCTTTGTTTTCACGATTTTTTTTTTTTTACATGTGGAAATGGCCGACCCACGCCAATCTCCCGCGGGGGACGGGAGAGAGGCAGTGTGGGTCTCGAACCCACTAAAACCACATGGTGCGCCCTCTCGTCGCATAGAGCCGTGGACACAGGATCACCTGACTAAGTCCGGTATTCAACTGTGTCACGGCAGCGACTACCTGCTTCCAGGTCCCTCTTTAAATCGAGTCTTAAGCTCAACCGCCATAAGAGTTGTGCACAGACGCACGAGCACACATCCTCTTCAGCCGAGACGTACATTCCTTGCTTTAGCCCGAATGACATAGGCTAAGTGATATGTCAGTCGTGTTTTTTATTTTTTAGGGTTCCGAAGTAAACAAGGAACCCTTATAGTTTCGTCATGTCTGTCCGTCCGTCCGTCCGTCCGTCCGTCTGTCTGCGGCTAATCTCAGAGACTACTAGCACTAGAAAACTGTAATTTGGTAGAGATATACATATTTATTACGCGGAGCGAACTGTAGAATAAAATTAGGAAAAATATTTTTTTTAGGGGGCCTCCCCTACATCTAAAGAATTGAATGAATTTTTTTTTCTCTTGATTATACCATCGTGTGGGGTATCAATTGATAGGTCTTTTAAAAATATTATGAGTGTCTGAAGAACATTTTTTGATTTAGGGATCCCTGTGCAAAATATTTAACTTTAAAGTGATAAATTTTGTTAGAGTCAAGTGTCCCCCCCCCCTCGAACAGGAAAATGGTGGAGGTTGGATACATGAAACAAATTATAATAACTAGCAAATATTATGAATTTAAAAGGAAAATTATCACGGCTATGTAGACTTTACACGTTAATGAGTAATAGACGATAAACTTACAAAATTGATTGTAGTATGAAAAATATTCGTAGGAACGATTTTCATTCTATATGATGGTATATACTTAGGTTATTTTCATTAGTTATATAAAAGTGGAAGTAAATATAAGTTCATGTGTCCGCATTTCTACAGGATAGGTACCGTCGGAACCCTACATTGTTCGTGGCCCGACACGCACTTGACCAATTATTAATAATTAGCTTGTTTATGAGTTGTTGTTAAAATAATAAAAAAAAGAAGTCTTTTAAAACTAGTTAGATATATTTAAAAAATCATATTCAGTTTTAACAGTAGTATCTGGTTATTCCAAAATAAATATACTTGTTATTACTTGGTGTCTAACTTAGTTAGGTATTCCAAAATTTATATACTTAGTGTCCAACTTAGGGAGATTGTGTAACACAAATGTTGTGAGGTTTCTTTTTGCAAGAAGCACTTTCTGATGGTCTCACAATTAAACCCTTCAAACGGTTATCCTTTTGATAAAACGAAAGTTTAAGAATTCTTGTATTTTATTAAAAAATATCTCACCTTTCTAAATATAACTGCACTAACGGCGATTTTAATTTTCATGGCACATTGATAACTGCTAAATAAACCGTGATTATAAAAAAATGCTGCTGCAAGGTTTCCCAAGATCATTCCACCGGCATAGTACATGGCGGTGACTCGATCGATTGGGGAGCTCGGAGACCAGTACTGCAAAAGTTGCCCAAAAAGCAGGGGGGTAGTCGTCCTATATCAAAAATGATGCCAAGAAAATAAGTTTACTAACGATTCTAATATATGTACTTCGTTATCCTACTTATATTATAAATGCGAAAGGATGGATGTAAGTTTGTTTGTTTGTTACTCAATCACGCAAACTCTACTTAGGTACTGAAGAGATTTTGATGAAATTTGGTACACGGGTAGAAAAATACCGGGAATAATTTTGTTCCGGAAGCGGAGCCGTAGCTCGTTGTCAAATGAATCATTTTATTTATTTTTCAAATCCAAATTACATGCTAGAGAATTAATTCAACAAAAATTACAAAAGATAGGTAAACTATAGAACCGTACCGTCATAACAATAAATTACAGAAAAAAAGTATTTTTACAGTTGGACCATGGATAGTTTTACTTACCCGTGGTACAACTTGTTGGACATAGCGGTTGAACTACGGGTCGGGAGCGACTTAAACTAAAAGCTAAAAAAAATTAACCTAAAACCTAACAAAACTTAAAAACTAATTAAAAATCTAAAGAAAGCCCATGTGGCATGGAACCAAGAACGCTGGCTGCATGCGCTCATTGCTAGAGAATTGAACTAGTAAATACCTTAGAAAAACGTAAAGAAACTGCATAATCATGGTAGGCACAAAGGCACGGAAAAAAGTCTTGAAGATCACTTTAATAAGTGATCCCTTATGACCGGCAGTTTTCGCCGCAGTCTCTTCCTGGAGCCAATTTCTAAAACGATAAAAATCAAATTCAATCTACGGGTATTTAATTGTAACAATTCTACAAACGATTACACCGTTTTTTCGACAGTTGCCGTAATAAAAAAGACGCAGATCCAACAAAAGAAAATTCCCGGTGGTTTCTTTTACAGCAAACTTTCCTCGCTATATTGTTTATCATTTGAAAATCTTTCTTTTACAATTTTCGATAAATCCGATATGGATTTTTTTTAAATTGAAACGAAAACGCAAGAACAATGGCATGACCCTGAAAGTAAAGTAAATCGAGACACGATGTTAGTCACGATTTTATGTCACGCCCATTCACAAATTAAAATTAATCTGAAGTAGGTACCTATAAGTTTTGTTTTTAATTCTTGAATTCGTACTCATAAAATGTTTGACTGATCTGACTGACCAAGGAAGTTACAATTTTACAATTGATTATCCTTAAACATATATTGATGTCCGTATATATTTATTTATTACTAGCTGTTGCCTGCGGCTTCTCCCGCGTGAGTTTCGCTTAGATGATCTTTTTGTGTTCCGAACTGTATAGTAACCTAAACTCCAGTACCTACTCAAAATTTCAGCCATTTGTATTAGTCGCAGTCATCTGGTTGAACCTTCTATTTGATTGAATGACTAGCTCGTTCATTGAATGGCGATATTCAATTGAATGACTAGGCTAAACGTTGATTGAACAAGCGTCACTCAACGTCCAACTAGTTAGTGGATTGTAACTTAGCCCTTTGAACAGGGCGGACGTAAATCAGTCAAGTGATTCAAATTTAATTCAATTTCTTCCCACTGCGGCGCTGGTAGTCACCAAAACAAATATAGCGTTAAACAGTTAGCACATAAAGCTTTGTATTGATTTTTTTTCCATTAAATTAGCTTTAAAGTGCGTTATTTGTGATTAAATGGTGTGACAGCGTAGATTTACCTATTATTACGACGCCTCCGGCCAATTCGTCTCATTTTTGTTATCTAAAGTAAGGTTACCTTTTTTAATTTGCGAACTTATGGCTAGTAATAATTAGTCCATGACTTATGGACACCCTAATCAAATATTACAAAGTCGTACAGATCCTATTTAACGATACATTTTATAATTCATTTATTTTTATTTAAAGTAAGGTTAACTTTTAAGTTGCGAAATCATGATCTGAGGCTATGGGCCCTATTTTTGAAAGTGTGACTCACCTAAAACGCGTGAGCCGAATGATTTTTCATTCGATATCAATTATTCCGTATTTTTGAATTGTCTATGTCGAATTTTTACGTCAAAATCTTGAATGACATAGACAACCGGATACAGATATAGATGGAGTCTATTAGAATTTTCATTTTTGCTTTCCGTTTAACGCTTACGTTCTCTTTGATTAAAAATTTACGAACATTTTTTTACGATTCGTTACCGATTCGGTTTTCGTAGCGTAGAATGGAACAGAAATTGTTTCTCGCATTCTATTCATATCACTGGCAACATTACTAGACGAGTGATTTAAAAAATACGGCTTTTATGTTTTTAGTGACATAATAGGACGAGTGCGACATAATAGCTTATTTGTTTTCGGCGGTATGTCACACTTTCAAAAATAGGGCTCTATATCCCTTTTAACGATTTTGCTAAATGACGTTCAGTCAAGATGTTGAACGTTATATTCAACGACTTGACGATTGTACTTTAGTCATTCAATTGAATACCGTCATTCAATGAACGAGCTAGTCATTCAATCAAATAACAAATTCAACCAAATGACTGCGACATATATATTAGGTACTCGTAGTACAGTCGCGGTGTTAAAATTAATCAAAAGTGATATTTTATTAAATAAATAAATAAAATAAATATATATACGAACAAATCATACAGATTGAGTTAGCCCCAAGTATGTTCGAGACTTGTGTTATGGGATACTAACTCAACGATACTATAGGTATTTTTATAACAAATACATATATAGATAAACATCCAATCGGGCCACCCGGGCCAATCTGAAAAAGATCATATTCCATCTTGACCCGACCGGGGATCGAACCCGGGACCTCCGGTGTGCCAGTCCGGCGTGATGACCGTTGGGCCACGGAGGTCATTCAATAAATGATCTTCGTCTGCTCGTTATCTACAATTTCTCGTGTACCACCACTCCCACCCCGAGTCCCTCTTTATCCTATCCAGTGTCCTATCTATTTATACGTCAGCAGAAAATGCTCATCAGTTTGAACGACTTTTGCTAAGGCGCCATTTCCATATATGTAATAGTGTAGCTGGTCTCTTGTAATTCTTCATCAAATGATCCTGATCTTTGATTGTTATACGTCAACAGAACATGCTCGTTAGATTGATAAACTTTTGTTCCAGTTTTCAAAATCAATTATAGCCTATATGTTGCCCGCAGGCTTAATATCTATATATAACAAAAAAAATCATTCAAATCCGTCCAGTAGTTTTTGCGTGAAACGCGTACATACATACAGACAGACAAAAAATTCCAAATTTTTTTTTTCTTTCTAAGAGTCCATCCATTTCAGTCAAAAATACTAAATGTACAGACAAAATATTTTTACTGTTTTATTATATGTATAGATTTATAAACTATTTTTGATGCAATATGTTTAGGACTATTAATTAAACTTACCGTTCTAACAAATTTCCGAGATGTTTCGCGTTGAATATCTTCTTTGGTGGTACTAAATCATTTTCATGTAGATTTCGACAGTTACCGTAGTAAAAAAGACGTAAAATCCAACAAAATAATATTCTGGATATTAGTCCTGGTGGTTTCTTTTCCAGTGAACATTTCTGGCTATTTTGTTTATCATTAGAAAATCTTTCTTTTATATTGAAACGCATTTCAAAATTACCTGAAATATTTTAAGTCTTAACCAACACTTAAATATTGTTATACTAAAAATGTGTCCACTCGAGACACAGTTGAACGTTTATTTTTGTTCTGCACCTGTTCACACATTTAAAGAAACAAAAGCAAGATAAGAAAAGCAGTTAATATTATGGCACACCGTTTACACAGTTTTATTTCTGGGGCCCTATTTTTGAAAATATGACATACCGCCGAAAACGAATAGACTATTATGTCGCACTCGTCCTACTATGTCACTAAAAACATAAAAGCCGTATTTTTGAAATCACTCGTCTAGCAATGTTGCCAGTGACATGAAAATAATGCGAGAAATACTTTCTGCTCATTTCTACGCAACGTAAACCGAACCGGTATCCGGTTGTCTATGTCATTCATGATTTTGATGTAAAAATCGTTCTACTACCAAATCATACGAAAACGAATGGTCTAGACCACTCGTTGCGAATTATTCGACATAGACAATTCAAAAATACGGAATAATGTATATCGAATGAAAAATCATTCGGCTCACGCTTTTTTGGTGAGTCACACTTTCAAAAATAGGGCCCCTGGGGCCCTATTTTTGAAAGTATGACATACCGCTGAAAACGAATGGACTGTTATGTCGCACTCGTCCTACTATGTCACTAAAGCCGTATTTTTGAAATCACTCGTCTAGCAATGTTGCCAGTGATATGAAAATAATGCGAGAAATAATTTCTGTTCCATTCTACGCAACGAAAACCGAATCGGTAACGAATCGTAAAAAAAATGTTCGTAAATTTTCAATCAAAGAGAACGTAAGCGTTAAACGGAACGCAATATTGAAAATTCTAATAGACTCCATCTATATCCGTATCCGGTTGTCTATGTCATTCATGATTTTGACGTAAAAAACGTTCGACCACCAAATCATACGAAAACGAGTGGTCTAGACCACTCTTTGCGAATTATTCGACATAGTCAATTCAAAAATACGGAATAATGGATATCGAATGAAGAATCATTCGGCTCACGTTTTTTTGGTGAGTCACACTTTCAAAAATAGGGCCCCTGAAGTCATTCATCCTTGTCATACATATTAAAGAAACAGCTACCGGAATATATTCATCTTCTTATTGAAAATAAATATTGATTTAATTACTTGTGATGAACGTATACAATGTGTCCCGTCATCAGTGTCGGAGCTTTTAATGGTATGTTATATGGCATTTTTTATGAACAAATCACCACCCATATTTTTTTTTTTTTTTTTTAATTAAAATGGCAGCCATTTTGTTTTTTTTTTCAAGCTCTTGTACTAATTCAATCATAACTACTCGTGTAAAAGTGCTATCGACATAAAATAGGTCTTATTTAAAAGCTAATCATGTAGACAACAATAAAATGAGAAAGATGTTCCAATATTAAAGGCAACAAAAAAAGAAAAAACGTAAAAGCATTTTTTTTTGTATTTTTTTTTAATTATTAGCTTTTTGTGAATAAACTAGCCCATTGAAATATTATTTTTTTATTTTGAAACGAAAAAAAAAGGTTGATTTGTCCATAAAAATGCCATATAACATACCATTAAAAGCTCCGACACTGATGACGGGACACATTGTATAGAATATACTTCACATATAGAAATTTAAAATGAAAAAGGTAAGTATGACAGAAAAAAAATATAGTGAAACACTAAGAGAAGGGTATATTAGTATTTAAATAAAATGCACTTAGGAAATCTGTTATGCACGATACTCACAAATGCACAATAATGGTACAAATACAAATACCCATTTTCATCCTCATTATGTAGCTACAAAAGCTACAAAGAAAGCTACGCCGCCCCGTAGCGCTTCTACGAAAGTTCAATGATTCCGTAGAAGGGCTACGACGCAGTAGAACTCGTACTAATCTTTAGAGGAAAGATGTATAGTGTAATAAATGAAAATGCATTTTGTTCGTTTTTTAATAAACTATACTTACTTCTATACTAATATTATAAATGATAAAGTCTCTCTGTCTTTCTATATGTTACTCTTTCATGGCTGGACTGACGCTGGACCGATTTTAATTATAAAGATCAGAGAACATACTTTTTTCCAAAAATCAATCCCCAAGGTGCTGCAATTGGGTGTGAAAGTTTTTATGAAAACACAAAATACTTATTGCCGTGGACGGAGCCGCGAGCCAAGCCACACAGCTAGTGAAAAATAAAAAGAAGTCCACACCTATAAACATATCGAATATACTCAAAGAATTATGTTTTTCAAACATTCATAACAAAATATTAGAAAATTTCACATATAAGTGACGTAAGAGGGTTATAAATTAGAGAGAAAGTAACGGAGTAATTTTGATTTAGACTATGAAGTTTAATACCGCATAGTCACGGAGCGGGGTGGCATTATTCAGCACAGCTTGGCGACAGCCGACGCCATGCCTTCCAGCTGAAATGCTCGATGGAGGATGGGGACGTTGTGCGAGGTCACGCCTGCCCGCCGCCAATATTATCACTACAGAAGAAACATTTTAAAGAAAGCTGCAAAAAGGAATGTTTCAATTCCGTATAACCTTGGTTTAGTTGTGTGGTATTGAGTAAATACTTGAATGAACCTGAAATAGAGTACCGGGTATAGTTAATCTTCTTCTTCTGCGGCTCACTTCATCCACTGCAGGACATAAGCCTCCTCTAATGCACGCCAAGCTTCGCGATCTTTTGCAGTCCTTCTCCACAATGGGCCTGCAATTCTCCGTCCCATCCAACACGGCCGCCAGTCCAGTAGTTTTCGGCGCCATTTTCCTCATGGGGTATAGTTAATAAGGTATCTTAAAATTTTTATGGGAGCTATCGTCCTGTATTCCCATTATTTTATGGCTACGTTCGGGTGGTGGTCGGGCCGCGTCGGCCGGGCGCGGCGCGCGCACAGCGGCCCCTGCGTGCGCTGCTAGTGCCCTCCGAGTTTACCTCCGACGGACACGCTGCGGACTCTGCCTCTCACACTGCCACCGAATTGTTATCTTTATTCGTTCCTGGGCTCCTCGCCTACTGTGAATGATAACGCGATTTTTTCTTATATAAATTTATTTCATACTATCCCGTTCGTCAACCCCGCAACGGCTTACGCGTTCCGTAAAGCGTTCCGGCTTACTTATAAATGAGTCGAGCGTTTTAATCGATCGTCTGCATTAAAAAGTAAAATCTTTTATTATCGTTTTGCAGTCGTCCTTTGCAGATTTTTTTGTACCGCGATAGGTCTATTGTGCTTAATTCTTATGAGTCTACCTAAAAGTGGTCGGATATCAATTGTGCGACAAGCTTATTTTTATAAAAGTGTGGTGCCGTCCTGTGCTTAGTTCATTGAGTGAACTGTGCATTTATTCTGAAGAGGTTTTTTCTTGGCGTATCTTTCGTTGCAATAATTAGCAATTTCTTTGATTATTACCTTATTTTGATTTGCTATTTTTGTGAGAAAAACTGCGATCCATGCTTGGAGTTATGACTACCATGGTATGGTTTCCTTTGTCTAAATTATGTACATTTTCTCTTATTAGTAAGAAGGTAGTTAACTATCACACCTTCACATTTACAATGTTACACCCGCCTGATAAAGAAGTTAACTCATCATTATACTTATCATACTGATAAATATTGCTGGTCAGGTCCCTACATGATCATTACAATTTTGACAGTTTACTTGGCTGTCAAAACAATCATCAAGTAGAAGCTAACTAGATACTTTTTAGTTTAGTTTTATCAGGAATTTAAAATACATTTCATCTTGTTAGATGTTTCTATCGTATCTTCTTTGTTAAGATTCCATTTCATATGCCACAATGTAGCTTAATATGGCATACGTTTTTGTAATGGCGACTATGTTAAAACTATGCAGAGCATGCTGCCCCTCCCTCTACCGTATGAAGGCTGTCTCAGCAATCTGACAAAACTAGCGCTATACATATTTGTCTTTGTCAGAATTTGCATTCTTGGCACGCATTCACACAGCTTTATATTTTATTTAGATTATATATTGCTACATATTAAGGATAAAAACTATACACTACAGTAAAACACGTTACATAACAGAAAAGTGTTTAATTATAGTCTAAATAAAAACTTCTTCTTTTGTAGATAAACTTTGCAACTTACGTTGCATACCTACCTTCGATTACATCTCTTAATGTGTGATCTAAGATACCTACATTTAAATTAGGCGAGGGGTAAAATTATTTTACTTCGCTAAATTAGTATAGAGTTAAGTCATAAAACCCAACGACTTAGGAACAATATAAAATGGTTTTAAGAACTTTAGTTTCTGTACTAAGATTTTAAATCTAAAGGTAAATAAATGGGTACTCTTTTGTTACCTATTCATCAGTTATATTAATGCCAGGCAAGATGCGATATGGAAGAGATATATTTTTATGGCGAAATGTTTTCCTTATTGAATCCTATCCTATTCATAATATTATAAATGGAAAGTGAGTTTGTTTATTTGTTTGTTTGTTACCTCTTCACGTTTTATCTACAAAACCAATTTTCCTGAAATTTCGCATACATATAGTTGAGATGGAGTTAGAGTGTCTTTCATCCCGGGAAAAAGTACTGTTGCCGTGGGAAATTCACGCGGGCGAAGCCGCGGGCAAAAGCTAGTTGTATATAAAATCTATTCTTATTTATGCTCGCATAGTAGGTACATTCCTACTATTAAATACCAAACATGAGCCCACGTTCAACAGCAGATTTCTTTGAATACATTAGTAACAGGTTATTATATGCTTCCAGGCGATATGTTATACTTCCGATCGCCTATATGACTACACTAGATACAAAGGCAAATGTACAAAAGTTGTGAAATAATACAGTCTCGAGCGAAGTAACATGTAACGTCTAGTATGATTTAATATCGATAGCTACAAATTCAACTGTGTGTACTCTATCCTAGATTGTAGCATTTTACGCTAAGCTCTTGTATATTTATAGTCTTTGTTTGATAGTTATTCTTTATAGTATTGAGTAATCTAAATCGCTATTAAGCTAAATTCAAGTTCTGCTTTCTGTACACAAAGATATTCTTTATACCATGTCATTCACGTTGTCGTTGTATTGTCGTCATTTGTGTCGGCGTGCAAGGAAACGCCGCGCTCGCTCTCTTGCGAAAATGAAAAGATCCAACCGCCATTGACTCTGTTCAAATGAGGCCCGGCTTCGTGCTCCGCTTTCAGCCGCTCACCGCTCTTTGGCTGTAACTCGCTCACTCTCGTCGTCATAAACTGTGCTATTTTCGCCGACATTTTCAGAAATGATCTCGCCTTTAAATGTCAGTCAGTAGAATCATGTGGCGTCTTTATTTGTCGCAGTAGAACTAACTTTACGATCGAAAAAATGTTACACCGCCAGAAATTAGGAGAAAAACTTAAACATTATGAACTTTAATAACTTTATGAATGTAAATTTTCTATTACTAAATTTTTTTTCAATTTCTGGCACTGTATCTAAATTCCGAATTCTAACCATACCATTGTATACATAACGAATTTACATTCATCTACAAGCACTTATTTAAAAATTCAAGCATAACTTAAGAATTCGGTATTAAAGAAACCGAAGAATCGCCAGTGCTCGGGAAGATAATCAAGCATCTATGCAAAACACGGCCATTACACTCCTGGAGTCGGTGTCGGCCTTCGAGAAAGCCGAGCTGGAATGTGAACACTCTGACGCATCGGAACACGGCGGGTTCCGGTGAGACGGTTGGAGCATGGAGGACCGCGGGCCCCCGGACGTGCCCCTGATCGTGACGCCGCCGTGCGCGGGCGCCGGCGCGGCGCTCACCACCTCGCGACGCGCGGCCTCCGCTCGCGGCTCGCGCGACGACGGCCCGCCCTCCACCTGGCGCTCCTCTGTCCGTGTTCGCGACACTGGTTTCCGCGGCTCCCGCAAGAGCGTCGTTCGTCTCGAACCACCCTGTAATGGCCTCAACGGGTTGCCAGCCATCGGCAAGGAGGTAAATCACATATCTTGCCTGATTTATGTTGCGATGAAACAGTGACGGTTTACATTGGTTTGAAAAACTAACCCTACCTACCTGTTATTGCAAATAAATATGATATTATAAAAGGCTAATGAAATCGCATCCTTAAAATATACACGTCTAATATGACCATCTTATTTTTGAGTACCTATTAACTAAATCAAATATGTACAAGAAAATTTCGCAAACAGAAGTAATCCTGTTCAAATTAATAAATATGTAAGAACTCTTACTCGAGCATATTGGCAGCGCCAATTTGCCTTTAATGTCCTCATAACTAAATAATAAATGTGCTCAGAGCCTCAGGAAACCTCGGAATACTATAAGATATTGCAGCAATTTAACAAAACAAAATTGTTATTATTTTTGAGTCGAAACTTGGTTGTTACGTTATATAGCACGTACCGTGCCGGTGCCGAGTGTGAACCATTTGAATGATTTATTTTGCCACGCGCAACGGTTCGACCTTTATACACCTGGATTGTACTTTCAGGTAATTTGGTTCTAAACCAGCCGAAAGCTGTTTAGAGACATTATTATACACAATACTAAACTAACCTGTTACACACTTTAGTTTCTTGCTCGTTTATCGAAAATGAGATATGGAATCATATCAAATGAAGTCGCATGATTTACTTCTGCTTTTATGCTTACCCGACTACGTGTTTATTATTCAATTTCGAAAACAGGAATCGTTTTTAGGCGCATGTGGTGTTATTTACTCATTCGCATTTATCATGGGATTGAATCCAATAGTATCACGAGTTTTCATTTGGGGTTCAGTCCGGTTGAAAAATAGTGACATTTCTTCTAGGTTGACCAAGTAGATTGTTGCATGATGCCTGCCGGTTTAAAAACTTAATATTTTGTACAGAAATTATAACAATTAAGTATTTTTGTCAAAAGATGACAACAGAAAATATGCGTACATGTATTCGTCCATATTTGGTGTCCTAAAGTGCAGGGTTTGTTACTGATAGATACCGTATACTTCCAGTAAAGTTATCTTTTATTTTACCTGCTTATTACGTGAAGTTCATAAAAAAATTATAATAATAAGAGGATAGAAAAAAATAAATCGGAGGAGCTCGTCGGATCAGTGGCCTGCAATAGTAGCGGTTAAAAAACAACTTTCGCAATAGTTCCAATTTATTATCTATAGAGCTCCTCTGTGCTTCGGAACCTTCGCATTCATTCATAAGGAAGGCTTCCACTAACTATTATTTAAAATCACATTACAAAATACTTTGTTAACTTTTTGATTTAAAGAAAGAATTAATTTTGCAAGTATGTAACGGCGTCACTGACTATAGGTTTTTTTTTTTTTTTCATTTATGTATTAAGTAGCATAGCAAATGCTATGCTACTTTATTTTATCTGGGCTATGAAGAATGTATCTTTGTTAATCTTTGCCTGCAGGTACTGTCACTGGGCGCGACTAGTGGGCCCAAGGGGACCACGCCGGTATCTCATCCCTGCACTATCCTCCACCATTCTCCTTACAAGGTAAGTATATTATAAGTACATAGACTATACTACGAGTATTTTTCGATTTGGGTTTGTATCAAAATTATTATCGGAAGTTTTCTATGTGCGTTAGGCGTGACAGAGTAATCTCAGTCGTTACCTCGACTTTCACTTCACTATTTCGATTTATAGCTCAATCCATACTAATATTATAAATGCGAATGTTTGGATGTGAGTTTGTGAGTTTGTGAATTTGTGAGTTTGTGAATTTGTGAGTTTGTGAGTTTGTGAGGATGTTTGTTACTCAATCACGCAAAATCTACTGGACGGATTTCGATGAAATTTGGTACAGAGGTAGATAATGACCTGGAATAGCACATAGGCTACTTTTTATCCCGGGAAAAAGCACTGTTCCCGTGGGAAATTCACGCGGGCGAAGCCGCGGGCAAAAGCTAGTATTGTATAATATCGCATCGAAATAATTTAATGTTATTTATTAAATCATAAGTAATCCACGTACACTTTCTTTGTATAGTGAATTGTTACATACAAAAAATAACCACAAAAATTCTGAATCAGAACGACCTCATTAGCTGACGACACGCAATCCAAACTCACACGCGACTTCTTGTGGTCTGTATGTACCAATGTTATTTTAAACTCCAGTGATTTGAACAAATATCGTTGTTTTATAAATAAATCATAAATAATAAAAATAAAATGACTTCAGTATGATATCCTTGGGATCCTTTCATTTTTCATAAGGTTAATAATCATAATATGGTTTGTCATAAAGCCTTTCTCATAATTTTTTTATCATAATATTTTATTCAAATAATATTTATTGTAATAATATTTGTTTAGTCATAATCATAGATTGTCATACAGATTTTTTTTAGAAAATGGTTTATCATAATGGATTTGTCATAATTTTTACGGTCATAAACATAGTTTATTTATTATTTTGTTCATCTTTTATTTTGGTGATGACAATGAAGTCATTATGTAAAATTTGATATTTGATTATACTTCAAACACTAGTATAGGTTAGGGTGCGGCGGGTGTGGCCCTTGGGCCACCCCTAAGCTGCGAACATAAACAACAAAAAAAACAAAAGCTTAACAAATCTTACCTTTTCTCTGAGTGCAACCGTACATTATGAGTTCTCTTTTCTCTGTACATTATGAGTATTACTATTATGATTAAATTATATTATGATTATTTATGTTTATGACAATTTGTATTTATTACAAAACAATTATGTTAAAATAATTATTTAAAAAAAAAATATTATAATTTTCATTTATATTAATTATAATTATGTAATTGTAAAAATATTATTTCGAACTATATTATTACAAATATTTTTATGAGAATCATTAGAGAGAGACCCGATATCCTTATTAAATGAAATAAAGAAGAAAGTGTTAGGTGATCGACAGTATCATTCAAGTAATTGATACCCATTTCTGCTAAAGCCATAACCACAGAAATTGGAAAAACTGAGCTACTACTGCGCCTTAAAAATAAATGATTGATGATTCTAGAATAATTTTGAATTTTACAGGCCGCTTGGGATTGGTTGATCCTCATATTGGTGATCTACACTGCGATATTTACACCGTACGTGGCAGCATTCCAGCTAAATGAGCCGGACTTTGATAAGCGCTCGCGCAGCTTTGGAGAAGATCCCATCGTTGTTATCGATATGATAGGTAAAATCTTTGACATAATTTTTTTTATTGTAACTTTTTAAGTAACATATTGAATCCTAAAGAAAATTATACCTAATTTACAGATTCTGATACATTACACACATTCTATAATTCATCTTTCATGTTATTGATAGCCAAAGAATTTAAGTAAGTATTTTCTTTGGTTGCATCGCAAACCTGCCAGCACTATAATAGAGTTATAAAATCAGTCATCTCAAAAAAATTAAGTACCGCTTTGTAATAGGAGACGTTTTTCTTTCAGTGGACGTAACTTTCATAATCGATATCCTAATAAACTTCCGCACGACATTCGTGAACACGGCGGACGAGGTGGAGTCGGACCCCGCGAAGATCGCCATGCACTACCTGCGCGGCTGGTTCGTCATCGACCTGGTCGCCGCCATCCCCTTCGATCTGCTGCTCTTCGGCACCGACACCGACGAAGTGAGCTGCATTTCCTCGAACACCCATCATATTCGATCTCATCCCACAAAACACATTCCAAATTTAGAAATAGAAAGTCAATGCCTAAAGTTTAAAGAATAGCCGCCAGATATCAGTTGTCCGAAATGTTTGTAATATCGATGAAATGGTTGATGCGCCGGTCTGTTGTGCGAAATTCAGCATTGTATTGAAATACTTTTTTTGATAAATCTAAAAGTACCTAAGTATTAAGATTTTACCTCAGATTTTGAGGGTCAATGTAAGCGTAAAAATTAATAAAGACCTTAAAATGCTAATTTTCTTGCCACTTACTGAAGCATCAGCCTTAAATCCCGAACCTAAAATTAACCCATTCAAGGACTTAGTATAACGTGATTTTGCATATTGAGGCCATACAATACAATAAGATTACCTAGGGTTCTGAAGCACGATACAGTCTGCATAAAGAGCGAATAAAATAGGTCATAGTAAGACAGCGAAGTAGGTCAAGTTAGGACTGAACGAAGACTATTTCTAGACTATTCTTCTCAATGTCTGCACACAAATAATTTAGATTGGAATTTTTCAAAACGTGTTCGGGATTAATCGTGGTGAACGCCATTTTCGGACAAATGAAACTGCGGACTCTATTGTAAATTCATCACGTAATGTAGTGGAATGCAGTTACTGCAACGTCACTATTGATTACATAGGTAACCACGACTATTATGAAATATAAAATAATTATTAGTTTACGCCAAACACTTCAAGGCCAAATCGATCAATGATTTCATGTCATCCACTTTATTTATTTTACTTTAATCTGTGTTTTATTATTACATATTGTTTGATTCTTATAACATTGTGAGCTATTCTCAATCATCTATTACTTGTTATTTTAGTAGTATTAATATTACAACTTTTCATATTTTATATTTATTATTTTAATTTTAATCACGGTATGGAGCCCGAAGGTGGGTGCGTATTGAATTTGTTATACCATTTCTTGTTACAGCAGGGGCTGGAAAGTGATGAGGTATACCATCTTTGTGAACTATTTTTATGTTGCTGCCACTCAATTTTATTACATTTTAGTTAACATATATTATCGATTAATTTCCACTAGCCATTTCAAATCCACTAAGCGAATGCGGTAATGGAAGATAAGGACGCTTCCCATGAGCAATCTGTTATGATCATTTTCAAATTTCACAATGTGCCCGACCGCCCAGCATCCGGGCTCACTCGCCACGTCACGAGCTTGCCCGCCCGCGCCCGGTTTCACTCTTACCTGACCAATATCAAATACATACATGCGGAATAATTGTGTGATTATTCACACTAGCCGACATGTATGTAGAAAGATCATTGTAGCTTTGTAATTTACAACAAAATAAGTTAGCTACATTATAGAATAGGTAACTATTTTGAATAAAGATCCACAATCACCAGACTAAATTCGATAGAGTTGCAGATTGTGGTGGTAACTATTGTAGCGACCAAGGTGACCTCCAGAGGGCCTTCACCTCTTTCCTTATACTTACCTAATATTTTAAACTTAGTTACCCCTTTTGCCTTGATTATATAAATTATAATCTAACGTAAAGACAAAGATAGTTAAGTAGAAATATGTATACCTAAACAATCCCCAGGTATGAAAGAAAACTTGCACACTGAATGTTATAAATAGGAATATTTTGTAGAGAGTAGGTAACTTAATTTTATCTTGTTTCAAAATAATGGCGGGATGTTTTATTGGCTTATTTATTAAAAAGAGCAATTATCACAAGTGCACAAAGCTTGTCAGCAAAATACGCTCACACTTCCCAGACGATGTAATTTGTACAAATACGTTATAGGGGAACCTCATAATTTTCACAACATGAGCAAGCACAGGTTATGTTCAGTCAAACATGTTAAAATGGCACCCACCTTACATCAAGTTACAAAGAATAAATTGTACCAGATATAATAATGATCAACTCCTCTGTTTATCCCTTTATTAGTAGATACCTATTTATTATTTTATACTCTTCTTTTATACTTTTCCTAAATGTTTTCAGATTGGTTTTCAGCTGAGTCAGTACCAAATTTAATCCCGTTAAATCAATTTAAAAACATATGTAATTTAAGTATACCTAAAAGATGGTAAGTTGATACCTATAGATAAATCTTAAAAGTATTAAATATATCTGGAATAACTGGTGGAACAGACCCAGATTTATTTTTGTATTACCTAAGTAAGGACGTGAATTTAATATACTTACTTGGAATTATTTGGAACGGACACAGCTGTATGATGTTATTTTGATTATTATTTTCTAATTGAAATAAATTATTTCCAATAGTTATACTTACACTTTGTTTTAACTTTTTCGTCCTTATCCTTATTCCTAAACTACCTACTTATCATGAATCGTGTAATAAATCATCAACAAAATCATTATAAATGAAATTATTTTACCTTCATTCTCCACAATCAGAAAGATATTTTACTCTTGAGAAAATTCCGAATTTTTATTTGTAATTTTTTTCTTTATCAAAAATACCAATGAGATATATCCATGATTTTTTTTGGATAATTGTAATGTTTCAGAATTTAAAAGAAACTCGTAATTTATATACCTACTTTAGGTAGGTATTAGTAAAAAAATTCTTAAAACTAACTTATGAATTTAATTATAAACATAGAAAAAAACGAAAGATTTTTTTTTATATTTATAATTCTATAAAATCTTATTTTTTTTACTTATATACGTATAAGTTAAGTGTGTAGGAACTTATTATTTTCTTTTACTCTACTTATTATGTACAAGCATGGGCCCAGAACTTTGTTGTTGTGGGAATTTCGAGAAATCCTCTCTTAGTGCTCACCTAAGTATACTCTATTTGGAACCTACATGCCAAACTTCGGCATCCTACGCCCAGTAGTTTTGGCGCTGCATTAGACAATGTAATAGTAACTCAGTCAGTCAGTAAAGGAAGAATTTCATATATCGATGGCTTAGAGTGAAAACCTCGGATGTGTGTTCTTTGGCAAAAGAAACATCCGAGGTTTTCACTCTAAGCCATCGATATACATATATTGATAATTATGATAATAATAATAAGTGATACTTTCTAATTTCAAAACAGACATTATTTAGGTGCTGGGAAAGTTGTGCAGAATCGGAGAACAGTTATTATTTATTTATGAGGCTACAAAATTATGTATGACATATTTTATGTAATAGCCTTACTAATATTGATAGGTATTAATTTTATGTACTTAATAGCCTTACCTATGGGCCTTACTAATACTGATAGGTATAAATTTTTCTACAGTCGATTATTATATTTTTTTCTTTTTAATACCTTTTGCAAAATTAAATTATATCCAAAACATCCCTACCATAAAATATATTCTTGAATGTTTAGTACTTGTTGACTTAACTATTGTATCATCTGATCGTCAAATAAAAATGACTTTAATAACTTTGTTATGATAATAACTTGATAGTACTTTGTTAAATGTTTTTTGTGCGTCTCGCACAATTAAACAAATTGACTTGCCATATTGGCTTTTAACTGAAATTTACCAAATAGTAAAATTGAGGTAAAAAATCAACTAAAAATGGTCGATACTAATGGAAATATCGGAAAAAGGTAATACTTCGTCTACATAATAATACCCATAAATACATGCCTGAACTGGTTTCATTGGCTAACGATGCAAAGGCAAATTCTCTCTGAAATAATTTTGCCTACCGAGTATACTTACCTATTAAATTTCTTTTTTGCTTAATAAATAGGTTCTTGAGATATTTCTTGCATATTATAATGTAGGTACTTGAAATATTATTATATAAATTACCCTTATCAAGTCATACTGTACAAGAAACCTACTACCCAGTACTATATTAGAATTTACATAAACTTATATGCACCGCATTATGTACGATGCCAGCTAATTTTATAGTTTTGAAATAATCGCTTGTAATCCTGCAACTAATACTAAAGTTTGGTTGAGCTCGACAGCATATCATAGGCAACATTTGCTTGGTTAGCGTGGTTTTGCTGCGAGGCCTCTTTGATGCTATTTAGAACAAGGCGAACGTTTGATACAATGCTTGATTTGCGGCTAAGTTAGTTTGCTGTAGTGAGGGCGTGAGGGGCTCTGAGCTGTGATTGTGGTGGTTGCAGACAACGACGCTGATCGGCCTTCTGAAGACCGCGCGGCTGCTGAGGCTCGTGCGCGTCGCGCGCAAAATTGATAGATACTCCGAATATGGCACTGCCGTCCTCCTCCTCCTTATGTCAACCTTTGTGCTTATTGCGCACTGGCTGGCATGCTTATGGTGAGATATATTATCTTATTTTCATTTAATACTTCCACATCAATCAGATGACTAAAGTTTCTGATCATTTCGCAGGTATGCTATCGGAAGCTGGGAACGTCCCCAGCTACATGCTCCTATTGGGTGGCTTGATGCCCTGGCCAATGACGTACAAGCATCTTATGATAACTCTACTGGACCATCTATGAGGTATATTTATTTTTAAATCATTGGTATAAATGATAGTTAATGATTTCTCCATAACTTATATTAATTATATATAAAACGTTTGATTTTAGGTCCAGATACATCACTGCCCTTTATTTTACTTGTACGTCCCTAACGAGTGTGGGATTCGGTAACGTAGCACCTAACACTGATATGGAAAAAGGATTTACAATATTTGTCATGCTTGTTGGATGTAAGTTAAAATTACTTTAGAAATCAATATACGAAATTCTTGTGTTTATTTATGATGTAGGTAGTAAAACTGCTTTTTGTTTATTTTAGCTCTCATGTATGCTAGCATCTTTGGTAATGTATCGGCAATAATACAACGACTTTACTCAGGAACAGCTCGTTACCACACGCAAATTTTGAGAGTCCGAGAATTTATAAGATTTCATCAGGTATAGTATATTTTTACGTGATTTTATAAATTATCTTTAAAGTATTTTTTTCTAGGATTTATTGTTAATGTTTGGTTATATATTTCAGATTGCGAACCCGCTCCGTCAACGGCTGGAAGAATATTTCCAGCATGCATGGAGTTATACCAATGGCATAGACACGTCGAGTTTACTCAAAGGGTTTCCTGAATGCCTGCAGGCTGACATCTGTCTCCATCTCAACCGTAATTTATTAGCAAATTGCTCTGCGTTTGAAGGTGCCAGTCCGGGATGTTTGAGGTGATTTAACTAAATTAATTTAGAAAACGCATGCATTGGTATAAATACACTAAGTATAAAGCCATTTATTTTTTACCAGTAATTCCAATTAAACTCCCTTCGGACCATCTCGTAGCAAGATTTCGTAGCTGGCTAGGAAACGGAAAAATAAAAATTCCATTTCGAAGCCGGCTTCGAAGTAGGAATAATTCAATCGCATTTTGAAGCTACTATTTAGTAATAATATGCAACATTTTACAAACTAACGTTACATCTAAAAACAAGATACAAACTCATTTGTCATACATTTACAAAGAAACTTTATTGTTACACACTCACGTTGTTATTTTTATTATAGGAATCGGTATAACCGTATCATTGTTTTTTTATAGACTTAACATGATTTACAAGACTTTGTTTTATTTAAAGCAAACTAACTATGTTTTATTTAGGTACTAATTTATTTAAAATACTGTTTCAGAGCACTATCTTTGAGGTTCAAAACGACGCACGCGCCACCCGGAGAGACTCTCGTCCATCGTGGAGACGTACTCACTTCTTTGTATTTCATTTCGAGGGGTTCCATAGAAATTCTTAAAGATGACATCGTTATGGCCATTTTAGGTAAGAACGATTCAAGTAGGTACTTACAAGATTTACGATACGAAAGATTCTTGTCGATATGGATGGGCACTTGTTACCTTTCCTTGCTAAAACTACAGAAATCAAATCAAATCAAATCATTACAGTACCGGTATCGTTCAAAGAATGAATTCGGTTTATTACACTTATATATAAGTAAAGCCTTTGAGACGAATATATTTTTACATCCAGTAACTTATGATGAACCAGGAGCTTTACCTCTGAATGTTTTCGAGTATGACTAGAGAAATGTATAATCCACTTTCATATCAAGTGTATTATAGATAACACTGATGTCAGGACATCTGACAAGACTTGACAACTACCACCATCTAACGGCAGTTGTCGTATACATACTAACAGCAACAGTCAGCCACACGATAGATATGCAGGCACACGAGTAGATAATTCCTGCATACATAAGCAAGCTCTTCATCAATTGTCCTTTAACTGAGCAGACCAGTTTGTACTCTGGCGACGCATACGTGAGCCATCGCCGTCGGTGAGAGGTCACGCACACATCGCCGCGCTATGTGTGCGTGTACCATTATCTTTGTATGAAGGGATTATCTTCATGTGATGCAGATTTCCTCACGATATAATTATAAGTTATCAATATACAATATGGCAGGCAAAGACGATATTTTCGGTGAGAACCCGTGCATCTACTCGACGGTGGGGCGCAGCAACTGCCGAGTGCGCGCGCTGACATACTGCGACCTGCATCGCGTGCACCGCGATGACTTACTAGATGTGCTCGACTTCTACCCCGAGTTCCGCGCCTCCTTCGTCAACAACCTCGAGATCACCTACAACATGCGTGACGTCAGTAACATTTTTTTTACCTCTATTGTCCTAGAAGCAAAGATCTCCCCATCGCCTTTCAGTCCTCTCTATTCAAACCTACAGTTGATTTTAATTGCCTCATCATTCACTCCACTCCAGGATGCCACTTGGTGGCTACAATAGCCCAGCGGTCGTGGTGTATTTAGTAAACATACATACCCGTATACCTAAGCATAATAAAATTAAATAATTTCTTTGATAATTGTTCTTCCTATCATATTGGCATTAAGACCTACTTATTCGTTCTACTACTTACATCACAATTCATCTTCAAGAATATGGTCGTCATACTATAAAGTGTCACTATTAAAATCCAAAAACCCATATACTTAGGCAGGACCAGTTTATAACGCTACACAACTTTCTCCTAAGCTCTTATAACGAAAAACGAAATCTAGTAAAAGTAAAATAAAATAAACAAAAAATCAATAAAAATTACAACAACAATTACAATATATTTTGACATGTATTCAGGACGAGCTGTGCGGTATCGAGCCCCGCCGCAGAATGCGTTATGAGAACCCCAGTGAAGCGCGGTTGCTTCGGGAAGCGTATGCGCGCACCACTCGCCGCCCTCACACTGAAACCTTCGCCGAGAAGGTGGTAAGTGGCAATACTGATTGCATCTTTAAAATTTATAAATGTGAGGTACTTTCTAATTGAGGTGGAAATATTTTTTTTTGGGGACGTAGGTAACTAGGTTACTCAAAGGGATAAACAAGGCATACCTCAGGCTGGTTTTAGAGTTGCGGTGACCGCACGCAGACCGACGGCACTGACTGCCTGAAATAAAACCAGTGAAAATCAATTAATATACCTCGTGTGAAATCTCTTTTGTAGTATATTCCACAAATAATTATTATCTATGTGCAGGATTCCCAATGCAGCGACGATGAGACCGAGTCTCCAGCCAGCCGAGGAATCCTCGAGTTCTCCACCGACAAGGCGGGGCAGGATGTCACTCCTCTCAACTTCAACTTTAGCAAGCAGCGGTCCACCACACTCAACTCTATTACCGGTAAATTACCCTACAATTCAAAGGAATGTACATTCATTAAATTTAATTTTATAATTTTAAAAAATCTACCATTTTGATTTTTCATCATGATTGACACCCATGTACAGTACCAGGTATATTCCCCATTGTGAATATCCCCTCGAATTAGTTTGGAAATAGTCTTGCTTACAATGTGTGTTAGTTGGAGCTGTACATAAGTCATGGTAGCACAATTAACCATTTTAATAATTAAGATTATATGCAATAAGTATGTAATTCGCATTATTAAGGCTTCGAGTATGGAGACTAGACTAAAAATAATCAAAGTATTAAGGTTGCTTCTGACAAAATTTCGCTTGAAACAAATACTTAGACGTGTCAAAGATAATATGATATCGTTTTGTACAGAACATGGGTGTCGTGTTGTTAACTATTTTATAGAGTAGATTGTACACATAGAAAACGAATGGAGCTATGTGCAATTCCCTTATAAAAGATCCTTTATCACTTTTACTCATTTATAAGTTTTGAATTTCTGGTATTCTTCTTGTCTATTATTATTAACTAAACTGGCATTGATCTAAAATAATACTCAAAAATAATGTATTCCTTGATATGATAAGTGTTCTCTAACACACACTTCCAAAGTATTTTGGCTCGGAAGTAGTGTCCTTTGACATACACTCTTCATGATTTTTCCATTTTCCATATTTTAATTTACCTTAAATTATTTGATAGATGTTTGTCCTTCAACTATTTATAATTTAAGGTATCTTACAGCAAAAAAGAAAGTAAAAACTAAAGGTAACTAAAAGTTTTTTGTATTGTACGATTGGTTAAAATTTTATTTATTATAAGCAGCATGTGGATGCTTATTATTTAAGTACCTATTTTTTATTTATTCCTGTTGATGGTGAAGTGGGCGAGGGGAAACGGACAATGCAAGTGTTGGCCACGCTAGTTGTAAAAAAAATATTGGCAACATAGTCATACTAACCGTCTAAACTCAGTAAAAGCTTCCACTGTGTGGCTGATTTTTTAAATGAAATATTCGTGGTACAACCGCATCGTCCGGCGCCCCCGCCCCCGCCGCCCCGCTCTGAGCGCGGCCCTTGTGTGCAGGCATGCTAGCGCAACTAAAACGGAGCTTCCCAGACCTCTACCATCATAAAACACACCAGCCGCTGCACAACAAGTACTGTAAGTATGCATACCTACAAATTATAGTGCATGTTTAATGGAGTCATAGTTTTATTTCCAATTGAAATCGATATGAAAACATTGTAAAATAAATCCATACAAATATTATAAATGCGAAAGTTTGTCTGTTTGTCGGTCTGTCTGTTAAGCTTTCACGGCTAAACCGTTTTGATGAAATTTGGTATGGATATAGTACATATCCATACCAAATTCGGGGTCAAACATAGCCTACGTTTTTTATCCCCAAGAGGCTGAAATGGAGGCTCAAAATTTGCATGAAAAACAATTGACATATTTTCTGCCGCGGGGCAACAGCTTGTATTTAATAAATTGTAAAATATCACCACGTATCAGATTCAGGGGCGGATTTAGGGGGGGTCATAGGGGTCAAAATAAGCCCGGCACTGTTTTAGGAGTTGTGATGTGCGAAGTCTGGATCCGCTTTTGATAATTAATTAGCGAGCACTATTAGTATACTTTTTGAAAATATCTACAGATGAGAAACAAATTTAATATGTATAATGAGATCTGTTGTCTCCCAGATAAAATTATTTATGAACGACTGTTGAAGATATTAATCTTAGTATGTTTAGTAAGTACTTCTAGTTCATATTCACGCGTGTGTAACAAAATGCGTCTTATTATGTTTATATGAATTTCAGCGCAATCAACACCACAAACGTACAGAGGGCGGGGCTGCGTGCGGCGGCAATCGTCGGTGGGGCCCCTTCACGACACGTCGCCGCTGACGGGCGGCGCGGCCGGCGAGCCCGCCGTCAGCACTCCCGCGCACAGCGCCACGCTCCCCGTCTCCAGCCTCAGCACCAACCCCAGCTCCTACTACACCAATGCCTCCCCCAGCCCCCCCGCCGCACCTCCCGCTCCAGTCCACGTCTCCTGCGACGACATCCTCGCCCCCGCTGCTCCGCCCTCCGCCGCTCGAACGCCCTCGTCCCGCTCTGCGCCACATTCCGCTGTGAACATCCATCAAACTGGAAGACCTGCCGCTTTGTCTTTCAATTCAGAAAACTCAGAATGCTGCAGTGGTACGTCTGTTTTTAATGATCAACCACACTTACATAAAATAGGTATATGTTCCCCGGCCACATTGCCCACAACTAACGAATTAATCAGCATTATTTTAAACCCATGCAGTTGGGCTTAGTTACGCCGCCGTCCTCTTTATTTTATTAAGAAATGGTGCAACCTTCACTGACTAATTAAAAACAGGTTTTAAAGTTTAGACGTTTTATTTAATTTTACAGGATAACACTTCACCTCAATACCAAAACGTGGGTTCGGCTGCAACGGCGGCGTCAGTAGCGACAGTGCTGACGAGGTTGGAGGAGCTCAGCAGACGCGTGGCGGTGCTGGAGAGCGGGCTGACGGCGGACGTGCGCCGCATCCTGCAGCTGCTGCAAGCGCGCGAGCCACATCACAACGCGCAACCTGCGCATACGCCGTCACAACCACTACCAAAGGCCTCTCTTTCAGTTCCTCATACTAATGATGTAATTATTATTTGACTAACTTTGTTCACACGTTATGCAAAAATTAATTTTAATGAAATTACATTGCATATTTTTAGAATCAATGGGAATGGAGTTGGAGTGGTGACCGCGAGCGCGGCGCAGGGCGGCTCGGGCGTGATCGCGCAGATCGCACGCCCGGCGTTCAGCGATCGGCCTCGGAGCCGCACGCACCTGTTCCGCCGGCTCTGCCGCCACCCCCACACTCGCACTCTTTCTACAGGTAAGTTAATTTAATTAAAAGCAAAGTTATATCCGCAGCAGGCTTCAATCGCCTTTTCCAAGCTCAAGTGTTAATCGTCACTGTTTTGGTACGCAACAGGTAGTGTGAGGCAGGCGAGACGAGCGCCCCCCGCTCCCGGCCCTCGACGCGCTCGCTCGCTGAGTCCGCCTCGTGCGGCTCGCTGGCGGGGCCCGAGCCGGCGCCCGCCGCGCCCGGCTGCACGCGCCCGGGCCCGCCGGGGCCGGTGCGCGCGCGCTTCCACTTCTGCCGACGCGTGCGCATCGCTCGCTCCCGGCACGACGACGCCAGGAGCTTCCTGTGACGCGGCACCAACGCATGGACCAATTTTATACTTCCGTTAACGCCTAAATTAACACGTCCTCGCGATCTCGCGAGCGGGCGGAGTCCGCCCGTGCCGAGTCCATTTGTTATAAAATATTTCTCATACGACCGCTTTAGTAAAAACTAGAAGTCCAGCGAGCCGGATCGGTTAGAATGTTGTAGAGACTTGGAGTATGATAGTACTTTTTGTGTACCTAACGCAAGTGTTGAAACGCAATAAGTGATGGATATATTGGGTGCTTTAATTTTATGTAATTTACAGGCTTTTAATGTAAGCCTTTTTTAATAACTACGTACATATTTGTAAAATACAATAGCGCTATCCGACAGTATTAATTATCTTGATACGCACGAATTTCTTTTGTAGGTATTTATTTCAGTAATATAATTGTAAACCTGGATTCACATTCCAAACTATCCGAACGATTTATTTATATGTAATATCGATCTCAGCTAATTCAAGATGAGGTTTATAAGACTGAGAGACTACGTAACTACCGTGAACTGTATTTCCAGAAGGGAGTAAACAAATAACGCTTTCTACCCGTCCTTGCTCCTTGCCTTCACATAGTAGCTAGGTAATGTCTATAACTACTGTGGTCAAGATCAACCGAAATGCTTATTGTGGAAGTGCGTTTATGAAGGTCACTTGACACATAGGTATAAACTACCGCATTGTCTTTAAATAATGTATAGCTATGTAATTATTGTATCAAACTATTTTCGACTTCATGTTGTTCGGTCGCAAAGCGTTTGGGACTATAAAATTTTGTCAAAAAGATTGAATGTGGCAAAGTGAATCTTTTATTTGTTTACTTTTAAGATTTACTAAATTGTGGCTCAAAATTTCTTAATTATATGTTAGGTACAAAGTAAGATTTTCGCCAATATATCATTGTAAGCAATAATGAAACCCACCATATTTTAGTATTTATCTAAGTTACTATAACAAATCTGGTAAACGGTCAATAGATGTGCAGATAGTGCTTGCTACAAGCATACCGATGGAAATATAAATCTATCTTTGACATTTTCATGGAAATGAACTAGGGAAAATTAACTACGAGAATCCTAAATTGGAGTAATGTGTCTGTAATACCTTCTTCTCTCAGCCGAAAGACGTCCACTGTTGGACAAAGGCCTCCCCAAGGATTTCATCCTTGGAGGGTTTTGCCGTAATCGCCACGCTTGGCAGGCGGGTTGGCGATCGCAGTGTGATGGCATAGTACGCGGAAAGATGCTGCTGCCCATCCTCCGGTGTTTTAAATCCCTTAGTCGCCTCTTACGACACCCACGGGAAGAGATGGGTTGGTGCTATTCTAGGGCCACACCACAGGCCACACACTGTAATACCTACTACATTAAAATTATTATTTCTATCGGGTATTTCAAGTACCTATAGATATAATTTTGACATTGGTTTGTAATTGGAAGATACTCTGCAATAAATACACATACAAGTAACTTTTGTTAATGTCAGTCCACACTATACAGAACCCGTGCCTTTAATTTTCAGTTTGTGACAAAATTGTTGACTCAATAATACATTAAGTTTTTATTACATTTATTATAATAATTTATAAATATCGGTTCAAGTGGATGTTGATTGAATGTGATGTAATGTATGTTTATTTAAATGTGCCTGTGGCAAACGGTATGACTATGCAATGTTGCTGTGATGTATTCACCAAGATTAATGGAAGGTATCCATAAAAAAATGTGACGACAATGACAAGCCAAGTTTGAATCGCAGGTTGTTGTAGGTGTACGCCGTCATTTATTTGAGATGAGAAAATCAGGAAAAAGATATGTAATAATGGTAGTAACGTGATTAGAAGTTTATTCATAAATATTTCAAAACATCGATCACGTCTGCAAAAGCTTTAACAATAAAGTGAGCATTTGCAATACAGAAAAAACTGTATTGCCAGTGCTGTGCGTTTACATAATACAAAAAATACAACGTAATGTGCGAATTAATCTAATGGACAACACTTATCTCCGCAAAACTTTAACTTCTTGAAAGAACTAGGTACTTAAAGGCCCATTGAGACGGTGCAAGTTTCTTGAAAATACAAGAGCAATAATTGCAGTGCAACAATTGACTACGAATAAATGCAAGCAACTGTTGTTGAGACTATCAATTTAATTGTATGCGACAGTCAAGAAACTTGCACTGTCTAAATGGGCCTTAACGCTACGCTCTGCTGTAGACAATAGATCGCTGGGGGCGGGGCGTGACGTGACGTAGAGAAGACCGCAACGGGGCGTCCTTAGAGACTGCTACGGCGTAGAGGCGATCGCTACGGGGCGCGGCGGGCGTGGAGGCGACCGCTACGGCGGCGGCGGTGCAGAGGCGACCACTACGGCGTAGAGGCGTCCGCTACGGCGTAGAAGCGTTCGCTACGGCGTAGAGGAGGCCGCTACGGCGTATCGTGATTCCGCACTTAACTTTTCATAGCAAATAAATGACATCGTGTCTAACAATAATATGAATCGCACATTTAATTTAATAAATATCTAAACGTGTCTATGTTAAGCGCGAATAATTGTAAATATTATAGTAACTTAGGATATGTTTGTAAATCAGTCAATTCCCTGATAAGCATTGTTCTCAAATCTATCTAGTTATTAAATTGTTGCTTTGCTATATCTTTACAACTACGAAGAGCACTCTAGATCTAAAATTTAATATTTGCTTTTGTAGTTGTAGAATTCCATATATTTACTAGATAATTCATAACTATTGTTCACAACGTTATTTAATATCTTCGTCAAATTCCTTAAAATATTTTGTTTTTTTGTTTAAGAAAATTGAATCACATAGTATCCTGAAAACAATCATATTTTGTACTAAATTCATTAGACACAAAATAGAACCTCTAACAGATTGATTACATTACACTTAGCCTAGTTGTTTATGAAGCAGCAGGAATAGTAAATGCATGCGGACGAAGAATCGAGTAGATATTTACAAATAACCATTATACATACAGTAAATCAAGTTAATTGTAACGTATAGATAGGTAGAAACTCAAAAGTAGCAAATGATAGCTAGATATAACACATTAACGCATTCTTTGTTAAATCTGTATATACATAACAAAATTAAATTTAAAATAAAAATACCTTCATTCCATAAACAGATCAAAACTTAGACTGAAAAATATACCACTCTAGGTCATCAAAATGTAATTCGTTTGACAATGAGATCACACATAAAACCTTATTCTTCAAAGGTCCATATAATATGCTTAATTTTAACTGTTGTATTAAATTTTCTACATGTATGTTTCCATAGGTTTCCGTGTTATACAACTGAATCGAACAATGCTTGGGCAAATTGAAACCATTAGACTTATGTATATTATAGATCTACTGATGACATAAAAAAAGATCTAAAGTGATTTTGAAATGTTAATACATTATTTGTGATGTAGAATAGGGGTAAATCATAAAAGTAGGAAGCGCGCGCTCCCTTCTAGAACTACAATAACGAGCTGGCCCCTCTTACCATCTACACACCAAAAATAGTGTGAAGGGAGGCGTCAATCTGATTTCTTGTATGTAAATACGCCATTGCGCAACACTGACCCCGGCCCCCTCCCTCTGACCGACACTCCCGCTAGTGGCACGGTCGGTTTGCATCATGGAAGTAATAAGTACTTTGTACAACTTATTACTTCCATGGTTTGCATATTACCTAAACTCCGTTTTTTCTTAATTGTGCTATTATGTAAACAATCTTCACAGTAAGTACTTTTTGTTGAAAACAAACTTAATAGAAGGTCATAAATACTCGAATTTCTGTACCACTACTGCTGAAGAAATAAAAAATAAATCAAATATTAGTTCTAAACATTCTAAAGAAAAACATTTATTAACCACGAAAGTAATTTCCATAAGTCTATTTTTCTATTTTAATTTATACTGTTGTAAAATTATGTAAGATTGTTTACATAATAGGACTATTATGAATAAACAGATTTTACATTGCCATATTCCATTTCTATCGCCGCCAGCCGCGCAGCCCTTCCTACTTCTATAGAGTAAATAGGTTGCGTAATTTTAAGGGTCAGATATTTAAAACATTTACTACTTTACCATCAATATATCATGGTACTGACACTACTGACACTAAATTGGAGAGTAATACTTTAATAATTGACCTTAATAATTGCTTGAAATTAACCTTTACATCTACTACTACCTACATCAATTCAATATTCGCATGAGCACAAATAATGCCTGAACTGAGAAGCGACGCCAAAATCGTTCAGTTACTGTTGGACGACCTTTACTACTTATTAATTACCAAATAATATAATTTGAAAATACCTTAAACCATATGTTGAGATCATAAGGGTTGATTATAGCGCTTACGCACAGGGTGTTATTTTGATTTATGAATAAAAATAAGGTAGCTATTAAGGTTCTTCTTTAAACTATATACATATAAAGGAGGTAGTAATCGTCTACCTACATTTATGTGTCTGATAAGAGTAAAAGTAAAAATCAGAAGTTAGTACGTTAACACATTATTTTAAATGACTTTTTATAAATTATTCAAGACGAAATTAGTTACTTTAATGGAATGATTGGGTATTGGTCATCTTATGGACTGAAATGATTAGATAAATACAAATACTGACGCCCCACGTTGGGCGCCGATATAAACCTCAGGGTCGTTGAATAGATGATTTATTGTACAAATATAAGAATAAGACCCTGTAAGGTTCTTATTATTAATTATAATATTTTAAAACAGTCGATCTTCACAATAACTATATAGATAGAGAATAAATAACTTATAGAAACTGGATAGCGAAACACATCAAAAAAATGCAAAATAGAACATGAATCAATACAGTTTAAATTTGTGACAGATAAGATAGGTATGAATGTGCCAGCGCAAGCAAAATAGATCCAAAGAGGATCAACGCGTTGCCGCGTTACAATACACATCGAATCATCACAATTTCCATAAAGGATTATTAATAATTACATATGCATGTGAAAAATGTGCTAACGAGCATATAGAGCAACACGGACTCCGCGCGCGGAAATCCTTGTTGTTCAAAGCTAACGAGTGATTATTCGTTACGCTTTCCGAATTAATTTTATCTGACCAGTGCCCCGACCAAGACCTAGAAATAATTCAATATATGAAACACAATTTTTTACGGTTTGCATTACTTATCAATCACACGCATAGAACATTTCGCAACTCTGAACACTGATAAAGCGCTTTTTTTTAAATACGTTTAAAAGTTGTTGATTAGGTTAGATGAACCTACCAATTCAAATTTTCAGAAATTAATTAAAAGTATCTTATACTATCTTCATAAGCACCCAACTATGCCTTGTATGCTATAAAACCTGTTTAACTCAATCATTCATTAAAGTTCTAACTTATCAGAATATAAATTTTACTGACTTATTTTTTAAATGAATGGAATCTTATTTGTAACCTGATACGGGTATCAATTGGCAATCTTTACTATCTTATAATTGAATAATTATAATTTGGCGTAAAGTTGTTGATTGTTAAAATAATATAGTTAATTTATTAAATTTATGACTAAAGTAGTGGAGTCATATCTGTGCTATGTGAGTTGTAATAAAGTATTAGTATGTAGGCAACGCCGGGTTTTAAATGGGAAAACTCTTTTAAAGTTTATAAGGGTAGCGGTAAGCGATACCTTGCGAAAAGATGTTCGCTTAATCATTTAAAAATGGTTGCCTTGTAATATTTTAGACACAGAAAACTGGTTGTTTCAGCTTTTGAATAATCTCACGATTATAATAAATTAGAATTATCGTAACTATAAGTTTAGTATTTTGTATTTCGACAACATTATGCGCAAAATAAACGCGTGCATTATATTATGTAATTTTGTCTGTGATCAAAATTTTATATTGTTAAGCTGAAAATTAAGCACATATACTTTAATTATTTCAAAATGCAAGATACTTGTTCATACATCCTGCGAATTAGGTACTGCATTATTTATATGAAACTCGACTCTTACAGAATGTGTAAACAAGTAACAATAATAGTATCTACTGTCATCACTTTTAATTGTAATTTCATGGTTATTCACACTAAAATATAGTTGTCTAAGTTCTGTTATAAAATATCGTGCTAAAGCATGTTGCGTGTTAATAAAATCATAATAATAAAACTTTAGTGGAAATAGGCTAATCTGATTGTTGAAGTCTGCAATAGAACGGTAAATTTATAAATTAGATTATAATGTTCTGGTTTTGTAGTCAGTTGGTTTGTTACTAAGGAATTATTAGATATGATAACTTGTTGTGTAGTGAGTAGTGCCTTGCTCACCACGATAAGATTCAGTGTGTATACATATTATTTATATAGTATAACACTTACGAGATACCAAGTACCAACCAGATATAATCCTACTCGTATGACCGAAAAATATGGCAAACTAGACTAGAACTGGAAAACTTGATTTAAATATATTTATTATACTTAAAAAAAAAGAATGCATCGTCGATAGTAACTGTACATATGGCCCCTATGCCTAATTAAAGAGTGTTGACAACTCTATAGCATTGGCAGATCTTCCTAATATTTTCATTTGTAGTTTAATGTTTTGCAATTAACTATTACAACGATCACTTTTAATAATTACTTACCTAAATGTATTATTATTTAAGCACGGACTGGAAAATTGTTGATTTACTAAAACACAAATGTACTATGCTTTATACTTTTTATACAACATTATTTATTATTGAACGTTTGTTCATTATTGTAATATGAAAGGTGAGTACATGTTAAAAACCATCATACTTAAGTACTTAGGTCATTGTTACTGTACATATGGCCCCTATGCCTAATTAAAGAGTGTTGACAACTCTATAGCATTGGCAGATCTTCCTAATATTTTCATTTGTAGTTTAATGTTTTGCAATTAACTATTACAACGATCACTTTTAATAATTACTTACCTAAATGTATTATTATTTAAGCACGGACTGGAAAATTGTTGATTTACTAAAACACAAATGTACTATGCTTTATACTTTTTATACAACATTATTTATTATTGAACGTTTGTTCATTATTGTAATATGAAAGGTGAGTACATGTTAAAAACCATCATACTTAAGTACTTAGGTCATTGTTAACAAAGCACATTAGTCACATACCTACTTAGTTTAAAAAATGGGATTCATTGAACGGTGTATTTTTCTTGAGAAGTGGGTTCAGTGTAATAAAATATCACGCACATGCGACTTGTTCTTTTATTTTCCTTTTTCCCTCCGTGCAAGTTAATATAGAATACACAATATGAGCGAACTCGTAGAGTACTATTGTGATATTATATTCTTTGTTTGTGAGCGAGCGAACTAAATACGAACGAGGCCAATCAGAAAAAAACCGGCCAAGTGCGAGTTGAACTCGGGTTGAGGAGAGGGTACCTGTAAAATGCACTAAAATATAGAGATAATATTACTATCAAACCATATATAATTACATGTATATCGTAATAACAACTACACATATGTTTATTTCAATGATCAACAACCGCCAAATTTTTGGCAGTTATTCAAATAACAGTGTTGCCATCTCAATGAATTATTAAAATGATACAAATATAAGTGTGCAAAGTTGGTCATTTCATTACGAGTAGCTAGAGGCGATAAAGCAGAGTGTATATATATATATATATATATATGTCGGAATGGAGCACATATCACAACATCAGAATTATCAGATAATCATGGGTTCAGGGGAGCCGAGCTCAGATATCGATGACCAGAGCGGTAAACACAACAGTACAGGTACTTTAACAACGGGTTCACGGGGAAAACACATGTGGGTACTAAACTCAGTTCAAATATTAACTGTCAGGATGAGGGTATTTCCAAAATAACATGCACAGCTCTTAATAGACAGGGTAAACAACTCCCATCTCAAGTTACAGCCCAAAGCATCCAGGGATTCATCGGATATTAACGGATTAAGAAATCATCTAGCACTAACCTCTCATTTGGTCCACATGTCACGGCTAGGGTCTGTGCCCTAACCTACCCACGGCATAGGATCGTGCCCCACCACGCACAGATCAATCCATTTCAACCAGTGAGTTCTACTGAATGGTCTTCCGTGCTAACTAGCCAAACACAGTTTAACCATCAAAACTGTCCAACAACGAAGATCTCCAATATCGCGCTGACAACACCATCACACACAGTCACATCGTTAACGCACTAAGTAACACTACAATAACACTATTCAATCACTGACTACATAGTTACAGAGAATTCAACACAACCGGGCGACACCGACACGTCCGCAACGCGCCATAAGACTCGCTATAATGTCATATCGATCGCACGTTGATTTTATTACAAAGTGAGGGTAACTCAAATGACACATTTCCGACGCGTACCGTCTACCGTCTTGAAAACTGTTTTTAAACCATTGATTAACTAACAAAATAAACCACAGTTAATTTAACTAATGTAATCGCTCCGACATATATATATGTCGAAGCGGAAAAGGCTCAAAATCATCAGAAGGGGTCATTATCGTCATCATCATCAATGAATATTCAGTGGGCAAATCAGTGGGTACAATCACGCACGCAAGTCGAGTTAATGAATCACAATTGAAATAGATGATAAGAATTTTATATCAGGAACAATGAACATAGTCTGTGGTCACTTCATAATTTGCATTAATCATTTAAGTTAAAATTTCGCTAAACTAAATGAAACGGTAACGAATCCGTGGGTCAAGTTAAGGTTCACACGACACGATCGGGGTATGTGACACGTCCCGACTCCACTGTATTTCGAATCAGTCTGCCTTGCTTATGCGACGTTCATCTCAGAACTATAAGCAATGCATAATCATCAAATTTAGTTTCTCAGACCCACGGCTACGTTCGGCAGTGTTTATATAAACATCTCACACCGCCCCGCTTCTATGAAACGAACAAAGAACTTCCTTGCGGCCGATATCAACCGAGCTTTAATGATGTTAATATAAACAATGGCTTAGGAATGCACATCACCTGTGCGGGCCCCAGCCAACGCGCACTTGATAAAGCTCCGCGCCGACACGGCGATCCTGACTGTCACACGTCCTCGTGTGCCAAATAACTTTACACGCTCGGCTATCCTGCCCTTAAGTTAAACCAGCAATTAGGTCTCCAGTATCATCGGCACAACTTAGCATTAACAAATCCTCAACGTTCTAGAGGACACAGATTAGAATTAGCTTGAAAATATTATGAAAATAATTTAAATATTGTCACACACATAATTACGATATCTCCCACAATTCAACACCAAATAATGTCCATTGCCAAGGTTCAATAACCTATAGTATTGTTGTTACAAACAATAAGTGTATCTACTACACTTAATCAATCAAGTGTATCAGCTGTACAACATAAAACATGTGTCTCAACTACACATCAACAATTATGTGTATCGGCTACACAACAACACGCATGTGCTTCGGCTGCACATCATCAACCATATGTATCAGCTACACATCAACACGCATGAGCTTCGACTGCACATCATCAACCATGTGTATCAGCTACACATCAACACGCATGTGCATCGGCTGCGAATCAACAACCATGTGTATCGGCTACACATCAACACGCAAGCGCATCGGCTGCATATCAACAATCATGTGTACACATCAACAAATATGTGCATCGGTTGCACGACAACAATCATGTGTATCGCTTACACATCAACAAACATGTGCATCGGTTGCACGACATCAAAAATGTGTTTCGGTTACACATCCACAAACATGTGCATCGGTTGCACGACATCAATCATGTGTATTGGTTACACATCAACAAACATGTGCATCGGTTGCACGACATCAATCATGTGTATCAGTTACACATCAACAAACATGTGCATCGGTTGCACGACATCAATCATGTGTATCGGTTACACATCAACAAACATGTGCATTGGTTGCACAACATCAATCATGTGTATCGGTTACACATCAACAAACATGTGCATCGGCTGCACAACAACAATCATGTGTATCAGCTATACATCAACATCCATTTGCATCGGCTGCAAATAAATGACTTGTAACAACATCACTTTAATAATCATAAATCATAGGTAATTAATGAATTGCAGTAATTATGTGTGTTATAGCTGAACCTCATACTATTATAATATCAGAGTAAAATATCTTCACAAGTGACATCGCTATATCAGTAATATGTCAAAACTTGACAACCGTCACACAAAACTTAATGTCTTCACTTCAACTGAACAAACTTTCACATTCTGTCCAAATAAACTCCCATGTCTGTATACCTGTTACTCATTGCCACCGCGCAGCCTCTGGCCAGCTTAACTGGATTAGGAATCTGGCCTACGATTGACAACAAGAACAAGCCACAAACCAAAGAAATTAGGTTAATTCACTATCATAATTGTACAGGTCGTTTCAAATACAACCGCCGACAACGGCCTGACTGACGTATTGCCAGCATGATCTTAAAGTAGGTATTTACTTTTTGAGGATGTCCCAATCGTAACCTTTAACAACGCTTTAACAACACATTTAAAAATTGATAACTTATATCAAACACCATCAAAATAAAATGAGATTATTATACGCATGATACGCAAAAAGCACGCATATTGCCAGCTTGGCAGACTTCATCGTAAAATGTTATTCGCAAATCGTCAGAAACACATAATAAAAAAAAATAGGTACGCAAAAATACGCAGAACCATAAGCGCTGAACGTCAATTAAAATCTCAAATAGGTACGCATAATGTCATGATTACATGAAAACACAGGATGTTAAATAACTCTGACTTTTGTCAATTTAATTATCTATTTGTCAGTTTAATTATCCACGTTAAATACAAAACTCAGATGATAATAGGTACGCATAATGTCATAATTACATGAAAACACAGGATGTTAAATAACTCCGACTTTTGTCAATTTAATTATCCATTTGTCAGTTTAATTATCCACGTTAAATACAAAACTCAGATGATGTATCACTTGAAACAGACAAGCCAGGTGTCATTTATGTTATCGTTAAATTGCCTAATCCATGATGATCTAAAATAAAAAAAATAATTCATCACTGGCACGCAATCTGTTCTTGTCAACGTTTCAACAAAGGAAGGCGCTATAAATTAAAAATAATTTATAAACTACCCAGTTAAAAAACATCGTTGCCATTCAATCAAATTGAAATAATAATAATGATTTATTACATTCTTTTACTTCATTTACCTCAACTCAAATTTTCGATAGTATTCCACAAATGATCAAAAGTCATGAAATAGTGCTAGGCCTCACAGTGTGGGTTACTCACTATACGAAAATAAAAATCTTGACAAAAATTCCAAAACCATCACATGAACACGTAAATTTAAATTTCTTAAAGTACAAAGTCAGTGCTCCAAATTACAAACTTGCAACATTTTATAATAAAGGACGGATACTTAATCTGCGCACGGTTCAACTTAAACATAGCAGTCAGTTCCACAATAAATTTTGTTTGCAGATAACATGTTATATGTTTGTAATATATTGGGTAAAACTAAACGCAGGCGTTTCCTGTTATCGCCGCCAGGCGTTTTGGGGTTCTCACACTGCTAGCGTGGATGGCGTCGCGTGTGGTCCGCCATTGCATTGTCCCGGGCGATATCGGTTTGATTTTAATACGCGGAGCGGTCTCGCGTCTTTTGCTTGTTGTTTAGTTTGAGTGATAATTGTGAATTTCCTGTTTGTTAAATAACTATTGAATTTGTGTTTGTGAAAAACTCTGTTATTGTGACTTTTTCTTGTGAGAGGTGAAACGTGGCTGGCTGTTCACATCTGGCTGTTCCCGAGTGAAACTACGGGAAGAAATCTATTTATTTGTCCTGGGGAATTGAGATCTCAAGGGTTAGGTAGGGTGATTAGGAATTCCCCCTTCCCGAAGACACTCAAGTTTGGATCCGAAGAGAAAGAAGATTTAATTTGGTAAGTGTTCAATTGTAGTTAATTTATAGGTTAGGTTATCATATAGGGCCCTGTAGCTCCCTTCATAAGCTACGGTGGTAGCAGACTGCGTTAAGTTAGTTAGGTTTTAGTCGGGCAAACGTGGTGCCGCGTGGAGATTTTTTCCCGGTACTTATTTTTACCGGTGGTTTTTTCCCGGTGAAGTTCCGGTACAGAATTCTTCCCGCCGCTTCGTTTGTCCGGATTCTCGCTGCCACATTTTCTGGCAGCAGAGCGTAGTTGCTCTGCACATTTTCTGGTAGCAGAGCGTAGTTTATCTACCCTCTATTTGTTCGTTTGTAAAAAAAAATAATTAATTGTTTGTAAAAATTATTAGATTTTTCTTAGTTTGTTTGTATAAGAATATTTGTAACCTTTTTTGTATTTGTTTGCGGTTTGTACCGTGCGTTCCGGGTTTGTGCCATTCTCATACCTACCGCGGTTCTTCGTGTAGTTGCTTGATTTTGTTGTTTTTTATTTACCTTTTGTTATTTTTTGTTTGTGACTTGACGCGATGGCGAAGGCCTCCAATGCTAGGGCGACACTCGCCAACGAATTGAGATGGTTTGTGACGGCCGGAGGACTCCTGTCCCGGAAGGACAGGGAGGGCGCCATACTGCTAAGAGCGGATCACCTCCACTCACGATTGATTAGCGCGGAAGCGGCCATGGCGGCGCTTACCGAAGCCGATCTTACCCCGGAGGCCTACGCAGGTCACATGGCGGACATGGACCAGCTCCTGAGTCTGCACGATGATATCGCGGAGGCGGTGACCGCAATACGGGCGAGACAGGCTGGCGGACCAGCCCCTCGCACACCTGTTAGACAGGAAGGACCAGCGGTTACTGGTCGGCTCCCCACCCTTCAGCTGTCCCACTTTGGGGGTAGGATGGAGGAGTGGGTAGCATATAAAAATATGTTTGAGTCCCTGGTCGTAGCACGACAGGATTTGTCGAAGGCCCAGAAGATGGCCTACCTCCTCTCCACTCTTGAGGATGAAGCGCGGTCGCTCATCCAGCACCTCCGGGTGGAGGACGACCAGTACGATACGGCTTGGGAGTTATTGAACTCCCGCTACCAAAACTTACGTTTGTTAGCGGATGCGCACGCCGCACAGTTGATGGCCCTGCCCAAGGTGGCCAACAGGGCACAGTTGCGCCTGCAGTTGCTCACGCCCGTTACAGTGGCCTGTAACGCGCTCCGCACACTGGGGCTGCCGGTGGACCAATGGTCTTTTTTGTTGGTGCACATTGTATTGGGCAAATTGCCCAATGACATCCGCTCGCGGTTTGAGCGCGAGAATGCGGAACGGGATAGCACCACCCTACCAACATTCACTGACTTGGTGAAGTTTTTGGAGTTTGAGGCACGGGCGGCTGAGAATACCATGACGGACTCAGCGCCATCCAGAGCGCCTGAACGTAGGCCCCAACAGGGACGGCAACCGCCACCGCGTGGAGCTGGTGTGCGGGTTGCACACACGGCAGCAGTCGCGGGGGACGCGGACTGCCTGCAATGTGGCCGGATGGGCCACAGCCTGCTGCAATGCAGGGACTGGCAGAGACTGCCAGTACAAGATCGGCGCCGCATGGCAAAGCGGCATGAACTTTGCTTTTATTGTTTGGGCGGTCACTATGCACGTGACTGTCCCAGTGCCATACCATGCAGTGCATGCCGTGGGCGGCACCACGCGATGCTTTGCATGAACCGCAACGGGGATGGCACCCGGATGTTGAGGCAGGGGTCCCCTATGGGCGGGGGCGCTCCTGCGCGAAGCCCTCCACCACCGGACGGAGGACGCGGCTTCGCTCGTCGCACCCCCTCGGGAGGGGGTCGCGTACCTGCGCGGGTCTTGGCGGACCGGGACCACGCGCCCCAAGGTCATGGCCAGTATGTAGCTGGCCAGGCCCCGGATAGGGCCCCATGGGCGGGGGCCCTAGATCGGACGTGAGAGTGGGGACACCCCCTCCACGCGGGTTACCAATACCCAACACATGCAGCCGCAGCGGTTTTCTCCGCCGCTGCACGAGTACCCACGGCTGGAGTACCACCCGCCGTACCATATGTATGGCCGGGCCGCGGGTTATGCCCCCCTCAGATGGGGATGTGCACTCGCCCGCCATATTATCCGGGTCAGTGGCGCGCCCCTGGTTTGGAGAGAGTGGGGAGCCCGTAACTAGCTTGCTCCCTTGCTGGGACAGAGCCGCGGACGGTTCTGCTCCCTACCGCGGTGGTCCGCGTATGGGGTCGTAGGGGGGAAGCCATTAATTTGAGAGCTCTGTTGGACTCAGGGGCTCAAAGCAGTTTGGTTACCACTCGAGTGGCACGCCAGTTAGGTTTAGTCGTGGAAGACTCGCCTGTGCCACTTCTTGGAGTTGGTGGCATACAAGTGAAGTGTCTGACGGGCCAGACACTTGTCACCTTTTCTTCGCTGAAGTCCTCCACAATGAGGATCACGACTTCGGCTATGGTAATGGATACCATTGCGGGTTGGCACCCCTCGACAGACATACCGCCGGGTGTGTTGTCTTTGGTTTCGGGTCTGGATTTGGCCGACCCCTTTGTCTTTCATCCCGGCCCAGTGGACTTGCTCCTGGGCTCGGACGTATTGGGTTGGATTTTGTTGGGTACACAGAAGGCTCTGGGTTCGTCTTCACTGATGGCAGTGTCTACTATCTTTGGTTTCGCCCTGATGGGCCCTGTGTTTGATAATAGCACCGTGGAGGAGCCACCGGTTGTCGCATCTGCGTCCTTGGCCAAGACCATGCAAAGGTTTTGGGAGGTGGAGGAGCCACCTATGAGTTCCAGGATGGATCCGGAACACGCTGAGTGCGAAGCCCTTTTTCGATCGACCACGGAGAGGTTGCCCTCCGGTCGGTTTGTAACTAGGTTACCCTTTGTTGCCTCTCGTCCTAGCCTAGGGCAAAGTAGGGCGCTTGCGGAGAAACGACTGCTGTCCATGGAGCGACGCATGCAGCGTGACCACGTACTTCGCGATAAATATATAGAATTTATGCGCGAGTACGAGGATTTGGGTCACATGTCTCCGGCTCGAGTTGATTGGAGCTCAACTGAGCATTATTTTTTGCCCCACCACGCGGTGGTGAAGGCCTCAACGGGCAAGTTGCGGACTGTCTTTGATGGGTCCGCACCCACTTCGAACGGAGTTTCGTTGAATCTATGTTTGCATTCAGGTCCCAAATTGCATAGGGACATAATTGACATCATCTTGAACTTTAGAAGACATCAAGTGGTTTTTGGCGCGGACATCCGGATGATGTTCCGCCAGACAGTCATACATCCTGAGGACAGGCGATTCCAGTTGATACTCTGGCGTGAGCGCCCTGAGGATCCTGTGACGGTGTATGAACTCAATACAAACACCTATGGTTTGAAATCTAGTCCCTATATCGCCATCAGATCATTGCTTGAATTGGCAGAGCGGGAACGGATCCGCTTTCCCCGTGGGGCTTCCGTGCTGTCACGTGACTTGTATGTTGATGACGTGTGCACCGGAGCCCAAAGTATTGAGGAGGCCCTCCTACTGCGGGATGAATTGATTGAAATATTGAAGACAGGTGGCTACGAGCTACGTAAGTGGTTGTCTAATGAGCCTAAAGTTCTAGAAGGGATCCCGGAGGATCACCAACAGAACCCTCACCTGTTTGAGGATGTGGATGATCCCAACAGGATAGCGGTGCTGGGCATGCAGTACCAGCCGCTAACCGATATTTTCACATTCCAAGTGGACTTGGAAGTACCAAAAGTCTGGACTAAGAGAACGGTGTTGTCCGTAATAGCCCGTATGTTTGATCCAAGCGGTTGGATCAGTCCAGTGATATTCTCTGCAAAGTGTCTTCTTCAGAGACTTTGGACTTTGGGCGTCTCGTGGGACGAGCCGCTGTTTGGCTCTCCATTGGATGATTGGCTCGAGTTGTTTTCATCGATTAAGGAAGTCAATCGGATTGCCTTGCCTCGTCGAATATTGCCCCCGGGAAATATCGAGCCAGCCTGCATGGCTTTTGTGACGCGTCGGAGCGAGGCTACGCCGCGTCAGTCTATATGCGGACAGTTGACGCCGATGGCCGGGTCAATGTCTCGCTTTTGTTAGGGAAGAGCAAGGTCGCCCCCATCAGGACTAGGCTGACTATTCCCAAGCTTGAGTTGAGTGGAGCTCACCTTCTCTCTAAATTGTTGCATCACGTTGCCAGTGAGCTGGCGGCCACGGTCGAGATACGAGACATCTTCGCCTGGTCGGATAGCCAGGTCGCGCTTGCATGGTTGCGCGCGGCCCCACATACCTTGGAGGTTTTTGTTGGAAACAGGGTTTCCCAAATTCAAAATATTGGAATTGATATAACATGGAGACATGTGCCGGGAGAGCTTAACCCAGCGGACTGTGCCTCCCGAGGTTGTACGGCACCAGAATTGGTGTCACACCCGCTCTGGTGGGGTCCAGAGTGGCTGATGGGATCAGAAACTTCTTGGCCTGTCTGTCAGACAGATGTTACTTCTTTGAGTTTGACTGGGCTCCGTGTACATGCTGTAGTCGCTGAGACGACGTCGGAGCCGGATTGGCTACTTGCTCGGTATAGCAGCTTGGATAAGCTTCTGGGTGTTACCAGTTGGATTAAGCGTTTCATACATAATTGTAGAAACCCACAGGCAAAGCGGTTGGAGCCGATTGCAGGTGCAGAAGAGCGCCGGAGCGCATTGTTGCATTGGGTCCGTGTCGTGCAGACCGGACGGTTTGAGTCAGAGCTTCGTATTTTGCGCGACGGACGCGCTAAGTTGAAGGGCGCGGTCGCTCGTTTGAACCCGTACATCGACTCGGATGGGCTTCTTCGGGTTGGAGGCAGGCTCCGGAAGGCGGATCTTCCATATGAGACTCGCCATCCTCTGTTGTTGCCCAAGGGCGGACCCTTGGTGCAGCTTTTGGTGTCTGATCGACACATTCGTAACGCCCATGCTGGGTGCAATGCTTTGTTGGCTATTTTGCAACGCGAGTTTTGGATTTTGTCTGCCCGAAGAGCAATCCGTAGTGTCCTGTTTCGATGTATTGCATGTTATAGGTTGAAGGCATCCACGATGCAACCACAGATGGGTGATTTGCCCGCTGATCGAATCCGACCTTCGAGACCGTTTGACGGCGTTGGAACCGATTTTGCCGGTCCCTTTTCGATCAAGGCTTCTCCCTTTCGTAATGCCCGTATTGTGAAGGGCTATTTGTGTGTATTTGTTTGTTTGGCCACCAAGGCTGTCCATTTGGAGGTGGTATCAGCTCTGACTACGGAGGCCTTCGTCGCCGCGTTGGATCGCTTTGTTTCGCGTCGAGGTCTACCTTCCCTTATTAGGTCTGACAATGGCACAAACTATAAAGGAACTGTAAATTATCTTAAGGATGTTTCTGTGTTTATTGATAAAAATTGTACTAGTTTAAGTCAAATTGCTGCCCAAAGGGGAATAACCTGGAAGTTTAGTCCCCCAAGTTGCCCCCATTGGGGAGGGATTTTTGAAGCGGCTGTGAAATCCGCAAAGACCCACCTCCGCCGCATTATCGGAGAAACGGCTCTAACTTTTGAAGAGCTGGCCCCAGTGTTTTGTAAAGTTGAGGCGGTCCTCAACTCTCGTCCTCTCTGTCCGCTATCTCCAGATCCAAATGACTTGGAAGCTCTCACCCCTGGTCATTTTTTGGTGGGAGGGCCGTTGAATGCCCTGCCCGAATACCCGTGGAAGGATGAACGCGTATATCGGTTGTCGCGTTTTCAAATGTTGCAGCAAATGAGCCAGGACTTTTGGCGTCGCTGGTCGCTTGAATATTTGCATTTGCTGCAGCAAAGAGTGAAGTGGACAGACAGGACTGAGCCTCCCAGGGAGGGTGATTTAGTATTGTTAAAAGAGGCAAATTTGCCCTCATTGCTTTGGCGACGAGCTCGCATATTACGTTTGATTCTTGGCGGAGATGGCACTCCGCGTGTGGCTGAGGTGTTGGTCGACGGTTCGATTTTAAGGAGAGGTGTGACCTCTCTCGCCCGCCTTCCCGTAGAGTAAGCTAGCGGTCTGCTTCTCAGACCGGGACGGGGGGATGTTTGTAATATATTGGGTAAAACTAAACGCAGGCGTTTCCTGTTATCGCCGCCAGGCGTTTTGGGGTTCTCACACTGCTAGCGTGGATGGCGTCGCGTGTGGTCCGCCATTGCATTGTCCCGGGCGATATCGGTTTGATTTTAATACGCGGAGCGGTCTCGCGTCTTTTGCTTGTTGTTTAGTTTGAGTGATAATTGTGAATTTCCTGTTTGTTAAATAACTATTGAATTTGTGTTTGTGAAAAACTCTGTTATTGTGACTTTTTCTTGTGAGAGGTGAAACGTGGCTGGCTGTTCACATCTGGCTGTTCCCGGAGTGAAACTACGGGAAGAAATCTATTTATTTGTCCTGGGGAATTGAGATCTCAAGGGTTAGGTAGGGTGATTAGGAATTCCCCTTCCCGAAGACACTCAAGTTTGGATCCGAAGAGAAAGAAGATTTAATTTGGTAAGTGTTCAATTGTAGTTAATTTATAGGTTAGGTTATCATATAGGGCCCTGTAGCTCCCTTCATAAGCTACGGTGGTAGCAGACTGCGTTAAGTTAGTTAGGTTTTAGTCGGGCAAACGTGGTGCCGCGTGGAGATTTTTTCCCGGTACTTATTTTTACCGGTGGTTTTTTCCCGGTGAAGTTCCGGTACAGAATTCTTCCCGCCGCTTCGTTTGTCCGGATTCTCGCTGCCACATTTTCTGGCAGCAGAGCGTAGTTGCTCTGCACATTATAACATAAGTACTTTAAACAACCCCTTTTTTTATCATAAATTTATGAGCTTTCGAAGTTGGGCCAAGTGCGCGGCAGTCGTCCCTTCGATCCGCGTCTCACGCCACTTTAAGTCGCGCTTACGCAGCGATATAAAAAGTAATTCATTCATTCAAAAACAAATAAAATATTTACAACAACAGCAGCAGCAATATAGCAGCGATATAGTTTGCAATTTGTATGATAAAATTAGTGCACTCAGTATATTGTTTTTTTTTTTTTTTTTTTAATTATTATCAATTATTATTAAAACGTAATCAATCTACAGAAATTCAAATTCTGTGGCTTTTGAGTACACGGTTCAATCAACCAACTCAAAACTAAAAGAGATAATTCAAATCAATCAAATAATTGATTGGTTGATAATTTCACCAGTATAAAAACTTAAGAAAAGAAAGTAATTAACTTTCATCTTTATGAAAATAAACTATAATCCACATGACTGTGACGTGTTATTCACAAACAAATAAAAATAAAACAATGTCCATATCTAACGCAGGTATCGATAAGCTAATTGCCTTCAAGAAACCAGTCAACAGAAATATAATAGAGATGAATTCATTAAATGAATTACTATAATTTCCTCAACTTGACGACTTTACAAGTTTTTACTTTTCATAAATAAAAATCAACAAACCATTTACAATGTCAATTTGACACAAATTTTGGAATCATCTAAAAAAAACAGAACCGTACATGGCCAGTCTCAATTTCTACAAGGGTGAAAAGAATATGTCAATAGCTTATCACACACATTTGCAATAATATCACCCATAATCAAACAAAACCAAAATAAAAATGGAACGACTGACCGTAACTATCGTCGTTACTCCACATCCAGCGAACCACACCATCACCATCAAATTTGTATTCACCATCACATCATATAGGTGCACCAGAAATTCATCAAAACTGCACTCGCGGCGCGTATCCCGCTTCTGATGTCGAAGCGGAAAAGGCTCAAAATCATCAGAAGGGGTCATTATCGTCATCATCATCAATGAATATTCAGTGGGCAAATCAGTGGGTACAATCACGCACGCAAGTCGAGTTAATGAATTACAATTGAAATAGATGATAAGAATTTTATATCAGGAACAATGAACATAGTCTGTGGTCACTTCATAATTTGCATTAATCATTTAAGTTAAAATTTCGCTAAACTAAATGAAACGGTAACGAATCCGTGGGTCAAGTTAAGGTTCACACGACACGATCGGGGTATGTGACACGTCCCGACTCCACTGTATTTCGAATCAGTCTGCCTTGCTTATGCGACGTTCATCTCAGAACTATAAGCAATGCATAATCATCAAATTTAGTTTCTCAGACCCACGGCTACGTTCGGCAGTATTTATATAAACATCTCACACCGCCCCGCTTCTATGAAACGAACAAAGAACTTCCTTGCGGCCGATATCAACCGAGCTTTAATGATGTTAATATAAACAATGGCTTAGGAATGCACATCACCTGTGCGGGCCCCAGCCAACGCGCACTTGATAAAGCTCCGCGCCGACATATATATATTTCGGAACGGGCCGAGCTCAGAGTGGAAGACAAGAAGGTTGACAAGTAGATACTTTTACAATAGGTTCACTTGAAAACATATGTGAACACAAACCGAGACTGAACAAGGTTTCCATACATATCCGCATCTAAAAGACCATTAACCAACGCTATAAAACTCGATCATATTACTGTCAGGATGTGGGTATTTCTATAAGGCAGCTTACGTTACAGCTAGTGATGTGCCGCCGAGAAATTCTCGCTTTTCGAAAATTTCTTTCATGGAAAATTTCCGAAACTTTTCGGAAAGTTTCGGAAACGTTTTCGCTCAAATTTTTAAATTATATCCACCTTTACTAAAATATGTTAAACATTTCACATAGCATCGTAGTATAGTCCTTATCGCGAAACAATATACCTGGCAAGCAAAACACACTGATAAGGGATGCGTTAAGAACCACCTGTGGCTCATTCAGGTAAGCGGCATTTCTTTGTAATCAGGTAAACAAAAGCCACTATTTGACTCCTGAATACTCCTGATTGACTTTCCTGCTTTGTGACAGAGGAGTGGGGTCAGATGTACACTTTTTAAGGACAGTATTTAGTTTATTTCACACAGTCAGGTGCAAAAGTATTGTTATAAAAATGAAGCCAAAAAATAGAGTTTTTGAATATTTTGGTCAAAAAAATGATGAAAGTGGTCGTAGATTCGATACTGTTGTTTATTTTGTAACTGCGAATATAAAATAAAAAACGTTACACGATTGTGAAAATGTGAAAAATGTCTTGTTGAAGTGAAGACTAGTTTTTAAAAAGATGAATCACAAAAGGATGCTCTCGATGCTCTACCTGCCACTGCCAGCAGTTCTGGGACCACCGAACAGTTTAATGAGATATATTTGATGGGGGTAAGCATATTATATATTTTTTATAGATAAAGACATAGTCCATCTTTTCCAATTATGCGAGGTGTGAAGTAGGGTGACCCGCTCTCTCCCAAACTATGCACCAGCGCCCTCGAGGGAGTCTTTAAAACGCTAGCCGTCCATTGGAAATCTAGGGGCATTGTCATCAGCGAAAAAAGATTAACTAATCTTCGTTTTTCCGATGACATTGATATTTTTGCATCCTCCGCATCTGAACTCGAGATAATGCTACAAGAACTCAGCACGGCAAGCCTTCAAGTAGGTCTCAAAATGAATCAAACCAAAACTAAGCTCATGACTAAAGGCACGAAATGTAGGGTAGTGGTAGATGGGGAAGTAATGCAATATGTTGACGTATGTCTTGGGCAAGTAATATCTTTCATCGACCGGCAAGACAAAGAAATCGATCGCAGGATCGAGAATACTTGGAAAAGCTTCTGGTCGATGAAAGAACTACTCAAAAGCAATTTTCCAATATGCCTAAAGAAGAAACTCGTTGACGTATGCATCTTGCCCATCCTTACCTACGGTCCCCAATATGGTCTCTTACCGAAGAGCAACGGTTCAAATTAAAGGTTTGTCAGAGAGCCATGGAGCGCAGCATAGTTGATGTCAAACTTGTAAGTAAGAAACACTAAACTGCGCTCTATGACGAAAATCGTCGATGTGGCAAAAAAGGCAGCTAGGCTAAAGTGGGAATGGGCAGGTCACGTCTGTCGCATGCACCTGGAGAGATGGACACAAATTTTAACAAACTGGGTTCCAACTGATGGAAAGAGAAAAAGAGGAAGGCCAAAGACGAGATGGGCGGACGACCTGAGAGCGTTCGACAAAGAATGGAAAGAGAGGACCAAGAATAGAGATACGTGGAAGCAGTAGTGGGACACAGATAGCTAGTAAAAAAAAGACATACACTACAAATGACCTAAGTGGTCATCATACCGGACTGTTACACCAGACGAACACACGGACGGACGGACACTACTATTCTAATTTTGATTTTTAATATAATTTGACATATTTATTATTAATTAAATTTTCATAATAATAGTCATTTAATGAATCATATTATGCATTATTCTTTATTAAAATTTTAAATTATTAAGGTAATGAAATTTAATTATTGTACGTCCTTTTATGGGCCAGACATAGTGAAACAATATATAGATGTAAGACCTCTTTACCTATGTTTGACAATAAAGATATTTTGATTTTGATTTTTTTGATTTTGACGACCCGGGTTCGATCCCCGGTCCAGTCAAATTGGAAATGATCTTTTTCAGATTGACCTGGCTCTTGGCTGTTTATGTAGTCTCCCAACACAAGTCTCGAATTTTCTTATATTTTTTGAATATTTAAAGCATCTTATATTTATTCAACTTGTTACATAATACAGTTCACAAGGCATATGCAAAAGCGGTTTATGTGACTGGAATGCAGTTGAGTATATTTGAACATACTCTATCTTTTCACAAAACCCAATTTTGTATTGAACTTAAAAATATATCAATATTACCAACCATGAGTTCATTTATTTTTAACTCCTCCTTGTCTATTTATGAATTTGAAATTTGATATTACTCGGGTATTTAAAAGTTTTGGTCGTTTTCATTTTAAAAGTTAAATAAATAAATAAAATTAGCATACAAACATTCATTTAATTCAAAAGAATCGTACATCATAATTGTGTCTACTAGAATCAAAAACCGCAATGTCCATAGGTAGTAAATACTCTGGACATTGCGGTTCAAGTAATTATTTGTACAAAAAGTTCAAGTTTGCAAAATACTAACTTTCTAAAAATGATCTATAACATTTTAAAGAAATCTTATAGAAAAATTCTCAGGAATGTTGCAAGAAATTTCTCGAAAATTTCTCGGGAATTTGGAAAATATGTATTTCCCGTCATCAGATTTTCGTGAAAATTTCAATGATTATTAATCTTCTTATTATAAAGACGACTGAAGAAAATTCGAAATTTTTATATATTTCAAGTACTTTGTTATGTAGTAATAACAGATTTTTAAGAGAAGTTAATATTTATTTAAAATTAATAAAAAATACAATTTAAATATAAAAATACACCGAGAGAAACACGGCACGGGCACGGACAGAGTTCCAAAGAAATCACGGATACGGCACGGACACGGATAGAGTTCCAACAAAAATCACGGATACGGCACGGACAGGATAGTCGGGGAAATACCGACAGGGGGTAAAGTTTGTCCGGCGGCACAATAGGGTTGAAGATGTACTGGCGGTACAGTAGGGATGAAGATGGACTAGCTGCACAGCACGGATGGCAGGCGATAGTGAGTACCTTTAATCCAGACTTCGGTCCACAGGTCACAGCAGCACAGCAGGGGTGGCAGGCGATAGTGTGTGCCTTTATTCCAGACTTCAATCCACAGGTCACAGCAACTTCTTCGTGTTAGCTTTTTAGATATTGATTTACGACGCGAAGGCTTGCAGGGTCCCGGGGTCAGCAGGACCCGGGACAAGACCTTTATAATTCACTCCGTTCTGATTTCTCAGAAGATGAAGACTGACTCGGACTGACATTCAGTGTCTTTATATAGGCCTCGATTTAGAATTTCGTATTGCTTCATAATTTTCAAATAAAATACGAAATTAGAACATTTGCGAAAAGGTTTACATAGAAATTTATAGAATTTTAGAAAAATAAAATCTGACTTGTCACAACGCTTGACAATCAGAGTTGTTTACAATCAAGAAAATAAAATTCATAGTGAAAATATTATATTTTAAATAATTAAGTATACAAGATTGAAAAGAAACACGAAATATATGTTGGAAAAACCAACATATCATAAAATAACCAAAAATGAAGATATAGCGGTAAGTTTAAAGAAATATTCCCTAGCAACGTAGAAATTTTACAATAGAAAGTGTAAAAAAGAACATTTTGAGCGAAATAATTAATTATTAAAGTAAAATAGACAAGAATAAAAGTAAAAAAGACATGAATACACTACAACTTTTCCAACAATTTCCATTCTGGGGAATATTTCCGAGAACGTTTCCTGACCGTTTCCAACAATTCTCAAAAATTTCGGAAACGGCATAACGGCACATCACTAGTCTGGATATCCATCAGTCACCGCTAAAAACGCCGTCCGATAACACGCCAACCAAAAAATGGACAATCGAAAAAAAGCTTGTTTTGCTATAATAATAGCTCTTAGAGTTACAGTTGCAGTAGTAGTTGTTGTAGTTGTAGTAGTTGTTGTAGTTGAAGTTGCTGCAAAAAAGCGTATTAAATAGAAACAATGGGTTAAATTTTTGGGTTTTATTGTGGCTACTGAAAAGAATGGGATTCTGGGGAAGATGACGACTACGTACATTATTACTGGATGAAAAATTCACAGATCTCGTGCTCTACATGACTTGAAAGGGCATTGAAAATGAATATACCTATAATACATTATTAAAAAAATAAAATCATGTTTGTAATATATTTTTATTTCCCATTACTGTAAAACTCACAAATATGCAACCAATTTATACGAAAAAAGTGTAATAACCTAAAATGTTCCTTGGTTCAATACCTAGGTGCTTTTTTATTTTTGAAATTCGACCCCGTTCTAGAGATGTCGGGAGTTTTCTGTGAAAACACACGATTTTTCGGTCGATAAATTTCGGTTTTTTCAATTAGAAAAAAGTTTTCGTCTTTTCCAAAATACTTTTTGCATCTTCTTAAAGCCCTTCAAATTCCGCGTCTTTTGAGCCCTCATACCGATACGTCTTTGTAGCCCTAAACTTCAGTCAGGGTATCACGGGCGAGTCGCACTTTCAGCGAAAATAAAGGCCTACTGGTGCGAACGAAACAACATTTTCAAAGTTAAAATGGCTGTTTTGAATATCTAATGGAAATAGTTAAGCCATAATCGTGAGAATCCATCGCTGTCAGAGCGTTGACTGAAGCTTATCAGACTGAAGAAATGTTTACACTATCAGTCTGGCATCAGTATAACCAGACTGATAAAAATTATTAAAATTTTTAAGACGGATGTTGCACGCTCAATCTTGTATCAGTCTGGTCCATCAGTCTGGTAATACTGATGTCAGACTGAGCGTCTTACTCACTGACTGATGGACTGATGCCCCAGACTGACGGATTTTTAAATATTTTAATAATTTTCATCAGTCTGGTAATACTGATGCCAGACTGATGGTGTAAACACCTTTTTCTTCAGTCTGGTAAGCTTCAGTCAACGCTCTGACAGCGATGGATTCTCACGATTATGGCCTTACCATTTCCATTAGATATACAAAACAGCCATTTTAATATTGAAAATGTTTTTTCGTTCGCTCCAGTAGTAGTAGTATTTATGTACCTTTTTATTTTTACCCCAAAATGTACCTTTCAGTACAGGATATGTACCTTTTGGGAACACAGTTGTGGCAACACTGTACCAGATATAAAAAATCGTGTGTGTTTGTGCACAGGTGTTTGTGTCAGGATCAGGACCAGCGTTGCCAGATCGTTCCCTTTGGAACATTTTGCGTTCTATTTGGCGATCATGCGTTCCCTTATCGTTCTCATCTTTTGACCGTTCTTTTCGTTCCTTTTTTGGGAAGAGGGAGCGGGGGTGGGGGAGGGTTCTGGTTGGAGGAAGGGGGAGTGCCTTAGCTATGTTCCACACATATTTTAAGAAAATAATGTGTACCATAATAAATATTTTAAATACTGGAGACTAAGCTGCATCGCTTTGAATCCTTTGCCTTAAGACTTTTTGGACAAAAAAAAGTGTGTGCCCCTCCCGAAATTTTCAAATAAACAGTGGAAAGTTTCTTGGAAATTTCGGAAAATTTTCCTAAATGAGAATTGAGAATTTACGGAAAACGCGAACATGTTAGACGTGCGGCCGGCTTTAATATAAAATGTACGAAACGGAAAAAGTCTAATTTGTACCCCCCCCGTCGACGGAAATGAGAGGAAATTTTTTATTGCGTTCCCTCAACACCTTTTGAGATCTCCCGGCGTTCTAATTCGCCAACCACTACTGGCAACACTGATCAGGACTGTCAGGCACTGTCAGGCAGGATGTGGTGTGGTTCTTTTAGAGGTGTTATATTAGTGTCTAATATCAGTATTCATGTTATCGAATATAACGTATAGTCGGTATTACGTTCCGTTAACGGTTACCAAAGAACCGTCAAGAACCGTCAGCGTATATGTAGCGCATTGCTGGCACGGATCGCTTTAAGAGGCTTGATGGAGAACTTCCGAATACGATACGAGTTCGCCGCGTTCTTGTTAGGCCGGACAACCGACTAATATATTTTATGCGAGTGATATGTACGTAGGTACCACCCAGCCAACCAAATGGACTGGACTGGACCGAATGGACTGATTGGGCTGGACTGAATGGGCTGAATGGACTGGACTGAATGGGCTGAATGGACTGGACTGAATCGTGAGACACAAAAAGATGATTAGGTAGGTAGGTAGGTACCTACCTAGGTATATAGATCGCAACCGAATGGACTGATTGGGCCGAATGGACTGGACTGAATCGTGGGCTACAAAAGATGATTAGATCGCATTTCACGAAAGTAGTATATTTCAATTCCAAAAAAGAGTACCAGATCACAATCCACAAAAATAGGAACAGATCCCACTTCATATTTCGGAGACGACGACGCCGCAAAGTGCGTTTCCAATATCAAATATTCAGTGTTATCGGTATCATTCTGTATCATAGTAACTCTTATAACTAGGAACGGCTAGAGGTAACCGTTTGAGGTGCCTGATATATAACTGTTACCGGATAACCGATTACTCAGATAGCTAAGAACCTAATATATTCGTATTATGATATTATCTCTAATATCATGTTCTCGATAACGGTTACGATATATTCATAACACCTCTAGGTTCTTTCGTTTGTTGTAATGTTTCATTCATAAATATTACTGACCTACTAGTAACTTGCATAGTTCAGCATCGTCTGTTAAATATAAATGGATTCTTCTTGTACAATAAAATGTCATAAATGTCGTCATGTGCTAACAGATAGCATTAATAACATAAAACAACCGATATGCGAGTGTTCCAGCTATAACCTAAATATGTTCATATATCTTCAAGAAGACCAATTACCAAAGTGGATAAAGTTAAAAGTTGAAGAGGAACAGTGGACTAAAGGAAAATTACACTGTGAAAATTGTGGTTTTAAAGTGGGTTCTTTTGATTTCATATCTGGTAGGAAATGTGATTGTAAAATAACCATATTGCCTTCTGTTCATTTTATATCAAGTCAAGTAGACAGACCAATTGCTTAAGTTCTATAAATAAAATATAGATTCAGATAATAAATATATTTATTACTGATAATACAATTGTATTTATTCTACAGCCATTTCTGTGGATAATGATTCATTAACTTCAATATCACGACACTGAGCTGCTTGCAGTTCTCTTCTAATCTGTAACAGTAGGAACTATTAAGAAACTAAACGCTACGCAACCATGTTACAAACATAGAGCATCGTTCAGCAAACAAACAGTTCAAATTTTAGCAATTTCTTAACAAAAACTTGCACACGAAATAAAACTGCAGCTTAAGCGATTACTTACTTCTGGTGTAATGGTAGGATGAGACTGTTTGCGAAGTAACTCCAAAAGAGCATCCCTTTGTTCTGTTGAAATATCTGCTTTGTAACGCTGTACAAAAGTTAACAGGGCTTGATGCCAAAGCACAGGTAGTAAACGAGAATCCATTTGAAATCTGCAACAATATAATATTTCACTATGGGAATGAGCTAGATTATCAGAAGTGACCTGAACCTGAAGTTGAAATTAATGGTGTGCGTTACCCTGGCAGGAAAGTGTGTCCTGGAGTTAAGTGAATGCAACCAAAACGTTGTGCGTAGTCTAGTGTAGATGTGCCGCGAATAAAACTTTTGTGCGTCTTGTAGTTCAGGAAAAAAACGGAAATCTAGGATTCTGCTAGGGTAACGTCGTTCTAGCAGGAAAGTTCTAAACGAATGATCGGAGAGAGAAATATTCTGAGGGGGCAGAGAGCTTAGAGCTGTGCATTGACCTGGGCTGAAAAGATCATTTGTGCGTCTTCAGGTTTTCGGGATATTGCATTTCCTGCTGGAGTAACGTTTTGCAAAATCGTGGATCTCCTAGATTCATCGTATGTGCGCCTGTAAGATAAATATACATGAGTAGCTATTCATTTGTGCTCATCTGTGCCATAATTAGATTTAAGAAAATATTTATAATTTTTAAGTAATCGTGTTGTGTTTGAAATCACGAAAAAAAATCATAGCGCCTAAATGAAAGGACGTGTAAGCTCGCTGAAAACTGTATTCGATTCTTCTATACACCTATAATAACCACAAAAAGTTTCAGAAGTGCACATGTATTCATTATTGAATAATATTACTAAAAGACAAAATTAGGTGACTTAACTTTGACGTCAACATACAAGAAACCGGCTCAACCCAATAAGTGTGCGTGTGAACCAAAGATTAGTGTGTTCAGTCATATATTATCATGGAAATTTTCAGCTCAAAATGTTAAGGATATAAGTAAATAAACACAAATCCAAAAACATATGAACAACGGCAGATTATCCGGCCAAATTAGAATGACTACAAAAAAGCGACGGTTTCATACATATCGATAACCTTCTCTATTGAACGTATTATACCTAAGCTGTTCGTACAGTCGCATTCAAACGTTTATTAGCAAATGCCAACCTGTAACTTTATTTGTGGGAATTAGTGGGAATAATTAAAAAATATGTATTGTTGTTAAATAGGGATTTGTATAAAAGTTAAGGTGTTCCGTATTTGTCGAAATAGGTAGATTAGGTACCTACTATAAAAATACAAAATGTGTTTTTTAAATGTGAAAGTTTATTTAGGTACCACTATTATGTACTAGCTACATGGCTATGGCTACTGTAAAAGTTCTTCTTCCATGTCGAGTCGTACAATTCTGCACATCGACCGATGTTTCCTTCCTCCGCGCGGCACCCGATGACATTGAATTAGTTTTCTGTCTACGCATAACAAAAACAATAGAGAGGGAGTGGCTTTGTCTAGCTAGCGTGAAGAAAGTGAGATAACTAGTAAGCAAAATGGTATAAGTGGGACAGAGATAGATATATAATCGTCATTATATTTTCAATAATGCGATGTATTTTGCTTTTTACTAGAAGTGAGTCATCTTTTCTCTTGGTAAACAGTTTGGTGCGTTGCGTGCATCACGCGTGCATGTTGTATGTTGTGACGCTATGGAGTGCTATGGATCCTGTTGCGCAGTTGCGTTTGTTTACTAATTAGATGTTGGTTAAAAGTTTATGAAGTTGGAATGGCATAATCTGCAATGGTAAGTAAATATTTAAGTTACCAATGGTTAGAAAGGAAGGCATTTGGTTTTCTTTAGTAGTAAGTAAATATTATTTTATTGTTCGAGACCTACAGCTAAAAGTGCAGTCCAAAGTCATTGAGTCATTTTTGTTTTCGGCTAAGCAGTTGATTTAAAAATGCAATATCTCAATAGGACTGGAAATCCTTTCTGCAATATATGCTTGGTAGATATATAAAGTACCCAGCAGATCATGAGACATTTTATGCTTTGACTACTGGACCACCGAGGCATCTACGGTGTCAAATCAGTTTGTTTGTTACCTCTTCATGCTTTATCTACTGAAATAGTCTTCCTGAAATTTCGCATACACATAGTTAGAAGTACTGAGAAGGACATAAGGTACCTTTCATCCCGGGAAAAAGCACTGTTCCCTGTGTCACAGTAGTAGTTTGATCTGTGATTTGATGCCATAATATTTACTATTAAAATTACCTATAAGAGAATAAAAATAATAATTTCCAAATCAAAAACCTCTTTTTTTATTTTATATGGCCACTACGTGCATGTGCTGTGCATTTTATATCCATACTAGCTTTTGCCCGCGGCTTCGCCCGTGTGAATTTCCCCCGGGAACAGTGCTTTTTCCCAGTTATCTTATGCCCTTCTCAGTACTTACATATAACTATGTGTATGCGAAATTTCAGGAAGTTTTGGTTCAGTAGATAAAGCATGAAGAGGTAACAAACAAACAAGTAAATACACAAAAAAACTCACTTTCGCATTAATAATATTAGTTAGGATAGGATAGTTAGGATTTTTTAATTATTTCCTCAAACTTTGTCGGGAATTCCCAGTTGTGAATTGCCGACAGACGTTTGATAGCGACTGTACGGCCAACAGCTTAGGTATAATACGTTCAATAGAGAAGGTCATCGATATGTATGAAACCGTCGCTTTTTTGTAGTCATTCTAATTTGGCCGGATAATCTGCCGTTGTTCATATGTTTTTGGATTTGTGTTTATTTACTTATATCCTTAACATTTTGAACTGAAAATTTCCACGATAATATATGACTGAGCACACTAATCTTTGGTTCACACGCACACTTATTGGGTTAAGCCGGTTTCTTGTATGTTGACGTCAAAGTTAAGTCACCTAATTTTGTGTTTTAGTAATATTATTCAATAATGAATACATGTGCACTTCAGAAACTTTTTGTGGTCATTATAGGTGTATAGAAGAATCGAATACAGTTTTCAGCGAGCTTACACGTCTTTTCATTTAGGCGCTATGATTTTTTTTCGTGATTTCAAAGACAACGCGATTACTTAAAAATTATAAATATTTTCTTAAATCTAATTATGGCACAGATGGGCACAAATGAATAGCTACTCATGTATATTTATCTTACAGGCGCACATACGATGAATCTAGGAGATCCACGATTTTGCAAAACGTTACTCCAGCAGGAAATGCAATATCCCGAAAACCTGAAGACGCACAAATGATCTTTTCAGCCCAGGTCAATGCACAGCTCTAAGCTCTCTGCCCCCTCAGAATATTTCTCTCTCCGATCATTCGTTTAGAACTTTCCTGCTAGAACGACGTTACCCTAGCAGAATCCTAGATTTCCGTTTTTTTCCTGAACTACAAGACGCACAAAAGTTTTATTCGCGGCACATCTACACTAGACTACGCACAACGTTTTGGTTCCATTCACTTAACTCCAGGACACACTTTCCTGCCAGGGTAACGCACACAAATTAATGTTGTATATTCGGATCCACAGTCTCTTTCAGCAAAAAAATAATCAAAATTTTTACGTCAACCTAATCAGGAGATATTCCTGTAAATGTTGCAAGTTTTCACATATTTTGTGATTTTAGACAGAATATTTTGTCAATATTTCAAAAAATTAAAAAAACGAATCTAATTCACCACCTACCTTAAAAAATGAAATACCACAGCATCTACAACTCGATATGGTAGTGCATATTTCTTATCAAAAAGTATTCTTAAAAATATAGAATTTGCTCCAGTGTAGTCCATTTCAGCAATTTTTAACAAAGCAGCACTAGAATGAAGCACTGGAACGGAGTTGCGGGCTAATACAGAACCAACTATAATAGCCTCTCTGAGTGTACAATCTCCTGCCTGAAAAATAATTAATACCACTTAGTTAAAAAAAACTGTTAATTTGAGAAGTATTTAATTCAAAACTAGCAGGGCAGAAGCCTCATTACTCATCTCATAGGAACTTTAGGATACATTTGGACAGACCAAATTTCTTGTTTCAGTTGAACATGGTGTAACTAACCAGACTATGTTTAATATATATATATATGTATAGATATACTATCACTTACTTCCAATAGAGGCAACAATATTCCCTTCATAAAGGCTCCTGGTTTGAACAAAGCTTTTCTCAATGCCTGATACAAATGAAAATTGAGGCGCTTGTATTCTGCCAAATCATCTCTCACCCGAGGTAACAGAACTAAGTTATAGAAACGTTGAGCCATCTTCTCCTTTAGATTTGATGCAAAAATCCTAGTTGCCTGTAGAAACAATTATTACTATGCAACATAAACATCAAATTTTAAGACTGTTGTGATAGCACTATAAGTTAGATACCAGAGATGGGCAATATAAATAATTTTTTATCCTAATTATTATTCTAATAAAAAATTATATCATTTATGTCAGATTTTACACATCATTGCAACTACTGTAGGGCTTGCTCATTTTGATGATCAAAGCTAGAAGAATGAGGTCACACAGCAAAAAATAAATTAAAAAATTTACCCATCTCTACTAGATAGGTAGGTACTTACATAAAAAAATATTAAAGGAAAAATAAATACTATGTACTAAAAAATAAAAACACATGGATGCGGGCAGCGCAGGACCAGTCGTTATGGAAATCTTTGGGGGAGGCCTTTGTCCAGCAGTAGACGTCTTTCGGCTGAAAGAGAAAGAACTAAAAACTACTTTTAATTTTTTTATATTGTATCGATTTTTTATAACTGTATTGATTTTAGAATTAATATTACTGGCTTGCCAGTTACCATCAATTGATGTCATCAAAATCAACCCACCTGCTGCTGCAGTTGTTGAACACCATAAAGAACAGATGTTACCTAGTCTGGTAAAAAGGAAATACCTGATACATAGCTGCTGCTGACCATGTAGATGGTTCTGTGATGTACAAGATTTGCTCCCAGTTCTGCAAATGTGGTACCATCTTGAAAGCTTTTGGCAATTTCCCTGAACGATACTTTTGCAAAACATCTCTCACACCTTCATACATTGTTTTAATCCTGCAAAAATAAAATTCAAGTTTTTCTGAAAGACAAGATTAACTTCTTCGGTCTAGCTTTTGAAACTCTGAATTTCTTCAGTGGAGCCTCAGGAGCAGCTTCTAACATATAACTTAAATATGTAATAATAGAAATATTTAACAGTTAGGTATATTATTTGTTATTATTTTATCCTCATCATCAAAGAGCAAGGCTCTTGTCGGATATAGAGGGGAATTTACAATCATTTCCTCTTTGTTATATTTTATCCTGCTAGATAAAAATATTATAAATGTGAAAGAAAAATCTATGCTACTCAATCATGCTTTACCGCTGAAATTTGGGGTATAGGTAGGAGTAGAACATAGACATTCAAGATATATCTTTCATATCCTGAAATAGCATGCAATTAGTGAAAAAAAATCCAAAACATAGTAAATTTAGTAACCTTGGATCAATATTTTGTAATTTTAGTGTTTCAACATCAGAAAACTGTGTTTGTAATTCTGTATGCTTGTCTGTGATTTTATCCTTGATTATGTCAGCAAGAGTTCTTGTCCTCTCTGGTTTGGCGGACATGAACATTTTAAGGGCTTCTTCATCATCTTCATTTATTTCAATATTATCATAATATGTATCAGGCTCCAAATCATCGTGCTCAGATGCAGCATCATCATGGTCAGAGTCTCCTTCTGCAATTTAATCCATAATGTTTATTATTATTATGTCTTATTATATCCTTCATTTTTTTTAAACATGCTATGTGTAGTGTTGTATGAATTACAAAATTTACATAGCTGAAGAGAAGATGCATAAAAAAAATAATTGTGTCCAGTATCTTAGTAGGTAATTCAGTTAGTGTTCCTATTTTACAATGTACTATTAAATACCAAAATAATTGTACCATTCAACGATGTGGAAAGATGTAAATGTTTAGCAGCAGATAGGCTCCCTTCACCTTCTCCCAGTTCAGCTTGTTGTCTACGGGCAGCTTTGAGAATTTTACTTGAAAGATCTGCAGTTATAAACTGAAATAATTTGGAGACATTTAAAGTGAAAAACATGTGCCATGTGTAACCTAGACCAACGAAATAAAACTCTAGGTACATAATAACTAGTACATAATATCTCGATGACCTAGACACTGAAGCAAATCATCGACACCAAATAGCCATGTGAACTGTGAAGAGCCAGCATAAATCTGGTGAAATATATACTTAAAATTACCTCTTCATCACTTTCGTGCCTATTCCTTTCTTTGGATCTGTTTTTATTTTTCACTGTATTTACAGACTCAATTTGATCTGCAAGCGCTATGTTTTTACCCACTTGGGATGGTTTTAACTTTTTAGTTTTACCCATTCTGAAATAAGATTTTTTTACAACACAATTTCTCACATAATCAAAGAGTACTAACTACACAAACAATGTGTACTAGTAAACGTACGTAGTGCAAAGCAAAGAAAGAATATCTACCACAGATATTAAATATCTACCGAGCGAGACGTAGTGATTGTACGTACTCTTAGTTTGCAATGTAGTACACGTGTTCTGTTTTTTTTTTTCATTTTGTAGTACCTAATATAGATAGATCATACATAGACATTTTTTTTTTGGTTTCTTTATCCGTGAGGAAAGGCAAAGGGATCTAAAGCCCATACAGCCATAGATCATAGACATTTTTTTTTTTTGGTTTCTTTATTCGTGAAGAAAGGCAAAGGGATCTAAAGCCCATACAGCCATAGATCATAGACATAGATACAACCAAACCTCTACCTACCTCTCAACATTGACAATGACGTTTGTTTGATTGACGTTTGATGGACGTTTTATGTCGTCTTGCTTATGCTCATATGCTCATACCATGGAAGAAATAAACAAGTACTTTGTTGTACAAAGGTACTTATTATTCCATGGCTCATACTCAGATTAAATCATAGACATAGAAAAAAAAATCAATAAAATAAAAAATTTTTTTTGCTAGCTCTATGGATTAAATACCTCTGGAGTAGCCACTACAATCATTTCCCCTCTGGCAAAAGTACAAGAGTAAGCCATACCCGTTATGGCCCCTCTTGACGATAGCCAACATTGTGGCGATAATGCCGGCGGCGCGGCGCCAGATATAGCTTCACATATTTGAACACTGTGTGGCACGAAACTTTGAATATGTGTTTAAAGTTTGAACAAACATTTGCACTTTGCCATGCGGTGTCCATCGAAATACAACTTAGTACATAATATCTCGATGGGGGTGTCGGTTTTTTAGCGCACATCAAATCGTTCAAAGTTGAATGAGATCAAATGTGGACAAAGTTCTAGTCTAGTTGGACTGGAATAATGACGCCGTCCTCGAATTTCTCGAGCTGCTGCAAGGGGAATTATCTATAGGGGGTATTAGACCTTCCTGAATTTAGGATCCGACAACGAACTAATATACCTACCATAGCAGAGATGGGCATTATCCGAATAATTTTTTATTTGAATAATCATCCAAATAAATTTTTATCCGTGGAAATTCATCCGCGGATGATTTATTCTTGAATAAATTATCCGCGGATGAAATGGCCACGAATAAATTATCAGTGATATTATCCGTCATTTGAATAACGAATAAATTACGTCATCATTTTCATACAATCGTTTTAGGTATCTAAGGCGGTCCCTAGACGATCTATTTTATTGCGCAATATTACAAATTGTGCAATTTTATTGACCGTTTAGGGTTAATATTGAACATTGTGCAATGATTGAAAGAAATTTGAGTGAGTTTAATTTTTATTGTGCCATATTTCTTAATTGCATCGTGTAGGGTCAGTATTGCGCAATATTTTTCAGTCTGTTTCGACTTGAGGAGGAGAATAGGCGCACACGCGCGCGCGTAAACTCCATTTATTCTTACCAGTCCTATCATGTAAATAATCTTACCATGTCTTTTTATGATTTTACAACAATACAAATTAAGATAGACTTTTTAGGAAATTACTTTCGTGGTTAATAAATGTTTTACTTTAGAATGTTTAGGTTTGAACTAATATTTGATTTATTTTCAACAAAATTCAAAAAAAGTACTATGAAGATTGTTTACATGATAGGACTGGTAAGAATAAATGGAGTTTAAATATGGCCACTGAACATGAAAATATTGCGCGAAAAAATACTTTTGTATTATTGTGCAATTTTATTGATCGTTTGGATTCAAAGGGCCTTTCAATCTTATTGTACAATAAAATGTATTGTACAATGTTATTGTAGGTCTAGGGGCCGCCTAAGGCTTAGTCGTTTTTGATGTAAAACATCAGACCTCTCGCTTCTGACAATCTATAGGAGTGACTAGCTGTCGCCCGCGTGAGTTTCGCTTAGATGAAAAATCTTTTTGTGTTCCAAACTATTTCAGATGTTTCGGATTTTCGATTTTTATAAGTCTACAGAAAATGTTCATCATAATATATGAATATGAATATAGGTGCCACACCCAGCCAGCTCAGAGGCAGGAACGGACAAGCCGAATACAAAATTCAATTTAATTCAATTAATTCGGTAGAGAAATTGAATCGAATTGAATTTACACCAGGGGACACAGATTTGTAAGGAGTGACACGCTCTGGGGTGGGAGAGGATGGTCGACTAGCCGCAACCGGCCAACCACAATCGACCGACTATGCAGCCAATATAGGAATTTAGGAGGACAGGTTGTACGACGGAGGAGAGCGTTAGTGAGAAGTTGCCCGTTGTTCTCGTTGGCATCATTGCGTATAGTGCAGCGTCGAAATGATGATGTGAGACGTATGATATTCTTTTGTCTGACTGCAAAGCGGTAGACATGGGAACCCATCACTTTATCGCAATTTACTTCAACGATTATCATGTCCCATAAAACCATTCACAGATATTTTAATACAATATGTAACAAATCCTTAAATCTGTTTACATCGAAATTTCATTTACACGATTATTCATTACGTACAAACACACTCTATCGTTATTTTTTTTCATATTTTATGTATTTCATCGAAATAATGAAACATCAAAGTGTTGTTAAACATAATTTTATTTCCGCGTAAGTTTCAGTTTGCAATATACCTATTTGAAACTTCGAGCAACAAGGACTTCCGCGCGCGGCCCGGAAGGGAGGCGCCATAGATGTCTTTCCCCTCTGGCAAAGCTTAGGTCCAGGTGGACTTGAGCGTTTATAAAAACTGTTTACATTCGGACTTTTCGCTAGACAGAATCCATCAGTCAGTGTGAATGACACATAGGCCGCAATACAAAAAATTCCGAATTGTTCAATTTTGTGCTGCAAAAAGAGGTCTGGGACATCTATTTTACAGAAAAATGGTGTTACATTTTTCTAGTAAGTAAATTCTTATCATATGATTATAAATTAAACAAAAATTCATACATTTTATTATAATGTCATTGTTGGATTTGTTTACCAACATCAGTCCGGTCGCCTATAGAAACACGGATTTGTCGAGTGATAATTCCGTCCAACATCTAGATTTAGTGATGTTACTTTGCTTACATTGTGTGTTGTAGTCCTGTATCGATTAACTGCGATAGGTATAGTTTTAAATTGTTGTATGTTGTAACGTGTATTTTCTTATTTTTTTACAGCTTTCCTAAAAATACCTACTTAGAGATGTGTGTATGGAAAAACTTGTGCAACAACTAGCAAACCTGGGATGCCAAAAAGACAAGTTGCGTTTGTTTAGTGAGCTAAACAAACGGAACTTGTCTTTTTGGCATCCCAGGTTTGCTAGTTGTAGTTGTTGTTTGCTTATAATGAGTTATAAGGCATCTGATTTTCACGAATGGTGTAAGTCAGCTCGAATGAACAAGACAGTGATGTGTCAGAGAAAATTACTAGAAATAGTTAAGATATATTTAGATAATTTAAATTTTATAAGTATTCCTTTCTTGTCTTTGTGGTACTTGACTAATAAACGTGATAACTTTGCAACTCTGATTTTATTTATTACTAGCTTTCGCCCGCGGCGAAACAGTGGACAGTGCTTTCCTACGGGAACAGTGCTCTTTCCCGGGATGAAAGGTACCCTAACTCCTACTCCGTATTTCCAGCTATGTGTATGCGAAAATTCAAGAAAATTGTTTCAGTAGACAAAGTGTCAAAAGGAACAAACAAACAATCTTCAAACTTTCGCATTTATAATATACTAGCTTTCGCCCGCGGCTTCGCCCGCGTGAATTTCCCACGGGAACATTGCTTTTTCCCGGGATGAAAGGTACCCATGTCCTTCTCCGTACTTCTAACTATGTGTATGCAAAATTTCAGGAAGATTGGTTCAGTACATGAAGCGTGAAGAAGTAACAAACAAACAAACAAACCAACAAACAAACTCACTTTCGCTTTTATAATATTAGTTAGGATTAGGATAGTTAGGATTATGCTAATTCTGCGAAGTGCACACTCTGCGAAGTGCACCAATTGCGAAATCCACCTTTTGTTCGAGTGTACGTTTTGCGAAGTACACATTCTTCGTCCGACCCACAGATAGAACCACTAGTATATAAAAATGCAAATTACTGCTGGAGCCCCGGGTATGTCATTCATAAGAAGGTATCCATATTTCCATACCTCCTTAGCAATAAATATTATAAATGCGAAGTAATACTGTTATACTCACGGCTAAACCACTCCACAGATTTTATTAAAGCTATTGATTCTATTGAAGCGAGAAATTCGATAATTTAAAATTCATCGATAATGCAGAATTACATTTTTGCCATTCACTATTGAAAACAAAGTCAAAAATATGTTAATGTGTGTTCTGTCCTATATTCGTACACAAAAATCTGACGGGTGGTGACAGATTTGTCAATGTATTGTTTTATTTTTCATATGTGGTGTCGTAATTTGTCGTAATTACAGATTTTCATTATGTATGTGTGTACCGAACAGCGCTTGCGTGAATTTCCCTCCCCCCGCAAAAAATGCCAGAAAGATTTGAATCGAAACATGTCGCTATGGCTTCTCCCTCCGTAAGGAGTCCGTGTTGCTCTATGATTTGAAACATCAAATATTACATTATTATGTTACCCTATATAGATAGATTAATCTGGTAGTATTGTATTGATCAACAGTAAATTTATAGCTGGTCCACTAATTATAAATGGATCACAAACCCGACTCAGAGCACCCCGACTCCACGTGGCTCAACTTTGTCATATACTAGAGTGTTATTCCTTCGCGCGGAACCAGAAGGCTCGCAACGGAGGTCCTGAGAAAATGAGGGCACGAGGCCAAAGCGAAGCGAGGGGGGGAGGTGGCGAGCGAAGCGAGCCGGCGACCTCTCGAGCGGAGCGAGGTTAAGTGCCCGAATGAATCGAAGGGCCGACGGAGCGAGTCTTCTGGTGGAGCCACCCAGAAATACTTGCTTGCTGCATGCTTGCATGTTTGCATGCTTGCTGCATGCCTGCTTGCATGCTTGCTGAATGCTTGCTGCATGCTTGCTGCATGCTTGCTGCATGCTTGCTGCATGCTTGCTGCATGCCTGCTGCATGCTTGCTGCATGCTTGCTGATGCTTGCTACATGTTTGTTGTGCTTGCTGCATGCATGCTTGCTGTATGCCTCAATCTTGCTATACCTTTTTGCATGTTTTAAGCAACAACAAGCGAATGCAGAGTTCGATGAAACGTTACTGCGATTAAAAGTTATGATGCGCATCGTTACATATTGAAACATGTGCAGTGAAACTTGGGTTTCAAAATAAAAGAAACACTGCTTAAAACACGAGTATAATTTTTGAACAAAAAAAAATTTGACCAATGTCCTTTAACAAAAAATTATCTGGACACACTAAAGAAATAAAAATAAAAGAAAGAAAAATTAACAACAGGAAAGGAATATTAACAGGTAAAATAAGAAATACATGAATTTGCTTGTTATTTTAAAAAGAAAATTAAATGAGTGAAAGAAATGGATGAAATGATGTATAAAAATTCCAAATCAAAGCCGAAACAAAAATTATCCCGACAAAAGGGGGGCCTTTAGAATTTAGAGGAAAAAGTTATCACAATATGTTTAAAAAGTCTATCTTAAAAGAACCACAGGCGCCACGGTTACAAACTAAACATTTCGTCGCTCTGTGACTCATTCTCATGTGCAGGCCGACTTTGCCGCGACTGAAGATTTCGGAGCGCGTTCAACCCGGCTGAGTCCCACATCTTGGTCCACAACCTGATTTACAACACGCTGACGAATATCCAGACTTCATTGCTAGAGATCGATACTTGTATGTTAAGAATAATAAAAGCACATTAAAGATTTAATTCTGAATAAAAACATCCAAAAAGAAAAATCAACTCTCTAAAAAATCTCAATTTTTTACCCCATTGACAGCCCGTCAAAAAAAATCGAACCAACAGAATTTCAATTTCAAAAAACTTATCATAAAGAAAGAACAAAGAAAAAAGTTTGCGTAGAAATAGAATCACAAACTAAAATTGACTTGACTTTGTAGCGGTGTAACGCTACAGCATCTCCCTACCAAACAAAAAAACAACAAAGCAAAACAAACAAACAAACCAACAAAACAAACAAACAAACTACAACAAACAACCAATAAATCATAACAACCGAACAACTAAAACAAAATCCGGACAAGATACCTACACAAAACCAACAAACAGCAAAACGCAACCCGATGCAACACCGTACCGCAATATAACCTCCGACTCTAAAGCCGTCAATTAAATGTGAATAATCCACAGTAAGGAGAATCGTCGGGTCGCAGCATAGGCAGCTTCGGCAGGCTAAAACAGAAAATCACAGGATGGAAAACCGCGACCGGTAAACGGTCACCGTCCCACAAATGGTTATTATAAATGGTTACATCGATATCTTAATACATGTGTGAAATGTTAGTTTGATATATCGTTTTTCTTGGAATAGTAGAAATTTTATAACGTTTTTTTTAGGAAATGTTGTTCGATATTATGAAACTGCGATAATAAATTTTTCGATGTTTTAAGAAAAAAATATATTAAAAAACGTGGAATAGTTTTCTGAGACATGATAATCGATGTGATAAAAATCTGTATTTTAATAGACACCCCGGTAGACATAGCTAGTTGTTCTCGTTGGCGTCACTTGGTGTAGTGTAGGATGACCATTAGATTGGACGTATGAGATTTTCTTATTCCCTCACTATACATATATGAAACAGCTCTATTTGTAAAATGCAATCAACACCTTTTTCCAAAATTATTAAATATAAATAGTCAACGTTCCCAACGCTATGGTCATAAAATACGAATGCCAATATCGAAAACGAAACTTAAAAGTGATAGCCTTATCTGTATGGCCGCAAGAATTTATAACAATTTGCCTCGTCATCTTATGGATTGTAATATTAAGGAATTTAAGAAACAATTTGTATCTATTTTGATTAATAAGGCATATTACTCTGTGACTGAATTTTTAAATGATAAATTATAGAAACTATGTTTATATTTGACACTATTTTATACATTACATACAGACATACTATTATTCAATTTCATATTCATTGTTATATTCATTTGACAAATTTAATGTAGGTATGCTTAATTTAAGGAAATGTAAACTTATATTTGTACGCCGAAATGGAGGCAAAACATAGTGGTTCTAATACCCAAATAACAACTAATGTATTTTACCTATGTTTTACAAATAAATAAATAAAAAAAAAAAAAAAATTATTTGATTGCGAAGTGGCAGATATTAGCTAGTTATAGTCGTTAGTATCACTTCGTAAGGCGTAGGATGACAATCTGAGGTGGATGAGTTTCTTCTTATTTGATTTCGTTGCTGTAGAAGTATGTAGTTCTCCATGACGTTAGTGTGTTTTGGATTACAAATTGAGACATAATATGAGTTATTTTCTTATTTGAATGCGAAGCCGTCGAGGTAGCCAATTCTCGTTGACATCAATGCTTGCATTGCAGCGTTGGTTAGTAATCTGAAAAGTTGGAGTTTGTTTCTTATTTGGGAAGTTCTATTCATGATGTTTATTTCACTCGGCGGCTTGACTGTTATATTTTATTGTTTGCATAAAACTTCTATCTGTGCATCTTGTTATCTATGGACAGGTACTTAAAACTTGTCAAATTATCATATGGTCTGTAGTGTAATTAGGTACATCGAACGAGTGACCATTACTTAAAGTTATTTTCTTAGAAATCCATTGTCCGATTTCTAAGAAATCCATTGTCCTATTTGACGGCCGATTGTGGTAATTTTTGTCTTTTGCTACCGTGCATGGAAGGAAAGGTGTAGGATATGCAAGATCCTTTTTGAGTGTGGTTAACTTGTTTCTTTGTTTAATTAATTTTAATTTATTATTCAGTCCGTTATTTTTCTTGTTTTAGTTTTGTAGTTCTTTTCAGATACCTAGTTTTGTTTCTTATTGTTTGAGTTATCAAGATGACTTTCATTATATTTGTACAACGTGTTAAGTACTAGCGTGGTGAGGAAAAGTATGTGAAAATGGGAGGTCCGAATGGAACTGGACTGAAGAAGTCACACTTCAGCTATTTAACTATATTGCACTGTTATTACACAAAGAACTGGGTTTCACTTTACACTGAACTTAATATTTAACTTAACATATCACTTGAACTATTTATCATAAAAATACAATTCGATCATTAATCATAGAACTGAACTACTTTTGCATCATCTTTCTTTCACATTTTTAAATAATTTTAAATATTTGCACTAATTTTTCATTCTACTTTTCTTTTTCTAATGTTCTAACTGGATAGTGCGGCCAGCCAATCTTTAATTGTTCATTGTTCGTTTATTATTGACGCTTCCAGTCCTTTAGCATACTCAAGACAAAGAGTATAATAAAATTATGATCCTGAGAGAAGACAATAGGATGATAAACATTGTGAACAGATGCGATGTATGTATTTACTAAGAATTTATACTTTATTTTCTATCTTATGTGTTTTCAATTATTTTAGTTATCTGTCATGCTGATAAAGGTGTGTCCTGTGACTTTTTTTTGTCACTTACTCTCAATGAAGACTGGTCAACAAATTGGGAAACAGGCAAATAGCATTTCTATCTCTGATTTCTTCTTTATTATAATGGTCAATTCTTTATTGCCGGGTGACTCTTTCGATTAATAGGTAAATGTAGATATCTTCTTTTTTTGTGATTAGTAAATTAATGCTCCTTTGTAAGTCTCGTTTCGGAAAGTTCTTGCCGTTGTAGCCGATGCATTCAAAAAATCGGAAAAGGCTGTGGAAAGGACTTATTATAAAGCATGGTGATTAATAATGTAAATTATTATCAGCTGTATCACGTGTGTATATTTAGTGTGTATATTTATAGATATAAATACACAACACTTTATAAATATGTACCTACGTAGATGCAAGTTCCACTGTGCCCGCGCAAGATAAGCAACAAAAGAGAGAGGGGATAAATGACCTTTTTTGTTGGCGAACGTGAAGGCAGGTCATAGTTTTTTTAGCTATCCGAAGTGTATTGCCTTTTTAGGGTTCCGAAGTAAACAAGGAACCCTTATAGTTTCGTCATGTCTGTCCGTCCGTCCGTCCGTCCGTCCGTCTGTCTGCGGCTAATCTCAGAGACTACTAGTACTAGAAAACTGTAATTTGGTAGAGATATACATATTTATTACGCGGAGCGAACTGAAGAATGAAATTGGAAAAATATTTTTTTTTAGGGGGCCTCCCCTACACCTAAAGTGGGGATGATTTTTTTTTCTCTCGATTATACCATTGTGTGGGGTATCATTTGATAGGTCTTTTAAAAATATTATGAGTGTCTGAAGAACATTTTTTGATTTAGGGATCCGTATGCGAAATATTTAACTTTAAAGTGATAAATTTTGTTAGGGTCAAGTGTCCCCCCCCTCGATCAGGAAAATGGTGGAGGGTGGATACATGAAACAGATTATAATAACTAGCAAATATAATGAATTTAAAAGGAAAATTATCACGGCTATGTAGACTTTACACGTTAATGAGTAATAGACGATAAACTTACAAAATTGATTTTAGTATGAAAAATATTCATAGAAACAATTTTCATTCTATATGATGGTTTAAACTTAGGTTATTTTCATTAGTTATATAAAAGTGGAAGTAAATATAAGTTCATGTGTCTGCATTTCTACAGGATAGGTACCTTCGAAACCCTACATTGCGCGTGGCCCGACACGCACTTGACCAATTATTTCTTTTAAAGCCCTTTGCCTTTTCTCTGAGAATTTTCAAGTATGGGTTAGTTTGTTTTTATGTGAATTTTAAATTGCAAATGGTTGAACTGGAGATCAAGTTGATGTGAATAGTTTGAATTGAGAAAGATTAAGGGTCGAGGAGCACAACTGCGTAGTACTGAGTTAGAAGACACGCTGAAGAGGGAATGCTTCGCGTTGCAAATTGGCTAACAACAAATCTCTTAACACTCAATATATATAAAACCAATTTTATCTGCTTTAGTATTTACAATAATTCCCAACCAGAAAGGGATTTCAATTTCAGAATCCATCAATGCCAGGATCTAAATAATAGTGCTTGTGACTGTCCTAAACTTACTAAAGGAAATCAAACAAAATATCTTGGAATAATTGTAGATCAAAATTTGTCCTGGTATCCACAGATAGAACTGATCTCTTCCAGAATTAGAAAATTTATTTGGATGTTTAAATCATTAAGGCATATACTACCATCTGTGAGTCATACTGCTTCTAGAGCCAATAAAAAATAAAACCTACTGAACAACATATACATTGCTTTAGTACAGTCCATAATAACATATTGTATCACCATATGGGGAGGGGTTATAAAAACCCGCTTCTTGCAAGTTGAACGAGCACAGAGACACCTGCTTAAAGTAATGTACTTTAAAAAGAAACGCTTCTCGACTGAACAACTGTATAAACTTAGCAACTTACTATCGGTACGAAAACTATACATACTCCACATTATTTTAAAGACACATAAAAATACCTCTTATAACCCAAATAGAAATAATGGAAGAAGATACAGAAATAGAAATATCGTGGTAATACCTATACCAAAAACACAATTTGCTAAAACACAGTTTCAACATCGATCAGCGAGGGCATATAATAAAATAAACAAAATAATAAATATCTACCCTAATACTTTTCGTGAATGTAAATCAAATATTACTCACTGGTTAGAATCTCAAACATATGACGAAGTTGAGGCGTTCTTAGAAACAAGATCATAGAATAGCTTATATTCAGAGATTATATACGTCTGTAATAAATTACTATCTTGTTTACATTATACTATCTTGGCATCTATTGGCATTTGTTAACCCAACCTAGTGACTAGATTTATCCGATCCCAAGACTACTTTGTTGTAGGGCTAGGTTTCGGGATGCACCAACAGTCATCTGGAGCAGACTTGATGAAAAATTGTCATCCTCATTTAATTCATAAACTAAATTTGTGTATGACAATTAAGCATATTGTGATGTAAGGCCTGTTGTGATGATAATGAAGCATATCTTGTTTGATGCAGATTTCATGTCTGTGATATTGAATTTAGCACAAACTTCCTTTTCTCATCTATTCACCCGAATCGTTCTGTGGCCAAAATATTATGTAATTTAAAACTATTTTCTTTAAAACCTTTTTTATAAAGATATGATGATGTCGATGGCAGATCTGGTTATGGTATGTAACTGAAATGAAGCATAAATCATATTTGATGCAGATGACATGTCTGTGATAGTGAATGTAGCACAAACTTCCTTTTCTCATCTATTCACCCAAATTGTTCTGTTTGTCAAATATTATGTAATTTTTTAAAATTATTTTCTTTAAAACCTTTTTCATAAAGATATGATGATGTCGATGGCATTTCTGGTTATGGTATGTAACTAAAATAAAGCTTATATCTTATTTGATGCAGAGGACACGTCTGTGAAAGTGAATGTAGCACCAACTTCCTTTTCTCATCTATTCACCCAAATTGTTCTGTGGGTAAAATATCATGTAATTTTTTTCTTCTTTTAATTATTTTCTTTAAAACCTTTTTTTTTTATAAAGATATGATGATATCGATGGCATTTCTGGTTATGGTATGTAACTAGAATTAAACTTTAGTTAAATAAATTCTATTTTTAGCAGTCATCAGGAAAGAGCGGGGAACTCTGGCACAGGTTTTTTGCCTAAAAGAGTTCCCCGGCCTCCTATAACTAAATAACAATGCACGTTTTTTGGAGAAAATAAAGAATTTTATTTATTATTTTATTTTACTGAGTTCGATACTATACTTATAGTCAAAGTCAATTTTTTTTTATTGAAACTTGGCCTTCAAAGGCTCTTTTTCACGTCGATAACTAATTATTTAATCATAATATATTATGTCTCAAAGCTACAAACTACTAGCATTTCGGAACGACCACTGCTGAGAAGAAATGCCGAAAGAAACTCATGAAACAGTCTTGGTCGCCTAGCATACCAGAGGGGCTATTCATTAACTTTATACATACACTAGATTGTGTACAGTCAAAAATAAAATGAAATAAAATATAAGAAAAATAATAATAATAACATAATAAAACATGTTATGTTTGTGATCAAGTAATGTTTGTGATCAAGTAACCACAATGAATTGGTTAAGAACAAAAAATAAAAATAAAATTCGGATCAGGATCGAAGCAGGTTCCCCCTGGCAACACCCGTTCACGAGTTGACGCAAGGGTCAGCCATCGCAATGCTCAACCATAATAGAGGGAACCTTACGACCTGGCCCACGACGCCGTCAACAGTTTGAACATTTTAGAAAAATAAATACTTTCAGTCACTTGAAGATCACAATACACATGTTTAACAATTAAATGTCAATGTAATTAAATTTAAAAAAGAAAGGAAAGGTTATTTTTTACACGACTGACCAAAAAAGGAGTGTTATGTTTTCAGGGTTCATGTATGTATGTATGTAAGTTTCTTTATTCCACCATAAGTCCTGAACGGCTTAACAGATTTTGATGTGAGATGTATTTTTAGATTCCTTGCATTCTTCCGAGTGACATAGGCTATATGACGTCAACATAAAAACAAAATGGCGGGTTATATATGCGATAAATAGCAGACCAAAAAAATAAAATTTGATCAATCTTATCGAGTGGGGTATCAAATTGAAGGGCTTTAAAAGGCGATTTCAAAAATGTATATAACTTATATGTTTGTATGTACTTATTGAGCAAAAACTCGTCAGTCGTGTTTTTTATTTTTAATAATTGGCTTGTTCACAATAACAAAATAATGTAATCAAGTGTGGAGTGGCGTTCAAATAATCACTTATTGTGTAATACGCTTTGTTCATCAAATTATTTTCAAGATATGTTTTAAATTTTTGCATCGGTAAATTTATAGCCTCGTTGAACTTTTTTACACTTTGACCCACGGAAGACCGCCGAACCTTTTTAAACTTAAAGCAGGGCGTATAAAGTTTATTCTTATTGCGGGTGTTTATACTATGTACATCGCAATTTTTTTTAAAGAGGTTTAAATTGGATTTAACAAAAATAAGTACATTGAAGATGTATTGAGATGCAACAGTAAGAATTTTTATTGATTTAAAGAGCTCTCGTAGAGAATCGCGTCGTTTTAGCCCGTACATAAAACGAATTGCTCTTTTCTGTAATACAAATATTTTCCCTATCTCGGCCGCATTTCCCCATATCAATAATCCGTATGACATTATGCTATGAAAGTAGCTGAAATACACGAGTCTAGCTGTTTCAATGTTTGTGCACTGTCTTATCCTTCTCACTACATAAGCCGCCGAGCTAAGTTTTTTGGCCGTAAGTTCAATGTGTTTATCCCACTTTAACTTACAGTCAACGGTAATGCCTAAGAATTTAACACTGTGTACCCACTCTAATACTTTGCCATTAACTATTAAAGGTATATCATTATGAGGTACGTTCGAGAGAGAAAACTTTTTACACTTGGTCTTGTCCGTGTTTAAAGCCAGGTTGTTGGTTGTAAACCAGTCAAGCACAAGTGTCATAATATTACTTACATCGTCATAATTTTGACTATTTCTGTTGACTTTAAATAGTAATGATGTGTCGTCCGCAAATAAAACTACTTCACACAATTGTTGAGCAAGACATGGAAGGTCATTTATGTAAACAAGGAATAGAAAAGGACCGATTATGGAGCCTTGAGGCACGCCCATGTGTACCGCCGCGCTGCTGGAAGCAGCTCTGTTAACTTCTACTTTCTGAGTTCTGTTGTCGAGGTAAAAAGCTAGTACCTCAAGGTCCGTCCCAGTAACACCATAAAATTTAAGCTTGTTTTTTAGTATATTATGATCCACGCAGTCAAAGGCTTTTGAAAGGTCGCAAAAAATACCTATTATGACATCTTGGCTGGATTCCCACGCTTCATAGATTATTTGAACTAGAGTAGATGTTGCATCAGTCGTGGAACGACCTTTAGTGAAACCGTACTGACGATTATGTAAGATTTTATTTACGTTAAAATAAGAGACTAATTGCGTTAAAATTTATTTTTCAAATATTTTACTTAAAGCTGTTAATAATTACAGACCCATTTCTAAATGGGTCTGTAATTAGTGGGATCATTTTTGTACCCTGTTTGAATAAAGGAATAATTTTATTTATTTTCATGAGGTCAGGGAAAACTCCCTCGGAAATGCACTTATTGAAAATCACAGTTAGATGAGGAGCAATCAAATCAATAATACTGCTCAGAACTGCGACAGATATACCCCAGAGATCCTCAGTATTTTTCATGTTGAGTGCCTTATACGCAGATAAGAGTTCATCCGATGTGATACTTCTAAATCTAAAAATGGACTTAGGATCGGAGGCATTTCTTTTTAATAAGTCATCTGCAGCACTGGGACAAGAGGAGAGGGATCCTGTGATATTCGTAGAAATATTGGCAAAAAAATTGTTAAATTCGTTGGCTACTTCTTCGTTAGAAGTTATGGTTTTATCACCAATTTTTAAAGAAATATTATTGTCGCGCGATTTCGATTTGCCTGTCTCGTTATTGATAATAGACCAAGCAGCTTTGATCTTATCATTAAAGTTTTTTATTTTATTAGTCAGATATAAAGATTTTGCGGCAGCACATACCTTTTTAAAAGTTTTTGAATAACATCTAACATATGATACAAATTCCGGTTTAAAATTATGTATGTTTTTGGCCATACAGTTCATATAGCTTGTTTCAAACTCAAACTCAAACTCAAACTTCTTTATTGCGAAACTGTGTAGTTACAGGTATAGATGATATATACAATACAAAGTTCTACAGTTTACCCTTTCAGGCATGCAATATTTTATATAACATTGTTAGAATGTATCACGATTGTGACTAATAAAAACAATCAAGTATTATCTTTAGTCGATATTTAGATCGATTTGGGTAACAATAACGATATTTTAATCAACTATTATCTACATATTGATTCTTATTATAAATTACTTAATAAAAAACAGAAAATAAAAATTTATGAAAACGATATTATAGCTCCTGCGTATTGTAACTAAAATATTCTTCTATATTATAGAATACATGTTCTGTAAGCCAAATCTTAAGCTTATGTTTAAACAATTTAAAATTATATGTACATTTCAAAGCTGTCGGTAAGTGGTTAAAAACTTTAATACCATTTATATAAGCACTTTTATTATAAATTTCGTTATTAACAATTGGAAGATATAAATCATCTTTATACAAGAGTCTTTGGTTGCTTCGAAAATCACTTCTTTTTTTATAGTAAAACATATTATTTCTTACAAATACACATAATTCAAGAATGTATATATTAGTTAATGTTAAGTATCCCTCATTTTTAAAAACATACCTAAGTGTTTCATTAGAGTACATATTGTGAATAATTCGTATACATTTTTTTTGAAGTAAAAAAGTAGAGTTAATATTTACAGAATTTCCCCAATAAATAATCCCATAAGTGAGGTAAGGAAAAACATTTCCAAAATATGCAGTTCTGGTTACGTCAACTGAAGAATTTTCAGAAAGTATTGACAGAGCATAACAATAACTTGAGATTTTTTTATTAACTTTATTAATATGTACTTTCCAATTTAAGTGGCAGTCGATTGTAACACCTAAAAAGTTAGTTTCATTAACTTCTTCTATTTTTCGGTTTGCTTCATGTATGTTTAAATTGTAGGGTTCTTTATTATAATTACGAAATTGGATTATTTTTGTTTTAGATAAGTTTACTTTAAGATTTATTGAGTGAAGCCATTCTATTGTAGTTTTTAAAGTTTTATTTATTTCTATTTCAAATTTGGATTTGTCTTTGCTCATATCTGAAATGAAAAATGTTGCATCATCTGCAAACATGACGCACTTATGTTTAGTAATGGATGGAAGTTCGTTAATATAAATGATAAAGAGAAGTGGACCAAGTATACTGCCCTGGGGAACACCCAAGATAGTTCTAGTTTGTTGAGAATAGACTTCTTCAATAGTTTTGTTGGTGGGATTGTATTTGTCAATTACTACCATTTGTTTGCGGTTATTAAGATAAGACTGAATTAAATTTAGTGGTAAACCTCGCACCCCTATATTTTCCAATTGTTTCAGAAGGATATCATGTTTTACACAATCAAACGCATGGGACGTATCTAAAAATAACCCTACACACATTGATTTATTATTAAGAGAATCCCAAATATCTTTTAAAATTTTAAATATGGCTGAACTAGTATTTTTATTCCTTTGAAAACCAAACTGATTTGGGTTGAGTATATTATTACTTTCAAAGAAGCTTGAAAATCTGATTTGAATAACCTTTTCAAATATCTTGGAGAAACATGATAGCAGGGCAATAGGTCTATAATTACTTATATCAGATTTAGGACCCTTTTTGTGAAGTGGCTTCACTTTGGATAACTTTAATATCTCCGGAAATGTTCCAGTTTCAAGCATTAAATTAAGAAGATAAACTAAGGGATCACATATATAGTTGATTGACATTTTGATAACTTGTATAGGTATGTTATCAAAACCACAGCTCTTTTTGTTTTTAAAATTCATTATAATTGATATTAGTTCCTCTGAATTTACTGGATTTAAATAAATACTTTTAATTTGTTGTGTTCTTGTATTAGGTGAATATGTCTTAGAATGTGAATTATTTTGTACGTTATTGTTAACAAAATAGTTGTTAAATGATTCAGCAATAATAGTAGGGTCATCAATTACAGTGTCATTTATGACAATATTTTCTACGGTGTTCTTAATATTATTTGCTGGGGATGTACACTGATTAATTAAGGTCCACATTGCTTTGCTTTTATTATCACATTGTTTTATGAATTTATTATTTACGTTTTGTTTAGATTTACGAATGATCGATTTCAAAAGTTTGCAATATTTTTTATACCGTTCATTAAGTTTAGGATCTTTCTTTGTAATAGTATCTTTGTGCATTAATCTTTTATTTTTACTAGCAATTAATATTAATGCCATTTGTGGCCCAATTGGAAAAATTTAGTTTTGTTTTCTTATCAAATGTTTTAATAGGAAAAGATTTTTTAAATTCTTGTTTTACTGTATTAAAAACCTCATCATAATGGTCATTCGGATTTTTATTTAGGTCTATTTCAGGTAATTTTTTATTTATAGATTCGCAAAAACGCATTTTCCGGTGCTTAGTCAGCGGCCTACAGGTTACAGGAGCGGAGCTAAGGTTGGACTCTTCGTCACGTGTCAGTGACAGGTGGTCAGACCCCAGACAGGCAAAAAGCTTTTCATTAGAGACAGAGCAATCACAGAAAATGTTATCTATACATTTGGCAGAGGTTGGGGTAATTCTAGTGGGTTCAAAGAATGTGTTTTTCAAATTAAATGAATCAAGCAAATTTCTAAATCCATTACTTTCCGAACATGAAACTAAAATATCAACGTTAAAATCACCGCATAAAATGTATGCACTTACACAACATGTTTGTATTTTACATATGGATTTACACAACAAATAGGCCACCTCCGCCCTTTAAGTATTTAAGCCGTGAAGTTTACTTAATACAAATTTTGTGTAATCACATACACGTCGCACGAATCTCATATTGTGCGTTTAACAAAGAAAGATCTCACCGGGAACCCCTTCGCAACTGTTAGGTTGCTTTTAAAGGCACTCTTGTTTCGTTGACATGACACGATGCACGTTGACTGCTAGCTTCTCCGTCAACACTTACTCCGTTACACTCACTAGAAATTATGAATCTATCACTAATATTTCAAAACGCACTATCATTTTCTCAATCAAAAATTGACATGCTACGTATTTAAATACACAAATGTATCGCCCGAACACGTGAACCTGGGACTTGCAGCCAAGTCCCCAGGTTCATGAAAAACACACAAATTACATCTGAAATTTGACCGACCGTTTTGGTCTAATCAAAAGGTGCCCGCTTCCCTAAGTGTAAGTTTGTCACTACGAAATTACTCCCACAGAATGTCAGAAGTGAGTGGACAGATGTTTTACATCAAAAACAAGTAAGCCTTACATACCTAAAACGATTGTATTAAAATGATGACGTAATTTATTCGTTATTCAAATGACGGATGATATCACGGTTAATTTATTCGTGGCTTATTTATCCGCGGATGATTTATTCGTGAATAAATCATCCGCGAATGAATTGGCCACGGATAAAATTTTATTCGGATGATTATTCGAATAAAAATTTGCCCATCTCTGTACCATAGAACTCTTCTGAACCATAGTCGTCATCTCTGTACCATAGTCGCTTCTGAATTCAGAGAAGTCTAATAGCATCGATAAAATATTACTAAAGTAATTTTATCGATGCTAATAGCATTCAGGAAGCTAGCATCCGATTTAGCATCCGTTCTCAAGCGGGCTCTTCATTCGTGCCGTGAACACCCGCGAACGCCGCGAACCGCCATGTTCCCCAAACGGTGTCGGTATTTGCGCCCGCGACAAAGGGATTTTTCGGCGCAAAACTGCCGTGAACGCGAAGGCATCTTCATTCGCGCGTGAAAACAGAATCGCTCGAGACTCGGTACCGTGAGGTTTTGCAAGTATTTTACTGTCGAACAGACGGTGCGGAAATATGAGTGTTACTTGGACAAACGAGCAGAAACTATTTTTACTAAAAAATGCATGTAATGTGGTCATTATTTTGATAAACTTGTTTGAACAAAGTCGACCTTGCCGTTCTGTTTTCAAATAGCGGCCGACAAAGTTTTGCTGGCGTGGGTGATAGACGGGCGAGCAAGTACGCGTACTTATGGCTCGACGACCTTTTTCGCTCGTGTGTCACCGCAAGTACGCGTACTTTAAAACCGCCGAGTAAGTTCGTCGGCGATCCAACCGGTTTGAAATCTTACTCGTAGCTCGTCTTGGCTCGTACGTGTGGCAGCACTGCGAGCCGCGAGCCGCCATTTTGTTTCGCCAGTCTGTAGACGCGCACGCTTGTTTAAATTGCAATTTTTGTTAATTTTGATTCAGAAATTTCTCAAAATGTGTGATTCTCGAACTTATTCACATGAACTGCTAACCGAATTTATAGATGCTTTCCGAAATAACCCTTGTCTTTGGAAAATTAGAAGCAACGACTACAAAGACAAAAATTTGAAGCTTACAATAATTTATTAGAAATTATACGGAAGGTAGAAAGAGATCCTTCGATTGAGAACGTCAAGAAAATTAATTCATTAAGGGCTGGGTTCCGAAAAGAACATAAAAAAGTGCAAGATAGCAAGAAGACAGGTTCAGGAACTGACCAGGTATACGTGCCAAAATTATGGTAATATAGTCAGCTTGAATTTCTCAAAGATCAAGGCCAAGGTAAGTTTAATTATTTATTAAAGAATTTCTCTATACACTATTATATTATACGTGCGTATTCTTTGTTATGCCTGTGCCTAAATTAGGTAGGTACCTACTTACCTAAAATAGAGTACCTATTATAGCACTTTGTTTCATTACAATAATGACATTGTGATGTTGAACATTAAAACCAAAAGTAAATTTAGAGGGCTTTTATTTAATTACAGGTGAACAATCAACTGACAATATAGACAGCAGCGAACAGGAGACAGCTAATGATAATGAAAATACATTTCATGCTGAACATAGTGAAAATGATACCCAGGTAAAAATACTATTATTATATCATGCTTTGTTGCCATGACACTGCACCACTAGTATTAAAGTAGGTTTCATACTTTTCTCTGATAATTTTTGCATTTTGAGTGGGGTTACGACTATGTGTTTGTTGTAGTGCCTGTAATTCTCCATTTTGTGGTCTCAGCCCCAATTCAATAGTTCCATTTTCGTGATTTTCAGTATCAAAATGCTGATGTGGATTGTAAGCTTGGCTTACTTTTTTCCTTAAAAAATTGTGCAATACACAACATGCCAAAACTATTTTGTTAATATTGTGCACACTGGTATTTATAGGCGATCGAAAAATGTGGAATCTTGCCGCCAGAATTCCAAAAACATTTTCTATAATTCTTCTAGCCCTGCATACTCTATAATTGTATATCCTCTTACTTGAGCTAACCTGTGATTGCCTTTGTGGGTACGGTTTCATAAAATCTGTCCTCAAAGCAAAAGCCTCGTCGCCAATAAATACATAAGGCAATTTTTCTGAATGTCCGCTTGGTTTTCTGGGGCTAGGAAGATTTAAGCGCTTGGAATTCAATCTTTGAAAGAATGTAGTTTTTTGTAATACACCTCCATCAGAAATACGTCCATTTGTTCCAATATCTACATAAATAAATTTATAATTTGCATTTGCAATTCCCATAAGTACAATACTGTGATACCCTTTATAATTAAAAAAATGTGAGCCGGCTCCGGCAGGAGGGACTATAGCTACATGTTTCCCATCGACGGCTCCTAAACAATTTGGAAATTGCCATGTACGCTCAAACTCTTCAGCAATTGCTAGCCATTCTTCTTCTGAACTCGGGAACTGTAACAAAAAAAACCCAGAATTCAGTATAAATGATATCATTTTTATTTACAGAGTACCATTTGCAACGTGTCATCACCTGCGACACCTGCAACATCTGTTGCTTCATCTGCACGTCGTAAGCGACACGGCAATGCCGCCATTGAAGACACAATATCGTTAATAGGTAAAAGATTACAAAACCCAGATGATGAATATGATGCTATAGGAAAAAATGTCGCAATTAAACTCCGCAACATGACTGCTATTCAACAAGGCATAGCTGAAAAGCTCATCAATGAAGTTATGTTTTTGGGACGGTTTGAAAAATTAACATTCAATACAAGTATACATAATCCAGTTCCAGTCCAGGTACCCCAAAGACCACTGATACACATGCCAGCTGTTCCAGTCCAGCTGCAAGAAACACAAGCATATAACTTGACACAAGACTCGCAAACTATTAGTATCCCGGACACCCTGGTTGAATATTTAAACTTTAATAATAATAACTAAAAATAAATAAAATAGTACCTACGTTACATTTGTACATGTTCAAGAGTAAATTTATTTGTTAAGCATTAATGTTAATGTGCCATTGCAAAATAAAGTCTGACTATTTGTACTGAGTTATTTTATTTATAAAGTACCTATGTAATAAATGATACATACCTTCAAATATGTTTTCAGTGCAGAGTAGATTGCGTCACATGTCTCAGGAATTATGTACCCCAATGACTGTCTTGATATCGCTGACGAATACATTACGTCTTTATATGTTCTACCAGTTATCAAAAATCGTAATGTTGCACTTAAACGTTCATGCGGTGAAATAGCTTCTCTCATGCAAGTATCCTGTTTAGCTATAATTGGTGTGATGTGACTAAACACAAAAGTTCTTCATACACAGGCTCAGGCATTCTGAAATAATTCTGGAAATCTTCCTTCTCTTCACGTAACTCTCTTACTAAATTCACATGTGATAAACGCTCTCTTTTTGTAAGCCAGTTCTTAACCCACACTTTTCGCCTTCGTCTATTGTTTTTAGTTTTTGAAATGTAATACGATATAATTCCTAAATAACACAAAGCTTCTTCAGTGGACGACATCGCGATACGGTATGAGTAAGTTGGCGCGTGTATCGCCGACGTCGAGCCAAGTAAGTTCGCGATCTTTAAAACCGCAGACTTTAAGTTCGTACGTCTATCACCCCCTTTAAGGGGGTGATAGACGTACGAACTTAAAGTCTGCGGGCAAAACATTGCCGGCCTCTATTTTGACGTTTCAACATTTTAAAAATCGAATACAAAAAGATTTTATTTAAAACACAGCTGTTTGTATTTTATAGAGATAGCATAGAGATAGGTACAAAAAGATTTTTATTCCATATTTAGCTGTATAGTTCCAACTACCATTGCTTAAAAAAAACAAAGAAGTAACAAAAGCGCGGTTCAGCGAAAATTTTGTTTTTATTTACTTTTTGGCTAAAAATGAGCTCTAAAAGCGAAAATTCTTCCGATTCAATGTGTTTAATACCGCCAGACATTAAAGATGAAGCTAAATTAGTGGTTAAAAATTGCATACCGCGAAACTCAAAGGCAAAATATAAGCTTGCATATGAAAAATTTGTGCATCAATCCGGGAAAGTCGGTGTTGAATTTTAGTAACTGTACTTTTCATAATTGTCATTTAATTAAATTTCTAGTTAATTAATATATTTTTATTTAAATTACTTGCTGGTTTTATTTAGATTTGGTACTTGCATTTTTTGAGTAAAGCACTATACAAGTCTTGGCCCACAATGACTGCTTTGCTGGTCACGCTATGATTGCCTCGAGCTAGCCTAGCTACGCTCTAGGCCTTCCAGCTTGGCCATCATTGCAGCCCTTGCTGTCCTCGTTGTAAAGGCCTACGACCTCGACCTACGGTCTCGGCCTTTATCTCAGCTCGTCCATCAAGTGCTGCACGATGACCGCGCTGTGTCGGCCTGGAGCTGCGCTACGCTGCGCTCTCGGCCATCATCAGCGCGACCAGCAAAGTAATCATTATAGGCCGCGGCAGTAATGTACTATTAATTGAATGCTACCATGCCGAACCCTTCTTATGGGATGCTAGACACAAAGATCATAAAAATAATAATATATTTTTTTATACTGTGCTTTTAAACTCAATAGAAATGATAAAATGCAACGTGTACAATGTGTGGAAGTGTTTCATAAAAAAATATTCGTGGAATATCGTTCCTTCGGTAAGCAATTCATGTTTTTTTGACGTGCCCAATGATAATATACAATTTCGTGTTATTTTTGAAACAATAACCATTATTAGACTTTTGAATGCTATTTATCAGCAATATCATTATTTATTTTATAAAGTAGTGTATTAATTATAACCATTTCATAGGAAATACTATAAGTAATTTAATAATTTCGTAAATAGCATAGATCATTTGACAGATCCAGTTTTGTTTACTATGGCTGGGCCGAATCAAGGCAAATATACGAATTTAGTACCTATTCTATAAAAATCTCAGGAATTCTTTCTTGAAGATTAAAATGCACATTTGCACATTTTATAAAAATACTGACAGTGAATTTTATTTCAGGACAAGGAAAATATGCCAGAAAAAAATCCTCAAGAAAGGGAACTGCTATGGGGAGTATTTCTCTTACGTACTACGAGTATCAGGACATTGAATGGACGCCAGCAACCATCAACATCATTGCAATGTTTCATTGCACGTGATTTTAAATAATTTAAAATAAAATTTTATTTATTTAATGACTGGTATTTTTTCCCAAAAGGAAATAGAATTTCCCATTGTAAAAAGCTGATGCAGATCCGTCCGCATACTGCGCACGGCACAAGATTCAGCGTCTCAAAATTTTTGGTTTTGCTACACTGTACTGAATATAATTAATTATGTTAGATCCGACCCTGTATTCTGTCGTTGTGTGAATAATGATCTTAGTGTGTGTTTTTGTCATGCAATTTCAAATGACATGTTCAGTCCACAGACATATAATAATAGTAAGCAGACGGCTCCTAAACAATTTGGAAATTGCCATGTACGCTCAAACTCTTCAGCAATTGCTAGCCATTCTTCTTCTGAACTCGGGAACTGTAACAAAAAAAACCCAGAATTCAGTATAAATGATATCATTTTTATTTACAGAGTACCATTTGCAACGTGTCATCACCTGCGACACCTGCAACATCTGTTGCTTCATCTGCACGTCGTAAGCGACACGGCAATGCCGCCATTGAAGACACAATATCGTTAATAGGTAAAAGATTACAAAACCCAGATGATGAATATGATGCTATAGGAAAAAATGTCGCAATTAAACTCCGCAACATGACTGCTATTCAACAAGGCATAGCTGAAAAGCTCATCAATGAAGTTATGTTTTTGGGACGGTTTGAAAAATTAACATTCAATACAAGTATACATAATCCAGTTCCAGTCCAGGTACCCCAAAGACCACTGATACACATGCCAGCTGTTCCAGTCCAGCTGCAAGAAACACAAGCATATAACTTGACACAAGACTCGCAAACTATTAGTATCCCGGACACCCTGGTTGAATATTTAAACTTTAATAATAATAACTAAAAATAAATAAAATAGTACCTACGTTACATTTGTACATGTTCAAGAGTAAATTTATTTGTTAAGCATTAATGTTAATGTGCCATTGCAAAATAAAGTCTGACTATTTGTACTGAGTTATTTTATTTATAAAGTACCTATGTAATAAATGATACATACCTTCAAATATGTTTTCAGTGCAGAGTAGATTGCGTCACATGTCTCAGGAATTATGTACCCCAATGACTGTCTTGATATCGCTGACGAATACATTACGTCTTTATATGTTCTACCAGTTATCAAAAATCGTAATGTTGCACTTAAACGTTCATGCGGTGAAATAGCTTCTCTCATGCAAGTATCCTGTTTAGCTATAATTGGTGTGATGTGACTAAACACAAAAGTTCTTCATACACAGGCTCAGGCATTCTGAAATAATTCTGGAAATCTTCCTTCTCTTCACGTAACTCTCTTACTAAATTCACATGTGATAAACGCTCTCTTTTTGTAAGCCAGTTCTTAACCCACACTTTTCGCCTTCGTCTATTGTTTTTAGTTTTTGAAATGTAATACGATATAATTCCTAAATAACACAAAGCTTCTTCAGTGGACGACATCGCGATACGGTATGAGTAAGTTGGCGCGTGTATCGCCGACGTCGAGCCAAGTAAGTTCGCGATCTTTAAAACCGCAGACTTTAAGTTCGTACGTCTATCACCCCCTTTAAGGGGTGATAGACGTACGAACTTAAAGTCTGCGGGCAAAACATTGCCGGCCTCTATTTTGACGTTTCAACATTTTAAAAATCGAATACAAAAAGATTTTATTTAAAACACAGCTGTTTGTATTTTATAGAGATAGCATAGAGATAGGTACAAAAAGATTTTATTCCATATTTAGCTGTATAGTTCCAACTACCATTGCTTAAAAAAAACCAAGAAGTAACAAAAGCGCGGTTCAGCGAAAATTTTGTTTTTATTTACTTTTTGGCTAAAAATGAGCTCTAAAAGCGAAAATTCTTCCGATTCAATGTGTTTAATACCGCCAGACATTAAAGATGAAGCTAAATTAGTGGTTAAAAATTGCATACCGCGAAACTCAAAGGCAAAATATAAGCTTGCATATGAAAAATTTGTGCATCAATCCGGGAAAGTCGGTGTTGAATTTTAGTAACTGTACTTTTCATAATTGTCATTTAATTAAATTTCTAGTTAATTAATATATTTTTATTTAAATTACTTGCTGGTTTTATTTAGATTTGGTACTTGCATTTTTGAGTAAAGCACTATACAAGTCTTGGCCCACAATGACTGCTTTGCTGGTCACGCTATGATTGCCTCGAGCTAGCCTAGCTACGCTCTAGGCCTTCCAGCTTGGCCATCATTGCAGCCCTTGCTGTCCTCGTTGTAAAGGCCTACGACCTCGACCTACGGTCTCGGCCTTTATCTCAGCTCGTCCATCAAGTGCTGCACGATGACCGCGCTGTGTCGGCCTGGAGCTGCGCTACGCTGCGCTCTCGGCCATCATCAGCGCGACCAGCAAAGTAATCATTATAGGCCGCGGCAGTAATGTACTATTAATTGAATGCTACCATGCCGAACCCTTCTTATGGGATGCTAGACACAAAGATCATAAAAATAATAATATATTTTTTTATACTGTGCTTTTAAACTCAATAGAAATGATAAAATGCAACGTGTACAATGTGTGGAAGTGTTTCATAAAAAAATATTCGTGGAATATCGTTCCTTCGGTAAGCAATTCATGTTTTTTTGACGTGCCCAATGATAATATACAATTTCGTGTTATTTTTGAAACAATAACCATTATTAGACTTTTGAATGCTATTTATCAGCAATATCATTATTTATTTTATAAAGTAGTGTATTAATTATAACCATTTCATAGGAAATACTATAAGTAATTTAATAATTTCGTAAATAGCATAGATCATTTGACAGATCCAGTTTTGTTTACTATGGCTGGGCCGAATCAAGGCAAATATACGAATTTAGTACCTATTCTATAAAAATCTCAGGAATTCTTTCTTGAAGATTAAAATGCACATTTGCACATTTTATAAAAATACTGACAGTGAATTTTATTTCAGGACAAGGAAAATATGCCAGAAAAAAATCCTCAAGAAAGGGAACTGCTATGGGGAGTATTTCTCTTACGTACTACGAGTATCAGGACATTGAATGGACGCCAGCAACCATCAACATCATTGCAATGTTTCATTGCACGTGATTTTAAATAATTTAAAATAAAATTTTATTTATTTAATGACTGGTATTTTTTCCCAAAAGGAAATAGAATTTCCCATTGTAAAAAGCTGATGCAGATCCGTCCGCATACTGCGCACGGCACAAGATTCAGCGTCTCAAAATTTTTGGTTTTGCTACACTGTACTGAATATAATTAATTATGTTAGATCCGACCCTGTATTCTGTCGTTGTGTGAATAATGATCTTAGTGTGTGTTTTTGTCATGCAATTTCAAATGACATGTTCAGTCCACAGACATATAATAATAGTAAGCAGACGGCTCCTAAACAATTTGGAAATTGCCATGTACGCTCAAACTCTTCAGCAATTGCTAGCCATTCTTCTTCTGAACTCGGGAACTGTAACAAAAAAAACCCAGAATTCAGTATAAATGATATCATTTTTATTTACAGAGTACCATTTGCAACGTGTCATCACCTGCGACACCTGCAACATCTGTTGCTTCATCTGCACGTCGTAAGCGACACGGCAATGCCGCCATTGAAGACACAATATCGTTAATAGGTAAAAGATTACAAAACCCAGATGATGAATATGATGCTATAGGAAAAAATGTCGCAATTAAACTCCGCAACATGACTGCTATTCAACAAGGCATAGCTGAAAAGCTCATCAATGAAGTTATGTTTTTGGGACGGTTTGAAAAATTAACATTCAATACAAGTATACATAATCCAGTTCCAGTCCAGGTACCCCAAAGACCACTGATACACATGCCAGCTGTTCCAGTCCAGCTGCAAGAAACACAAGCATATAACTTGACACAAGACTCGCAAACTATTAGTATCCCGGACACCCTGGTTGAATATTTAAACTTTAATAATAATAACTAAAAATAAATAAAATAGTACCTACGTTACATTTGTACATGTTCAAGAGTAAATTTATTTGTTAAGCATTAATGTTAATGTGCCATTGCAAAATAAAGTCTGACTATTTGTACTGAGTTATTTTATTTATAAAGTACCTATGTAATAAATGATACATACCTTCAAATATGTTTTCAGTGCAGAGTAGATTGCGTCACATGTCTCAGGAATTATGTACCCCAATGACTGTCTTGATATCGCTGACGAATACATTACGTCTTTATATGTTCTACCAGTTATCAAAAATCGTAATGTTGCACTTAAACGTTCATGCGGTGAAATAGCTTCTCTCATGCAAGTATCCTGTTTAGCTATAATTGGTGTGATGTGACTAAACACAAAAGTTCTTCATACACAGGCTCAGGCATTCTGAAATAATTCTGGAAATCTTCCTTCTCTTCACGTAACTCTCTTACTAAATTCACATGTGATAAACGCTCTCTTTTTGTAAGCCAGTTCTTAACCCACACTTTTCGCCTTCGTCTATTGTTTTTAGTTTTTGAAATGTAATACGATATAATTCCTAAATAACACAAAGCTTCTTCAGTGGACGACATCGCGATACGGTATGAGTAAGTTGGCGCGTGTATCGCCGACGTCGAGCCAAGTAAGTTCGCGATCTTTAAAACCGCAGACTTTAAGTTCGTACGTCTATCACCCCCTTTAAGGGGGTGATAGACGTACGAACTTAAAGTCTGCGGGCAAAACATTGCCGGCCTCTATTTTGACGTTTCAACATTTTAAAAATCGAATACAAAAAGATTTTATTTAAAACACAGCTGTTTGTATTTTATAGAGATAGCATAGAGATAGGTACAAAAAGATTTTATTCCATATTTAGCTGTATAGTTCCAACTACCATTGCTTAAAAAAAACCAAGAAGTAACAAAAGCGCGGTTCAGCGAAAATTTTGTTTTTATTTACTTTTTGGCTAAAAATGAGCTCTAAAAGCGAAAATTCTTCCGATTCAATGTGTTTAATACCGCCAGACATTAAAGATGAAGCTAAATTAGTGGTTAAAAATTGCATACCGCGAAACTCAAAGGCAAAATATAAGCTTGCATATGAAAAATTTGTGCATCAATCCGGGAAAGTCGGTGTTGAATTTTAGTAACTGTACTTTTCATAATTGTCATTTAATTAAATTTCTAGTTAATTAATATATTTTTATTTAAATTACTTGCTGGTTTTATTTAGATTTGGTACTTGCATTTTTGAGTAAAGCACTATACAAGTCTTGGCCCACAATGACTGCTTTGCTGGTCACGCTATGATTGCCTCGAGCTAGCCTAGCTACGCTCTAGGCCTTCCAGCTTGGCCATCATTGCAGCCCTTGCTGTCCTCGTTGTAAAGGCCTACGACCTCGACCTACGGTCTCGGCCTTTATGTCAGCTCGTCCATCAAGTGCTGCACGATGACCGCGCTGTGTCGGCCTGGAGCTGCGCTACGCTGCGCTCTCGGCCATCATCAGCGCGACCAGCAAAGTAATCATTATAGGCCGCGGCAGTAATGTACTATTAATTGAATGCTACCATGCCGAACCCTTCTTATGGGATGCTAGACACAAAGATCATAAAAATAATAATATATTTTTTTATACTGTGCTTTTAAACTCAATAGAAATGATAAAATGCAACGTGTACAATGTGTGGAAGTGTTTCATAAAAAAATATTCGTGGAATATCGTTCCTTCGGTAAGCAATTCATGTTTTTTTGACGTGCCCAATGATAATATACAATTTCGTGTTATTTTTGAAACAATAACCATTATTAGACTTTTGAATGTTATTTATCAGCAATATCATTATTTATTTTATAAAGTAGTGTATTAATTATAACCATTTCATAGGAAATACTATAAGTAATTTAATAATTTCGTAAATAGCATAGATCATTTGACAGATCCAGTTTTGTTTACTATGGCTGGGCCGAATCAAGGCAAATATACGAATTTAGTACCTATTCTATAAAAATCTCAGGAATTCTTTCTTGAAGATTAAAATGCACATTTGCACATTTTATAAAAATACTGACAGTGAATTTTATTTCAGGACAAGGAAAATATGCCAGAAAAAAATCCTCAAGAAAGGGAACTGCTATGGGGAGTATTTCTCTTACGTACTACGAGTATCAGGACATTGAATGGACGCCAGCAACCATCAACATCATTGCAATGTTTCATTGCACGTGATTTTAAATAATTTAAAATAAAATTTTATTTATTTAATGACTGGTATTTTTTCCCAAAAGGAAATAGAATTTCCCATTGTAAAAAGCTGATGCAGATCCGTCCGCATACTGCGCACGGCACAAGATTCAGCGTCTCAAAATTTTTGGTTTTGCTACACTGTACTGAATATAATTAATTATGTTAGATCCGACCCTGTATTCTGTCGTTGTGTGAATAATGATCTTAGTGTGTGTTTTTGCCATGCAATTTCAAATGACATGTTCAGTCCACAGACATATAATAATAGTAAGCAGACTGAACATGTCATTTGAAATTGCATGGCAAAAACACACACTAAGATTATTATTCACACAACAACAGAATACAGGGTCGGATCTAAGATATTTAATTATATTCGGTACAGTGTAGCAAAACCAAAAATTTTGAGACGCTGAATCTTAAGCCGTGCGCGGTATGCGGACGGATCTGCATCAGCTTTTTACGATGGGAAATTCTATCCCTTTTAAGAAAAAATACTAGTCATTAAATCAATAAAATTTATTTTAAATTATTAAAAATCACGTGCAATGAAACATTGCAATGATGTTAATGGTTGCTGGCGTCCATTCACTGTCCTGGTACTCGTAGTACGTAAGAGAAATAGGTACTCCCCATAACCGTTCTCTTTCTTGAGGTATTATTTTCTGGCATATTTTCCTTGTCCTGAAATAAAATTCACTGTCAGTATTTTTATAAAATGTGCATTTTAATCTTCAAGAAAGAATTCCTGAGATTTTTATAGAATAGGTACTAAATTCGTATATTTGCCTTGATTCGGCCCAGCCATAGTAAACAAAACTGGAACTGTCAAATGATCTATGCTATTTACGAAATTATTAAATTACTTGTAGTATTTCTTATGAAATTGTTATAATTAATACACTACTTTATAAAATAAATAATGATATTGCTGATAAATAGCATTCAAAAGTCTAATAATGGTTATTGTTTCAAAAATAACACGAAATCGTATATTATCATTGGGCACGTCAAAAAAACATGTATTGCTTACCGAAGGAACGATATTCCACGAATATTTTTTTATGAAACACTTCCACATATTGTACACGTTGCATTTTATCATTTCTATTGAGTTTAAAAGCACAAAACAGTAAAAAATAATTTTAAATATTTATGACAACTGTGACAACACAACAAATATGACAGTTAAGGATCATTTCGCATGAAAAATCCGGCTTGGATGATAAATCTTTCAGTGTAGTGGTTCGTGTTACAATACATTGCAATGCTAAGGAAGGAAAGGGACAGAGTTATGTGACAGTCCTTATCATGAACAGGATGCAAATATTGTCAAATATCATCAGTGTGTGTGTGAAATTTGTGTTCCTTCTGCTTATATTTAAAAAAAAAAATTACTTCTGTGGTTCAGTCTGCTTCTTATATTAAAAAAAAAATTTACTTCTGTGGTCTGCTTACTACATGGAAGTAATAAGTGTACTTATTACTTCCATGGCTTACTATTATTATATGTCTGTGGTAGGTATAACCACAGACATTATATCGCACTCCCAGTACAACACTGAATTATGTCGAAAAATCGAAAAGTTGACTTAATCATATATTTGAATATAAAAAAAAAATACGCGTTCACCACGAAGACAGACATATTTCTGCTTACAAAATTAACTACTAGATGGCGCGCTAACTCTCTATTGGCGAAGACGCGCCGCGCGAGCCATCCCGCAGACACTGAACTATTTCTTGTTGCAACTTGTCAGTCGACGTGAACGGAGTGCAGAGCGTTTACACAATAGAGAATTATTTTGTAATAATCCAGTGTTGGTGGATGGAATCCGAATATTATTGATAATTATTTCGCGTTAATTCAATATTGGTGATTTGGACTGTACCACATTTTTGATACTATTTGGAAATACTACACTATTGTTGACGAAGGTATGTTTATTTTTTTGTATTATTCCTAATTAATTCTTTGTTATTTAAAAAAAGTGAAATTTATTGAAATGATGCGCTATTGATGGTAGATAAAATAATGTCCTTTTTTCATAGAAATTCATTATAAACTATATTTTTATATTTTGAATATTTCTTACCTTGTATAAATTAATTAAAAATGATTAGTGATTTATATTATTTTCGTTACCTAATAAGATAATAATATTTTTTTGAGATAATGCACTGTTGATAACTTTAGTTAATACCTTTATGTTATTTGGCAGATGATGAAAGGGCGTGGTCTTTTGTTGCTGGAAAAGGCCATGAAAGTAATTGGAGAAGAAACAACTTATGAAACATTAGAAGGTAAAGTATCTACCTTATCTGCCGGTGAAGTATCAGAAAGGCAAATGCCCATTTCCAATTTATCCGCTGATGAAGTATCAGAAAGGGAGATGCCCATTTCCAATTTATCCGCTGATGAAGTATCAGAAAGGGAGATGCCCATTTCCAATTTAATCGCTGATGAAGCATCGGAAAGGGAGATGCCCATTTCCAATTTATTCGCTGATGAAGCATCAGAAAGGGAAGTGCCCGAACCTGCTTTATCGGATCATATCAGTGATGATATTATATATGATTCAGACACTGATCCTACTTTTACTGTTCCAAAAAAACACATATCTCGGTGTCCTGTAATTCCTAGAAGAATATCTTCCTCGTCGACATCGTCGTCAAGTTCCAGCTCATCTTCATCAAGCTCCAGCTCCAGCAGTTCACGTAGCACATCTGATAACGAATCCAATAGACCAGGTCCCTCTACAGCAATTACACAACCAGCAGATAATTCTGATTTCACTTCTACACTCGCACCCTCCGCATCTTCTGCAACTGACACTGCTCCAGAAGTAGACAAACCTAAAACAAGTAGAAAAAGAACGCGAAACCCATCTGGCTGGAAGTCTAAAATTGCCAAGACATTGCGTAATACAGGTAAATCTTATATTTCTTTAACGAACCCTACAAAACAAATCCCTGAGCGTCAAATACGTCCACCTTGTGGCGACAAATGTAAGTTGAAGTGCAAATTCAAACTAGATGAAACGGGAAGACAAGACATTTTCAAACAATTTTGGCAGCTAGGTGATTTGGAGAGGCAAAGAGAATATATAGTCAGACATACACAAGAAATCAAGCCAAAATATAGGTACCTCACTTCACAGAAACTACGAGCTTTGAATTCGGCTTATTATTTCGAAAAAAATAATGTGAGGATACGGGTATGTAAAGAGTTTTTTAAGGCTACGTTGAGCATTTGTGACAGAGTTATTAAAACAGCTCTTTCAAAGAAATCAGATGATGGTTTTATGGAATCTGATGCACGCGGGAAGCATGGCAATCAGCGCAAAATAGACTCTGAAATTAAGAAAAGTGTAATCGATTTTATAAATGCTATTCCTAGAATTGAATCACACTATCTCAGAGCACAAACTACACGAGAGTTTATCTCAGGTGATAAATGTTTGGCAGACTTATATCGAGATTACAAAAACCTCCGAGAACAGAACAATTTAAGTTATGCGTCAGCATCAACTTTTAGCAGAATATTCAATGAGGAGTTCAATATTTCTTTCAATGTTCCTAAAAAAGATCAGTGTGATCTTTGTGAAAGTTTTAAGAATGCCGATGATGAGGGCAAGACAAAAATCCGTGAAGAATATGACAATCATATAAAAGAAAAAGAATTATCCAGAAAAGAAAAAGAGGCTGACAAAAATAGAAATGACGTTGTTGTAGCAGTATATGATTTGCAGGCAGTCATGCAGGTTCCCAAAGGGCAAGTTTCGCTGTTTTTTTACAAATCTAGAATAAACTGTCTTAACTTTACTGTAAGTGACTTACACGCAAAGGATGTCGTGTGCTTTTTTTGGGACGAAACCGAAGCCAAACGTGGTGCAGCTGAGATAGGCAGTTGTGTCCTACAATACATTGAGATGGTAGTTGAAAAGAGTATTCCGGGTACTGACATAGAAATTATATTTTACAGTGATAATAGTGGAGGGCAACAAAAAAATAAATATTTATTATCTCTCTATGCATATGTAGTTAATAATCTAAGAGTTAAATCAATAACCCATAAATTTTTGATTCGTGGACATTCACAAAATGAAGGGGACAACGTACATAGTGTCATAGAAAAGCAAATAAAAAGACACGTTCGATCTGGTCCTATTTATTGTCCACAGCAATATGCTACTTTAATTCGTACTGCCAAAAAAACAGGAAATCCATATCTTGTAAAAGAGCTCACATTTCAAGATTGTTATGATCTTAAAGCCCTCCAGGAATCCTGGGGTAACAATTTCAATATAGACGAGGACAATAACCAAATTAAATGGCAGGATATCAGACAGTTTCGCGTGGAAAAGCAACATCCCCTAGCTTTCTTCTACAAAACTTCGTTCGGTGATACAGACTTTAAGAAGGTCTTGGTTCGGAATCGTTCAAGGCGATACAAAGACCAAACCTTTACTCCCGTGTTGCTTAAAGCATATACAGAAAAACAACCTGTGGCCGAAAATAAAAAAAGATATTTTAGAGTTGATCCAAAAAATATTATACCTACAAATTATGTAAATTCCTATTATAAGACTGCATTAGGCTTAGAATAGACGCATTTTTTTCTATGTTTCTAGTCGGACACGAAGCTGGCATTTTTTAATTATATAAAGTTTTAATTGTCCACCCTATAATGAAAGTACATTCCAATCTGTGATTTTAAACTAAGATATCTTATAACTTAATAGTCTAGAAGACTGAATATTTTAACTATGTTTTTTTTGTTGGATACAAAGTTTTCCTCTTTTTTGTAGAATTTTTAACTAATATGTTTATGTTTAGTAATTAGGCATTTAAATCTATGATTTTTAACGCTCAGTGATAAAAATAGACTTGTACGTGTACTCTAAAAGACTGGTAGATAAGTAAATATGCTTAGTATACGTAGTAGAGTTGATGCTTCGTTATTACCAACTTTTATAAGATTATTATGTTTGATTTAAACTATTGTCGCAACTATAAAAGAGAAAACTGGTCAATTAGTGTTTAAAATAAGTTTCGTGATTGTTACCGTTATATTATTAAATAAATACATTGATTTTAGTATAATTGGGTGTATTTGTTTCCAAAAAAGTGGTATGTCCTATAAAAACAAAGCAAATGGGTTGTTATTGTAAATTCAATCGACGTAAAATATCAGCAGTATAATAGTGTATTATTTCAACTTTAATCAGTAAAATAGGCATAACTCAAAATAATTATTTTTTATTAATTTCAATCATTCTTCAACAGCGAATTAAGTCTAAAATGCGTATTATTTGCTTCATTTGAACTTTTAACTAGCTGAACTTAAACAATGCAGATACATACTATTTTCTGCAAAGTATTATGTGTGAGACTTTTTCAAATAGCTTTATACAACATGAGATAACTGTTTTTGGTCGATTCTGAAAAATGAGATATTTTGACTTAGTGCACTGTTGTTCTGGGTGTGCGATATGTCTGTGGGTATAACGTAAATATTAAAAAATCTCTTTTTAAAATTACTGGTATGCTTAAAGCTCGCGCTCAAGAAGTGCCGAAGCGTCGAGTTTGGACGCTCAAGCGTTCTAAAACGCTCAAGCCACTGCTCGAGTCGGCGCTTAAACGCTCGAGCGCCGACTCAAGCGTTTGCAAACTGCTCAAGCGTTTTTACAACACTAACTTATTACTCCTTAAAATTACGGCTATGACTTAAAAATAAGAAATCAATACCTAGTGAGACAATTATAAAAATCAAATAACTGAAAGGCAAATTTACAATAAATCAAAATGGCTGACACAACGAATTAGCTAGCATCAGCATCCGTCCGAACCACACACTTATACGTGTACACACGTTAGAGGAGGGGTCTATCGGGATCGGGAACATGGAAGTAATAAGTACTTTGTTGTACAAATACTTCCATGGTCAGGAAGTACCAGCCAGAGACTCGATGTATGTCCGATGATGTCACAGGAAATGCCGTAAATAATCAACAGGAAGTCTACTTTTATTTTTCTTATTGGACCAACTCTAGCGCGCTTCGCTTTACGCCATGGGTTCAGGTTGTTGATTGGTCCTGTCCTCGAGCTGTGATTGGTTGTGCGTGATTGGCTATGAGCCATAAACTTATAATAGTATATTATGCTAAGTTTATGCTATGAGCTTTGGTATCTTTGTGTTGCCACATCATATCAAAGTTACCAGCATTAAAAAATATATACGTTCCTTTTTTTTCTCTGATAATAACTTGTAGCCATGGAAGTAGTAAGTAATGACAAACTTATATTTAAAAAAAAAATATTTCATTGCTTACAAAGTACTTATTACTTCCATGCTTGTAGCATTTAAGCTAGGGACAAACTAAGCCTACGCCACGCTACGCGACGCGACGTGGGAGAGTTATTTTATTTATTTATTTATTTATTAGGCACATCAACAACATAAACAAGTAACATTTACATAAAACATGCTAAAAAATAACTCAAACCTTATGTTTACATCAATTATAGATATGCACAACATTCAATGTAAAGCATTGCTAAGTATTTGTTTGAAATTAGGTACTTACAGCGAAGATTTAAATTAAGTACTTATCAGCAAAAATAATTTAGCCAGTTTTTCTATGCAAAATCTTTAATTTTAACAATTTTAAACTATCATGAAATATATCCAAATCCAGTTTCTTATGCCATTCATTGAAAGTTGCTATAAATCTAGAAATAGGTGCATGCTTACCCAACCTGGTTCGACAAGTCGGAACTAAAAAATAATTTTTACATTGCGGACGCCGGCTATGCAGCTTCGGTACACAAAGACTGACTTTATCCAATATATTTGGACCACAGACATATAATAATATGTAGTAAGCAGACAGAACATGTCATTTGAAATTGCATGGCAAAAACACACACTAAGATCATTATTCACACAACGACAGAATACAGGGTCGGATCTAAGATAATTAATTATATTCGGTACAGTGTAGCAAAACCAAAAATTTTGAGACGCTCTGAATCTTAAGCCGTGCGCGGTATGCGGACGGATCTGCATCAGCTTTTTACGATGGGAAATTCTATCCCTTTTGAGAAAAAATACTAGTCATTAAATCAATAAAATTTATTTTAAATTATTAAAAATCACGTGCAATGAAACATTGCAATGATGTTAATGGTTGCTGGCGTCCATTCACTGTCCTGGTACTCGTAGTACGTAAGAGAAATACTCCCCATAACAGTTCTCTTTCTTGAGGTATTATTTTTTGGCATATTTTCCTTGTCCTGAAATAAAATTCACTGTCAGTATTTTTATAAAATGTGCATTTTAATCTTCAAGACTGAATTCCTGAGATTTTTATAGAATAGGTACTAAATTCGTATATTTGCCTTGATTCGGCCCAGCCATAGTAAACAAAACTGGATCCGTCAAATGATCTATGCTATTTACGAAATTATTAAATTACTTGTAGTATTTCTTATGAAATGGTTATAATTAATACACTACTTTATAAAATAAATAATGATATTGCTGATAAATAGCATTCAAAAGTCTAATAATGGTTATTGTTTCAAAAATAACACGAAATTGTATATTATCATTGGGCACGTCAAAAAAACATGTATTGCTTACCGAAGGAACGATATTCCACGAATATTTTTTTATGAAACACTTCCACATATTGTACACGTTGCATTTTATCATTTCTATTGAGTTTAAAAGCACAAAACAGTAAAAAATAATTTTAAATATTTATGACAACTGTGACAACACAACAAATATGACAGTTAAGGATCATTTCGCATGAAAAATCCGGCTTGGATGATAAATCTTTCAGTGTAGTGGTTCGTGTTGCAATACATTGCAATGCTAAGGAAGGAAAGGGACAGAGTTATGTGACAGTCCTTATCATGAACAGGATGCAAATATTGTCAAATATCATCAGTGTGTGTGTGAAATTTGTGTTCCTTCTGCTTATATTTAAAAAAAAATTTTACTTCTGTGATTTGGACACATAGAAACACCTTGGATTTTTTTTTTTAAAAATGCCAAATCAAGCATACGACGTCGCGCTGATAATGTTTCAAGGCCAAAAAACGAAAGTCTCTCATCATACGAGTTTCGGGACGTTATTCCCGGGGATATAAAAGCTAGATGTCTGGAGAAGGATCTTTGTACTTGTTCTATGCGTGTCGAATGAACAACGTATACCGGGTTCCAAACGACACTACCGAATTCAAGTATTCAAGTATAGAGTAGAGTTGGTGTGCACACTAGTCCCACGTACACTACGCATAATAACGTCAGACTCGTTGTTCGTCTCCCATTTTTACACGGTTGACCAAAAAGGAGTGTTATGTTTTCAGGTTTCATGTATGTATGTTTGTATGTATGAGGTATTTTTAGAATGCCTTGAATTCCTCCAAGTGACATAGGTTATGATAAAATTTGATCAATCTTATCGAGTGGGATACCAAAATGAAGGGCTTTAAAAGGCGACTTCAAAAATGAATATAACTCATATGTTTTATGTACTTTTTGTTGTATAAGTTGTTTGTGGTGATTTATTGTTTCAATAATTCAAATAATTAGCTTGTTTTTGTACACATCCCAACGCAACAAACATAAATTCATGACTGAACTGACGCGCTGCGAACGTAAGTTCCTAGAAACACACTGGGTCTACGCGTGTGATGCAGTGTTGCCAACAGGTAAACGAGCTGTCCACGATTCGACTTCTAAAACTACCAGAAAATCACTAACCAAAAACCACTGTTAACGACAGTGTTAAGATATGCAAACTCAAACCAATCTGTAGTTTTTAATTTTTTCGCTAGATGGCACTTTGTAAGTTTAGAACACGCTATGGTTTCGTTTGTAATTATCTATAAGGCATTTGAATTCAACTATGTAATGGTGGTGTTTTTTGAGATCAGACAGAACCAGCTAGATCAGAACCCTGTGGTTTTACTTTACCCAGTCGGGTTCGCACCCAATCAGTTCAACCCCTAGTACAGTGGCCACCAACTGCTGTGGTACTGTACAACCACCAAAGTTAAAAAGCCACAAAATTTATCACTAAATCTTTTTTAGTGTTAATATGAAAGAAAATAAGCAGGGATATATGAAAAACGCAGCCAAGAATCCCGAAACTTTTGAGAATACCGAGATTTCGGCATATTTTTCATTAAGTGACCTATCCCTCGCGAACAAATTTCAGACAGTGAATAAGACCAATTTGAGAAAGGAGAAAGTTTAGAATATAAAAAATATTTTGCTTAAATCCCTGCTTCACCTGACAGAAAACTGCTATAAACATAAACATATTTTACGGGAAATCCCCGTAAAATATAAAAAAAAAGGAAAAATTATATCCCACTAAACCACCAGCATCAAAACGCAATATTTCCCCCACTAAAAGGGGGTCCAAACCACCAGTTTTAGAGGAAAATCCACTAAGTTGGCAACACTGGTGTAATGGCATATGATTATTCCCTCCACCTGTTGAGATGAGTATTTATACTTCTCTATTGCTCTATGACACGTTGCCCCAAGCAACGAGGGTTTGTTGATTAATAATGTAAAATGTCAAAGCGTTTGTGAAATATTTAAAATATACTTATAATTACCGTGCAAGCTGTATTCATCAATTCGCTACCCCATATTTACTTTAACATGGTAGCAGAGTAAGAATAAAGTTTAAAAGTCAGCGCCTGCGAAAGTGAAAAATTTGGAACCAGCTGTTAACTGAATTTTTTTTTTTTTTTTTTCAAAAATGAATAAGGCAATTTCAGAAGCTTCAAAGGTTCAAATAAATCACCACGATGGTAAGAACTATAAACATTGGAGGTACAGAATTGAGACGGTATGTAGCTCAATACCCGGTGCAATTGAGCTATTGCAAGGAAAGAAAGGTAAGCCGATACCACCAGCTGTAACAGCTACAGAAGCTGAAGTGACTAAATATGAAGAAGAATTGTTAAATTTCATAAGCCTAGATAGTACTGTATTAACTCTCATGACCACAAACATAACAGATGAGATACTTGATCAAGTGATGCGTTTCAAAACTGCTCAGGAAGTTTGGGATGAACTATATCGTCTTCATGGAGGATGCAATGAAGATAAGAGTTACGATTTGTGCCTACAATTCTTTAATTATAAATATGACTAGCTTTTGCCCGCGGCTTCGCCCGCGTGAATTTCCCACGGGAACAGTGCTTTTTCCCGGGATAAAAAGTAGCCTATGTGCTATTCCAGGTCATTATCTACCTCTGTACCAAATTTCATCGAAATCCGTCCAGTAGATTTTGCGTGATTGAGTAACAAACATCCTCACAAACTCACAAACTCACAAACTCACAAATTCACAAACTCACAAACTCACATCCAAACTTTCGCATTTATAATATTAGTATGGATACCAATTTTGAAATAAGAAAGCATATAACAACGATACTTGGTTCATTACCACAACAATACTTTGCTTTCAAGTCAAGTTGGCTCTTAATTACAAAGAAAGATAGAACAGTTGATAACTTAACTGCTCAGTTGAGCGCTTATGAGAAGTCCCTACAAAGCAAAGCAGAAAACGAAACCACTGAAGAAGTATTAGTCGTCAAAGCAAAGGAGAATAAAAAGAAACAGTTTACAAAAATGCAACTACTGTGGATAAGTTGGACATAGAGTACGACAATGCAAGAAATGGATCAAAGATGGTCGTCCACCAAAGCAGTCCACCAGTACAAATGTAAATCTTACGGTGTTAGCCCTTAAAAATAAATTGCCTGTAGTGATAACTACAGAATTATTTTGAACTCCTAACTGGTCAACCTTGCATGTCATATTTTAGGTGAAATAGTTGATATATTGGGATACTATTCCTGTGGCGTATTACCTGCATGATAGGCTCTCGACGCACCACAATAGCAGGCATTCAAATCCATTAGTCTCCAGACAAATTGAATGGGAAAGTGACACACCGGTACACAAATTTCATATGTTGTTTTTACAATACTTATTAAGAAAACAGGGAGACCCGCACATCAAAACGTTCTTTGAGTCACGCCGAAACCATTGGTAGCAATAACTCGACGTGATTTTGTGTACTTACGGAATTATATCGAAAACTAAACATTCATAACAAAACATTCCATGATTAAATTAGACTGTCAACGAGATCTGCAGAGTTGGACGTCTGACATTGACAGCTGGTGACACACGTTCCGTCTTGGGTCCTAACAAACCTTTCTTATCATAAACAAATAAGAAGTCATGGTAGGATTGTTGTAAAATTTTAATTATTCTCCTTTAATATCGTCGACTTAGATTATTATAATATTCAACGAATAAATACCTTATTTAAACATTAGTTCTTTTAAAGAATATTTAAAAGTTGGTTTGATGTGCGTTCGAATTAAGCGAAACGGAGCGCGACAAAATGGAATGTCAAATCGAGTCGAGTCGATTCGCTCTCTTCCTGGATAGGCGCCACGACTAACATGGCTTGAGCAAAATCATTAAATTTTTGGGGTTTTTTCACTTTCGCCGCCCTCGGCTCCCCGTCATGGGACTATAGTTTAACCTTTAGCTTTAAAATCCGCGATACGCGCAAGGACACAGGGGATATTCGCCGCCACGAAGTTGTCGGGAACATGAGCTGTTGAGATCCACGTGCCCGCCCGGCCATATGAATTGACGCTTCCTGGAGTGTCCTCCCATCGCCAGAGGGTGCGGTTTTCCCGGACCGTGGACCGCATGCCACGGCGCAGGCCCCGTCGTCGGCGACCCCAAGGTGCAACACACGGATCCTAACCTTATTTCCAAAGGCCGCATCGCCGCCTCCGATCCGATGTCCCCGTAGTGGCTCAGCGCAAACCTCGGAAGGTCCAGCCAGCGTCTACTATCTCGCATACAACGGAGCGTTGCAGGAGCGCCGCGCCGCTTTGATGACGCGACCAGCACCAGTGCTCGAACCCAACGGATCATAATGGTGAACGGGACAACGTTCTAAGTGCGCACAGACGTTTGTGTACGGACCTGGCCAGGTACCCTATATTTGGTTTATGTTAATTTTAATTTTCTATTACGGCAAAGACTTAACAGATTTTGGTATTAGTATAACGGTGCCCGCCTTCAGCGGCTAGTGTGTTTATGGAATAAAATGCTATATTCTATCCCAACCATATTGTATTAATGATATCACCCTGCCCATGACTCCCAGGACCTAAGGCTTACTAGACAAGAGGTCCTTGTACTTCAAAAGTACGAGGCTCTATCCTGAGCATTACATCCGGCTCTCTAAAGTAAGTGTTCGTGTATAATCGCACTGCGCAGGGATATTGCCCGTCTTCGCTTCAAATAGTTGGAGACCCCTGCGCACACCGCCCAACAACATACACTTTTTATTTTTTTTTATTTTTTATACACGACAATGGCGCCCGAACAGGGACGCCATTGTCGTGTATAAATATTTAGGCTACGTAGTCGGCTCGCAAGGTTTATTGACAGATCCACAAAAACTAGAGTGTATCAGAAATTTTCCACGTCCCACAACCGCTAAGCAATTGCGGGCGTTTATAGGGCTTTGTTCGTACTACCGAAGATTCGTAGCAAATTTTTCAACTATTATAGCACCAATGACGGTACTGATAGGCAAGAAAAAAGGCAGAGATACGGTAGACTGGTCAGAAGAAGCAGAAAGGTCTTTCTTAGCGCTCAAAGAAGCTCTGACTCAGGCTCCCGTGCTCGCTTGCCCCGATTTTTCCAAACCGTTTCAAATTCATTCAGACGCATCAAGCGTCGGTATTGGTAGCGTGCTTGTCCAGGAAATCGATGGTATAGAACACCCCATAGCTTTTTATTCCAGGTTGCTTTCGAAAACGGAACGAAATTACAGCACAACCGAACGCGAATTACTCGCCCTAGTGGATTCAATAAACCATTTTAGACCTTATATAGAAGGGAGTCGTTTTATAGTAGTGACAGATCATATGTCATTGAAATGGCTCAAGACACTAACCAACCCATCAGGTCGATTAGCACGATGGGCAATGCAATTATCTTGTTTTGATTTTGAAATAAGGCATAAAAAAGGTTCTATGCACGTAGTACCAGACGTACTGTCCCGTATTGAGGCAGTTATATTTGATGGCGGTTGCAATTCTAAAGATGATTGGTATAATACGTTATTCAGAAATGTTCAGTTAAACCCGATGTATCATAGAAATTATCAAATTAAAGATAAAGTGTTATTCAGATATTCCAAACCAAATTCAAATCTACAATCGGATAACGATTGGAAAATTGTATTACCTAGAGAACTAGTACAGGAATGCATCAAAGAGAATCATGAAAAACATGCAGTCCATCCTGGTACATTTAAAACTTTGTCTAAAATTAAAGAAAATTATTTTTGGAAAGGCATGTATGAAGATGTGAAGAGTTATGTGGCCACGTGTGAGAAGTGTAAAGCTTATAAACACTCCAACCAACCTCCACATGGACATATGACAAACCAGAAATGTGTCAACAAACCGATGCATACTTTGTCCATTGACCTAATTGGTCCACTAGTAAAATCTTATTCTGGTCACATCTACATACTGTCCATAGTTGATATATTTACTAAATATTGTTGGATTCACCCACTTAGAACCGCTACAGCCAAAACAATAACATCATTTATTGAACAGGAAATCCTATATAAAGAGGGAATTCCATGTGTTATAATTTGCGACAATGCAACTGTATTTCAGAGCAAACAATTTAAAGATTTTTGTGCGAGCCATTCGATACCAAAAATATTTTACAATGCGTACTACGCGCCTCAGTCCAACACTGTGGAACGCTTTAACCAAACTATAGAAACCTGCCTAGCTATTTTAGTAGGAGAAGATCAAAGAAACTGGTCTAAGTACCTACCTCAAATCCAGCTATCTTTGAATAGCACTATCAATGTTGCCACTGGGCACACACCATTTTTATTGGCTAAAGGTCGGGAGATGATGACGGATGGCATGTTGCATTCAGTAAGAGGCGGCATTCCAAATTCGTTAGATGACCTTCAAATGTCCAGTCGTTCCGAAAAAGCCACGGCTCTCAATGAGATGGCAGACATCTTCCAAAAAGTTACCGATGCATTGACCAAAGCGTACAAACAAAACGCGGGACGATACAACCTACGCCGTAAACAACTTCGGTTAAGCGTAGGTGATATCGTATGGAGGCGTAACTTTGTACAGTCAAACGCAGCTCACTTTTTCTCCGCTAAACTAGCACCGCGCTTTGTGAAATGTAAAGTTGTCAGGAAGCATTCGGATGTTGTTTACGACCTTCAGGAGATAGAAACCGGTAAAGTTGGAAAATATCACGTCAAGGACATAATAAAAGTCTCACAAGGTGTGTCCCCTAGCTAGCAACTTTCTTATTTTAAACTTGGTTATTTTGGATTGGTATAACCAATCAGAGGCCTCATTTTTCACATATGACATGACTCACATGTGAAATTTTTTTGTCAAGCGTTTTCATGAAAACCAATTTCTTTTGTAACTACACACTCTAGGCGCCAGAGTAAACACAAGGATATGGATTAATACTCCTTAATTTTTGAGAAAAAAAGGAAAATAAGTTTTTTCCCTTATACAATGTCAGCCCAACGGCTATACATTTTAAATTTTAATTTATGTGAGAGCTCTCCATTAGTTTAAAGACTTTATTAGGTTTACAATTTAATTACTAACTAGTAAATTATGTAGGAATGCTAGATTACATATATTTTAATTAAATCTCAAATAGTTTTTCTTATTATACATAAGTAAGAACTATATTACTTTAGATAATTCTTTATTATTAGTATGCTACTTGCGATTATCTCATTTGAAATCCAAGTATAATTTTTTTAATGAAGGGGAATTGCAGCGGTCTGGCCAGACGCTGTATTCCTGACACTCAACATAAATTGAGGTAGTTTTAGAACTCTAGAACATACATTTTAGTTTAATATATGAAATAGCATGAGTTAGTTTCATATATAGCTGATAGTTTTATATTTAGAAATATATTGCCGTAGGATAGGTGAATATTTTCTCCGGTTACCCCGGCTGTTTCGGCTAAGTACGACTTAACCTCTTTGCCGAAAAGGGGGGTATTGTAGTGATAACTACAGAATTATTTTGAACTCCTAACTGGTCAACCTTGCATGTCATATTTTAGGTGAAATAGTTGATATATTGGGATACTATTCCTGTGGCGTATTACCTGCATGATAGGCTCTCGACGCACCACAATAGCAGGCATTCAAATCCATTAGTCTCCAGACAAATTGAATGGGAAAGTGACACACCGGTACACAAATTTCATATGTTGTTTTTACAATACTTATTAAGAAAACAGGGAGACCCGCACATCAAAACGTTCTTTGAGTCACGCCGAAACCATTGGTAGCAATAACTCGACGTGATTTTGTGTACTTACGGAATTATATCGAAAACTAAACATTCATAACAAAACATTCCATGATTAAATTAGACTGTCAACGAGATCTGCAGAGTTGGACGTCTGACATTGACAGCTGGTGACACACGTTCCGTCTTGGGTCCTAACAAACCTTTCTTATCATAAACAAATAAGAAGTCATGGTAGGATTGTTGTAAAATTTTAATTATTCTCCTTTAATATCGTCGACTTAGATTATTATAATATTCAACGAATAAATACCTTATTTAAACATTAGTTCTTTTAAAGAATATTTAAAAGTTGGTTTGATGTGCGTTCGAATTAAGCGAAACGGAGCGCGACAAAATGGAATGTCAAATCGAGTCGAGTCGATTCGCTCTCTTCCTGGATAGGCGCCACGACTAACATGGCTTGAGCAAAATCATTAATTTTTTTGGGGTTTTTTTCACTTTCGCCGCCCTCGGCTCCCCGTCATGGGACTATAGTTTAACCTTTAGCTTTAAAATCCGCGATACGCGCAAGGACACAGGGGATATTCGCCGCCACGAAGTTGTCGGGAACATGAGCTGTTGAGATCCACGTGCCCGCCCGGCCATATGAATTGACGCTTCCTGGAGTGTCCTCCCATCGCCAGAGGGTGCGGTTTTCCCGGACCGTGGACCGCATGCCACGGCGCAGGCCCCGTCGTCGGCGACCCCAAGGTGCAACACACGGATCCTAACCTTATTTCCAAAGGCCGCATCGCCGCCTCCGATCCGATGTCCCCGTAGTGGCTCAGCGCAAACCTCGGAAGGTCCAGCCAGCGTCTACTATCTCGCATACAACGGAGCGTTGCAGGAGCGCCGCGCCGCTTTGATGACGCGACCAGCACCAGTGCTCGAACCCAACGGATCATAATGGTGAACGGGACAACGTTCTAAGTGCGCACAGACGTTTGTGTACGGACCTGGCCAGGTACCCTATATTTGGTTTATGTTAATTTTAATTTTCTATTACGGCAAAGACTTAACAGATTTTGGTATTAGTATAACGGTGCCCGCCTTCAGCGGCTAGTGTGTTTATGGAATAAAATGCTATATTCTATCCCAACCATATTGTATTAATGATATCACCCTGCCCATGACTCCCAGGACCTAAGGCTTACTAGACAAGAGGTCCTTGTACTTCAAAAGTACGAGGCTCTATCCTGAGCATTACATCCGGCTCTCTAAAGTAAGTGTTCGTGTATAATCGCACTGCGCAGGGATATTGCCCGTCTTCGCTTCAAATAGTTGGAGACCCCTGCGCACACCGCCCAACAACATACACTTTTTATTTTTTTTTATTTTTTATACACGACATGCCTTTGGACAAACAAAATTGGTATGTTGACAATGGAGCAACGAGCCACATCACAAACATAGGTGATTACTTTGAGAGCTTCGAGCACTTCAAAGGTTCACATACTGTTACTGCAGCAAACGGACAAACCATTGAAGCTATTGGAATGGGCAATATCCGTGCTGAAGCCAATGTCAACGGAAAAGTTGAACAAATACTTTTAAAAGACGTTTGGTACGTACCTAGCATTAAACTAAACTTGTTCTCGATTCTTGCTGCTCACGACACGTCATCTCTAAACAGTGTCTTCTAGTCAACACCACGTGAATGTTCGCTAAAGATTAATGGCTGTATAAAAATAATTGGAACGCGAGAAAAGCATGGAGGTCTTTACAAACTACAGCTAAAGTGCCTGAAACCAGCTGCTCAGATTAATCAATTATCTATATTATTATTTCTCAACAGAAATAACATTCTTAGCCCTTTTCAATCTGGTTTCCGCAAAGGCCACAGTACTCAAACAGCTCTTGTAAAAATTTCTGACGACATCCGCTCTGCCATGGACAGAACGGAACTTACAGTTCTTTCACTCCTGGATTTCAGTAATGCGTTCAATACCGTCGATTTTGATATTCTTATTGGAATGCTACGCTCTCTGAACATATCTTCATCTGCTATTGGCTGGTTTCGTTCGTATCTGCATGGTCGTCAGCAGCGTATACGTGTTGAGGGTAATCTCTCAGCGTGGTGTTCGACGTCTTGTGGAGTACCACAGGGTGGCGTGCTATCTCCTTTATTATTTGCTTTATTCATTAATTCTATCCACTTTCAAATACAGTCGTCATATCATTTATATGCTGACGACCTGCAAATTTACTGTCATTCCTCTTTAGATAACCTTCCGCAGGCTATACGTGACATCAATAGTGACTTATCTCGAATAGCGGAGTGGAGCAGTTCTCATGGACTTGTTGTTAATCCTCTCAAAACGCAAGTAATCATTCTTGGAAGCCCTCGTCTCATTTCTAGAATCGATTGGCAATCCCTTCCCTCTATAATTTTTAATGATACCGTAATTCCTGTCAGTGATAAAGTAAAGAACTTAGGTATAATATTTGACAAAAATATGTCATGGGCTCCGCAAATTGCAGAGGTTAACAAAAAATTGTTCGCTGCTGCTGGTTCTATCAGGAGGATCAAAAATTTCCTTCCCACTGAGACTAAAATCACGCTTGCTCAATCCTTACTCCACCCTATACTTGACTACGCAGACTGCTGCTATCTTGATCTCACTGAAGAGCAACTTAATAAACTTGAGCGCCTCCTAAACTTTTGTATACGTTTCATATTCGGTTTGCGTAAATATGACCATATCTCAGCCTTTCGTACCCAACTCAAGTGGCTCCCTATTAGACATCGTCGTAATCTACATATCCTCTCATTGCTATACTCAATTCTCTATAACCCTTTTACTCCTTTTTACCTTAAAGAACGCTTTAAATTTCTCAGTGAGGTCAGTAATCGTGAGATACGTAGTGCCTATTCCTTATACCTAGTTGTCCCTGATCATGTATCCAAATTTTTCTCCCACTCCTTTACTGTCCAGGCTGCTCGTTTGTGGAATGCATTGCCAGTTGATATCCGCAAGGCCCAAACTTTGTCATCCTTCAGAAAGCAGGTAAAGTCTCACTATCTGAGTCTTTAATTTTATTTATTTCCATATTGTCCTGATTGTGTATATTTATTTTATCAATGTTTAGTTTATTTTTAATTTTTTTATCCTTTATCTTTAGTGTTTACTGCACCCTACATTTTTGTCATGTATATTTCCTTCCACCCAAAGGTTGGCTGGAAGAAATTGCATTTGCGATAAGCCCGCCTTTGCGCTCATTTTTGTATTTAATTTTGTCTCTTTTGTATGTTCTTTTGTAAATGGTGCAATAAAGTGTTGATCTATCTATCTATCTATCTACACCAAATCTATTACAACTATATCACGAAAGGTTTGGACATCAGAACAAGACACATGTAAAGAAATTGATTGAAAGGGAGTTCAACATCAAAGCTGAAGTAGATAAAGAATTATGTGAAGGCTGTATTTATGGTAAAATACACAGACACCCATTCGGTTCAAGAATCAGAGCATCCCACCCAGGTGAACTAATCCATACTGATATTTGCGGCCCATTTCCATTTTCTATTACGAAGCGAAGATATTTAATTTTATTCAAAGACACACGCTATCGCCATATTTATAAGTATGGAGTACCTGTAACACAAGTTTTTATTACTTAGCACAGGACTCCAGCACTTATACTATACAAGGTGTAACGGAATACCTATATCCATATCGATTGTACTAACTGTGATAATGGTTTTAAACTAGTTCCAGACATTTTTAGTCTTGTATGTTTATGATTTAATTTTTAATTTTAAGAAAACCATACAGGCACACATTTTTCCAATTTGAATTAGCACAACACTATTCACCATTATGACAGTAAACAGCTGTTGAATTCAAGGTCAATCATCTACAACTATCAAAATTAAATCACACCTCCTTGATTGGTAGCCTGGTATTGTAATAAATTAGAATTTGCGAAAGAGGTTCCGCACTCCTTTTTTGCAAATGTCTGTATGTCTGAAGATTTGACATTCTGACAAGATAAAAAAAGGTTTGACAAAATTTTCAAATGAACTCTGAATAAGGCGTCGCTTCTACATTGTTAGGCTAATATGTAATCCTAGTATGGTCAAAAATTAAATTTAAAAAATATCATCTTCATGGAACATGACAATAAAATTAAAGGTAAACTTTGGTTTAATACAAGGGATCCATGGAACAATGGGAGGTTCATTCGGAAAAATATCCTATTTATCAGCAACACCGACTTCGTGGAGGTCCGTGTTGCTCTATGTAGGATATTTATTTATTTTGTACTAGGACGGCAGAATCAAAAAGGTGGTGTGAGTTTGGCTAATAAAAGACAGGACTGGACTTTTTCCAAAAATGTACCTGGCAGGACAGCATCAATATTAAAAAGTAACTAACTATTAGCCTGAGTTGTTGACTTGTCAAAGTGAAAAATATTTATGCGAGTTATTTGATTTCTAAATTAAAAACATGATAAAAACACTGAAAAGCGACTTGCGAATGGTTTTTTTTACAATGATTAATCAATTTAAAGTAAGGTAAAATTGAAAAATTCCCGCCGCTGCTGTGCTGCGCCGCTCTGCTCGTGAAGGCGGTTTCTTTGTGAAAACATTGGTATAAACTGTCAAAAGGTGACGAAAGCGGATACTGCTAAAAGTACCAGGTTTTCATAGTAACCAAGAAGGTGAAATAATTTGTGTTGTGATATGTGTGTGAGCAGTGCAAAGGCAACCTTGACATTGAAATATCCTGAATAGTGATGTGCAGTGTTTGTTTACATGGCAAAGATTTCATTTTATCATTTATTTTTTTAACACTCCTTTTTAAAAGTGCTGAAAATAATCTGAAACTTCGCATAAAGGATCTACCCATGGTAACGAATCTTTCCACTTTGTATAGTAATACCTTTTCCGTTACACCTTGTATATTATAATAAATGATTTTGATTTGATTTGAATATTTACTTTTTACGTCAAAAGTCTGAAGCAGTTCAAAAGCTAAAACAGTTCCTAGCTGAAGCTAGCTAGCTGCTGGACATGTTGTCAAAGAAATTTTAAGCGACAACGGGGGAGAGTTCGTCAGTGAAGAATTTCAAAAAGTGCTTCGTGAACATGGCATAAAGCAAAGACTGACTATGCCTCATACACATGAACAAGCTGGATGCGTAGAGCGGGAAAATCGTACCGTGGTGGAAACCACATGGGCCATCATGCATGCACACGAGAAAATTCCTGATGGTCTGTGGGCAGAGATAACAAATGCTACTGTTTATGTTCTGAATCGTACAGGACCTTCAAGTGTAGCAAACATATCTCCACATGAGCTATGGTATGGAAAGAAACCAGTCATAAAACACCTGCGGATTCTCGGTTGCACATGCTATGCGCATATCCCTAAAGCTAATCGCAAAAAGCTACAAAAGAAAGCTCAAAAAGGAATTCTAATTGGTTTCGAAGGTGATGAAGGATACAGAGTCTTTGCATATGAAATACTTACTTTAATCAGGTCCAGAGATGTTAAATTTGATGAAGTAGCATTATTAGATGAACCTGCAGAAGAAGTTGCCATACAAGATACGCCTTCACCACGACCAAAGAGAAACCGTAGTTTTGAGATACCAGAATTCGATTCGTTAGGATACAATCAGAGACAAAACGAGACATCTCAACCTGAAGATAGAGCTAAGTTAGAAGCTAATATTGAGCAATTAGCGTCTATGGATGAACCGTCTTCATCTGAAGCCCGTTATGAACTAAGTGAGAGAAATTCCATAGATATAACGAATGATATAAATAATCCCGAGATTGATCAAAGTAATATAGAGTTTAAATCAGCTGAAGAAGAGGATGAAGAGCATGCTGAAGAACAGAGTGATTTGGAACTGTCTGAATAAGAGGAACAAAGAGCAGGACACATAACTCTGCGAAATAGAGCAACGCTAAAACCTCCAGATCGATTTCAAGATTATATCATAGCAACAGAAGCGAATGGTCTATTTGAACCCACTACCTTCAAAGAAACGATGTCTTGCAAAGATTATCAAAAGTGGCAAGAAGCCATTAATAGTGAGATCAAGTCACTTAAAGATAATAAAACATGGGAGTTGGTTGAATTGCCTAAAGGTAGGAAAGCTATTCCTTGCAAGTGGATATTTAATAAGACTAATCCAGATGGCACGATCGACAAATATAAAGCTCGTTTGGTCATAAAGGGATATTCACAGAAAAAGGACATAGTTTTTCCTGAAACCTTTAGTCCTGTTGCTAGAAGCAGTACCATAAGAGCGGTGCTAAGTGTTGCTGCTAAAGAAAAGCTTCAGTTAACGCAATTTGACGTCTCCACAGCTTTCTTATACGGCACATTAGATGAAGACATCTTCATGAAACGACCAGAAGGCTATGTGGCAGATAAGAAACTAGTCTTTAAATTAATTAATTAAAAGTCTTTATGGGCTTAAACAAGCTCCTTTGTGCTGGAACAGATGTATAACCGATTACATTGTAAATATTGGATTTAAACAAAGCCATTCTGATCCCTGTTTATCTCTTATTTATATTTCCGTGATTTGTAAGAAGAAGACATGGCAAAGAAAAAAATAGTCCTAGCATTGTATGTTGACGACGGTTTAGTGGCATCTAGCAGCAAGAGGGCAGAAATGAGATTTCTAGATGAAATGAGAGACCGTTTCAAAATAAACGTGAGACAGCAAGGTTTTTTTTAGAAATGGAAATAGAGAGAAACTCTGATGGTTCAGTTTTATTACATCAGAGAGCTTACACGAAACGCGTTCTGGAAAGATTTGGCATGGATAAATGCAAATCTGTAGCATCACCTATTTTAAAGACAGTTGATGTCCAGGATGACGGAACTAACACATCCTTTCCATACCGACAGGCGGTAGGTGCGCTAGCCTACTTAATGACAGGCACCAGACCGGATATAGCCTTTGCCGTGAGTTGTGTGTCACGAAATTAAGAGTCACCTTCAAGAGAAGATATCTTGACCGTGAAAAGGATCATGCGATACCTGAAAGGCACAATGGACAACGGTATCTTATATAGCACAGACAAAGTTAAAAATTTAGAATGTTATAGTGACGCTGATCATGGTGGAGATATTAAAACTGGAAGATCAACGTCAGGCATTCTTTGTATGTATGCTGGAGGAGCAATAGCTTGGAACAGTAAACGCCAAAATGTAGTTGCAATATCCTCGACTGAAGCAGAAATTATTGCGGCCAGTGACACCGCCAGAGAGATTATTTAGCTAAAAAGAATAATGAAGGATATTACGGGTGAAGAATGTCCTGCAACTCTTTGTGTGGACAATGAGTCGGCTATCCGATTAAATTCAAAGTCAAAGTCAAAGTCAAAATTTTTTATTGAAACTTGGCCTTCAAAGAAGGCTCTTTTTCACGTCGATAACTAATTATTTAATCATAATATTTTATGTCTCAAAGCTACAAACTACTAGCATTTCGGAACGACCACTGCTGAGAAGAAATGCCGAAAGAAACTCATGAAACAGTCTTAGCTTAGCTAGTAGTCTTAGATTAGCTAAAAACCCTCCTGAATTCCATCAAAGAACCAAGCATATTAGACTTCGCTCGTTCTTTATTAGAGAGTGTATCCAAGATGGAAGTATATGTATCTCTCATGTGCCAGCAGCCAAACAAATAGCTGATATGCTAACAAAACCTCTTTGTGGACCCAGAATTTTACTGAAGAAGTTGGCTGGCATTCAAAGTCTAAACAGGGGTGGATGTTGAGATATGAGTATTTATACTTCTCTATTGCTCTATGACACGTTGCCCCAAGCAACGAGGGTTTGTTGATTAATCATGTAAAATGTCAAAGCGTTTGTGAAATATTTAAAATATACTTATATTTACGTTACAAGCTGTATTCATCAATTCGCTACCCCATATTTACTTTAACACCACCTTCCCACGCCGATCTGGGGCCCTATTTTTGAAAGTGTGACTCACCAAAAAAGCGTGAGCCGAATGATTTTTCATTCGATATCCATTATTCCGTATTTTTGAATTGTCTATGTCGAATAATTCGCAACGAGTGGTCTAGACCACTCGTTTTCGTATGAGTTTGTAGTCGAACGTTTTTCACGTCAAAATCATGAATGACATAGACAACCGGATACGAATATAGATGGTGTCTATTAGAATTTCATTTTTGCGTTCCGTTTAACACTTACGTTCTCTTTGACTGAAAATTCACGAACATTTTTTTTAGGATTCGTTATTTATTTAATTATTTCTCGCATTATTTTCATATCACTGGCAACATTGCTAGACGAGTGATTTCAAAAATACGGCTTATATGTTTTTAGTGACATAATAGGACGAGTGCGACATAATAGTCTATTCGTTTTCGGCGGTACGTCATACTTTCAAAATTAGGGCCCGGATTTTATAATGCTTAGCGTGCGTTGCGTACGTGGGACAAGTATGTTTCTACCTTTATCCACAGAGAAAAAAATCACTACGTTATAGTTTATCTACGACGCATGGTCATGCTAGGAGGGCAGCGCAGCACAGAGTACTTTATATTATACGGAAATATAGGGGGGGCAGGCAGAAAGACAGTGTGACCGTTTTTGGTATTTTCAGCAATTTTCAGTACTAAGTCTCAGAATGATGTTAGTATAATTTTAGTACTTAACCAAATTTCAGTATAATATTGGTAGAATTTTAACTTTTTTGTCTATTTCGGTATTTGTTTTTGGTATTTTCGCGTGTTTTCACGTAAAATCCCCTCCCTCCCTCCTCCTGGAAATTTCTTCCGTTGAAAATTTCGGAATTCCTCGGGTTTTTAAGAAATTTTTCCGTTCTGTGAATATGTCCAAGAAAGTTTTCCCCTTTTTCCTTGAAACATTATCACTACCCGTACGCTTCCTTCTTTTGCTCATCCGCACAATAGGCTATGTATGATTTTTTTTTAAATGCTTGAAAAATTTATTGGTTGTAGGAATAATATTCCTGATTAGCCTGTAAAAATCTTAGAATTTTATGTTCTACCAATTAATTGTAAAAAAATATTGTTTATAATTCGCTCAAAATTGGCGGAGCTATGGCTGTTAGGGATCTTTCACATGCCATTTAAAAAACATTCATGACATTTAAAAAAATGCAAGTGTCATTTGACATTTGATCAATGACATTTAATGACTGTCACTTCTAAGAGTTATGTCATTGTGACAATTACAGTCATTCAAATTGACATAACAAGTGACACTTGCATTTTTTAATATTACATGGCATAGGAAATATTCTGTACAGCCGTAGCTCCGCCATTGTTGAGCTATGTAATTAAAAACAATATTTTTTTATAATTAATTGGTAGAACAGAAAAATCTCAGATTTTTACAGGTTAATCAGGAATGTTATTCCTACAACCAGTAAAATATTTAAGTGTTTTAAAACATTTCATACATTGCCTATTGTCCCCCGTACGCGTCCTTTTTTTTCTTTTTTTGCTCGTCCGGTAAAATTTTGAAAAGATTATTTGGATTTGTTATTGAAATGTGTGTTTTATGTAGTATATATATTTCTGAAAAAAATGTTATTGGTATTTTTGAATTTTGTTTTTTAGTATTTTTTAGTACTGACAGCACTATGTTTTGGTATTTTGTCAAATTTTAAAACGGTCACACTGCAGAGAGAAAAAAATCACATGGATTTATCCACCTAACAAACAACAATAACAAAACAACCTATAATAACAACAAAGCGGATTAATTAAACAACATTCACCCACCCCCAGTCCATTAAGTTGTAAAACCTTATGTAAAACACACAGTATAGTAGCATATACAGGAAAGTAAGACCGAGAGCAAAGTGATTTGTTAAGAAAAGAACTTGAAATGCCTGACGCAGTCAAAGAGCATATAATCACTACGTTTTAGTCTGTCGCAACTTCATACTGGAGAAAAAATGTATGGAACACAGTAGCGCATTAATGTCGGCTCATGTCACTCTATAGTTATCTCACTCACTTCCTGTATCTTTCTCATTCTTTCTTTGTTGTCAACCGAACACGTTGTCTAAGTTGTCTTACAATAGGTTATCTTTGTAGGTTATGTTTTCGTGAAAAAAATATGAATCAAATAATTGAAAAAGACGAGTGAAATCTGTGTCATAGGTATTTTGGTGAAAAACAGTCTCTATTTATGTAATTTGTAGTGAAAGAAACTAATCGTGAAACATAGAACATGCGAAATCTGAGGTTTAAAATCTGAACGAAAAAACGGTATTTTTAATATTTTTATGGCCCAATTTCCACTGGATGAGTTTCGGTGAGTAACAATTTATCATTCGTATGCAGTGTTTATGAGATGTATTCGATGATGTAATCGCATAATTTTAGTAAAAACGAAAAATAGTGTGATGGTATGATACGTTTATAAATTATATCGTTATGGATGCTTTTAATTTCAGTTGCAAAGAATGGTTGAAGGTATCAGGAAAAGAGGATCTGGCATATATACCAATTGAGAAACTCCACCAATTAAAATTAGTTTGTGGAAAACATAAAAGGAAAAAGAGAAAAAGGCGTGATAATATGTATGTACAAATACAAAATCATTTATTCAAAAAAAGAACACAGCTAAAGAATTTTGCCATTCCATCCCTCAGACTAACCACTAAACCACTTTCGGAGGACAAATTAGTAGGATTTCCCTATCATATTTTAAAGATCAGCTGTCACCGATAGAAGGTCAGTAATAAACTTTACATGTAAAACTGGTTTTGTGTTTGGCCCCCATCTAACCTGATGTTAAGTGACAATACCAGCACCCTGCTGCATTACTTACTCAGACTAGACACTCTGGACTGCCACACCAGAGGTCCCGGGTTCGATCCCCGATCGGGTCAAGATGGAAAATTATCTTTTTCAGATTGACCTGGGTTTTATATGTTTATCTATATATGTATATGTAGTAAAATATAGTATTATTGTGTTAGTATCTCACAAACCTAACGCAAGTCTGGAACTAACTGCTAAATAGCTGTCTGGAACTTACTGCTCCTGTGGCTAGCTAAATAATTTCATTTTTTGATGGAGACGAACAGACCAATTTGCCCAATTGATGAGCTCAGCAAAATAACATAAATAAGTACCTCAGGGCAAACTAAGCTAATTTGGTAAATTAGGAAAATACTATGACAGTTACTGTAAATTCTATTTCTTCTTTCCAGTCCACATTCTGAAGGTGCTAAGAGTTTGTACCACACTAATACGAAGAGAATGTAAATAATTTCATCTTTTGATGGAGACGAACAGGCCAATTTGCACAATTAATGAGCTTAGCAAAATAACATAAGTAAGTACCTCTGAGAAAACTAAGTTTTAATTTCTTTCATCGACCTCCGGGTTCATTGACTCAATTTTTTTTGGATTTGGTCGGATTTCAGTCGTCATATTTACACCCCTATTTTATTATGCCATGTCATAGACGACCTCATGGCCAACACATTTGGTCATGTAAATTTTTTTCGCGCGCCCCCTAGTTTCCGAGAAAAAAAAATATTTAGATTTCTTTGAGCCAAAACGGGGTGAGGGATGGTTTCCAACAAAAGTGTCCCATACAAACGTTGCTTCCAAAGACCTTATCTATCCACTGAGAACATAAAAAAGGGGGGTTATAATGACACGGTAACCTTCGAAAAAATTACAAGTCCAGACTGGACTTGAAAAATGCTCGATTTTTTTTGTCATATTAACACCTGTTTTTCAGTGCCTCATGTCATAGATGACCTCATGGCCAACACATTTGGTCATGTTAATTTATTTCGCGCGACCCCTAGTTTCCAAGAAAAAAAAATATTTAGATTTCTTTGAGCCAAAACGGGGTGAGGGATGGTTTCCAACAAAAGTGTCCCATACAAACGTTGCTCCCAAAGACCTTATTTATCCACTGAGAACATAAAAAAGGGGGGTTATAATGACACGGTAACCTTCGAAAAAATTACAAGTCCAGACTGGACTTGAAAAATTTTTGCTCGATTTTTTTGTCATATTAACACCTGTTTTTCAGTGCCTCATGTCATAGATGACCTCATGGCCAACACATTTGGTCATGTTAATTTATTTCGCGCGACCCCTAGTTTCCGAGAAAAAAAAATATTTAGATTTCGTTGAGCCAAAAGGGGGTGTGGGCATGGTTTCCAACAAAAGTGTCCCATACAAACGTTGCTCCCAAAGACCTTATTTATCCACTGAGAACATAAAAAAGGGGGGTTATAATGACACGGTAACCTTCGAAAAAATTACAAGTCCAGAGGCTGGACTTATAAAAATTTTTGCTCGATTTTTGTCATATTAACACCTGTTTTTCAGTGCCTCATGTCATAGATGACCTCATGGCCAACACATTTGGTCATGTTAATTTATTTCGCGCGACCCCTAGTTTCCGAGAAAAAAAAATATTTAGATTTCGTTGAGCCAAAAGTGTCCCATACAAACGTTGCTCCCAAAGACCTTATTTATCCACTGAGAACATAAAAAAGGGGGGTTATAATGACACGGTAACCTTCGAAAAAATTACAAGTCCAGAGGCTGGACTTATAAAAATTTTTGCTCGATTTCTGTTGTCTGGAGGGACGTGCCCCCGTGCTCCTCTCCCTTTAAATCCGCTACTGCTTTCAATAATGTTGGAATATAAATGCATAAGTGCTGCCTCTAATTCAGCGTTTTTATAATTTGTTTTAATTTTAATTTCAGGTTTACTTGCAACATATTATCTTTATAATATCGAAGGCCTCAGCGACTACTGAACAAATGAAGCTAGTAACAAGTATGGACTGAGAATAAACGCGAAAAAGACAAATTTCATGATTATATGTATATATAATAAGAAAGATAAGACGAAGCCACAAGTCCTGGCAAATGAAAAGTTACTATAAGTAGGTAACCCAATAGCACGCGTTGATAAATTTTAGTACCTAGAGAGTTACATAAACGTACACTGGGACAGTCAACAGGAGATTCGTGCTCGCATCGAACTGGCTAGAAGTGCCTTTTGCAAATGGAAAAAGATATTGTGTAGCCGCAAATTCAATCTGAAAATCCGCATGAGACTTGTTTTATGCTCCAAATTGGAAGCCTTCGAGATGTGGATCTACAAGCGTATGCTCCGTATATTGTGGGTTCAAAGGGTAACAAATGCCGAGCTCCTACGGAGAATGAATAAAAAGTTGGAAGTGTTAAAGTGTGTCAAAAAAGGAAGCTTCAATATTTCGGACACGTCACGAGAGGGGAAAAAGACCGCATTCTTCAGTTCGTAATGCAGAGGAAAATCCAGGGCAAACGTAAACCCGGAAGGAGAAAAACCTTTTGGCTGAAGAACCTAAGAGACTGGTTTCACTTGAGTACCCGGACGCTCTTTCGTGCAGCAGCTTAAAAAGTCCGGATAGCCATGATGGTCACCAATCTTCGATGAGAAACGGCACTATAAGAAGAAGAAAATCTTTATATAATGATAAATATTATGTTTCTATTGTAGCTTGATGATGTTTATGGAAGTAAATTTACGCAGATTATGTGCAGAGCACAACAAAGACATAAAAGACGTTTGCTGTTGCATTTGACTGCTTTGCTAATACGAAATGAATGTAAATAAATTCATCCATAAATGAAGACCAGCAGGCCTCGATTAATGGATGAAATTCGAACCAATGTTCCCAACTAATGAATTAATTTAATTATAGTTAGTTAGTGGAGAAGGAAGTTACCAGATGTGGTTTATGCATTTGTGGACTAGCCGAAACCCATTGAAGAAACAACGGGCATTTCTTTAAGGAAAGGTAGAAGGCACTAGACCACGCGGAAGGTCACCCACCCGTTGGACTGACCAGATGAAGTCTGCTATTGGAGGATCAGTTAACGAGTGCAGCAGGATGACATCCAACAGACAACGGTGGCGGGGCGTCGTGAAGCGCATTACAACTGCCCTGCTCCATAACATTACATAACGATCACGACCGCTCTGTCAAGAGCGTACCGGATAGGAAGGAAGGAATAATAGTTAATAGGTTTAAAGTCCGTTTTTTCATAATTATCCTATTATGTAACCAATATTACCATGTCTTTTTATGATTTTACAACAATATAAATTAAAATAGACTTTTCAGGAAATTACTTTCGTGGTTAATAAATGCTCTACTTTAGAATGATTAGGTTTAAAATAATATTTGATTTATTTTCAACAAAATTCAACAAAAAGTACTGTGAAGATTGTTTGCATAATAGGACAATAGGGTATTTGACAATGTTTTTTTTAATTTTATTTATGGAAAGATCATATAAAAGTTAAATAACGAACTGTTTTTATTTTTTTAAATTTCGACTTAATTATCACTGGTATCAGTTCGGTAACTGGTCGGCGTATTTCGTTACTATGAATTTGAAATAACTAGCTACCTAATTAAATCGAAAACAAATAAAATAAAAACAGTTTGTAATAAAACTTGTATATGCTCTTTCGGGTGAGTGTAAATTTGTCCCTAGAGTTAATTCGGTACCTAATTTATATTCCATACTTTCAGAGTAAATTCGGTACTTCGATAAAAAATTTGTGGTAAATTTGCCATTTAAGTTTATTTTATGTAAAATGTACAGTTAGCAGTAAAATGATAATTCACAATGTAGTATTAACTTGCAGATTTTTAGCAGAGCAGTATGTAAAATTATAACTATTTTATACCGTGATCATTGAAAACTTACAATGATTATTATCCTGATTTATTGACTTATGTCAATAAACTAATTGTCATACTTTTGATACATATACATTAAAATTAACCCGACTATTTTTATATAAATTATATAATATTGTCGTAAATTAATATTTAATAATAATACCTACCTATCGACTATTAACTACCCTATCAACCTACTTTGATTTTATCATATTGGGTGCTTCATTTTTGTTGCTGTCTGTACGAAAAACCTTATGTGCCGAATTTACTATAAAAACAACAACGAGGGACAAATTTACAGAAAGTTTTTTAGTCCCTCATCGGTGTGCCTGCGGGGATACCGTCGACAGCTATGGTCACCATGGACTTTCCTGTTGTAAAAGCGCCGGTCGTTTAGGGCGTCATGCTGCCCTAAACAATATTATCCACCGCGCTCTTGCCACCATTAACGTGCCGGCTATTTTAGAACCTAATGGGTTGGCGCGGGATGATGGCAAGAGACCGGATGGTATGACTTTGGTGCCTTGGAGGTGCGGCGTTTTGGACCTGCGTTGACACACTGGCGCCATCTCATCTCCAGGCCACCAAATCCAAGGCCGGTGCAGCAGCAACGGAAGTAGAGAGCCTCAACAGGCGCAAATATGTGGTTATTGGCAATAACTACATTTTTGAGCCTTTTGGGGTGGAAACGTTGGGGCCATGGGGTCCATCAGCTTTTCATTTTTATTTCATAAAGGCTGGTCGAGGTATCCCGTGACCAACGGGCTGGCAGCTTCTTTGGCCAAAGGCTAAGCATTGCCATACAACTTGGCAATGCAGCCAGCCTTTTGGGCACGTTGCCGCGGGGCTACGCTCTTGAGGGGCTTTACAACTTGTAATTATTATTTTTTGTATTCCTTAGTTTTTAATTTTAGTAGGTATTTTAATTTAGCTTGTATTTTAGTACCGAATTAACTCTGGGGACGAATTTACAATAACCCATTTCTTCTTAATGAAATATAAAATGAAATAATGTGTATGCGAAATTTCAAGAAGATTGGTTCAGTAGATAAAGCGTAAAGAGGTAACAAACTAATAAATAAACAAACAAACAAACTTTTACTATTTGTAATAGGTATAAGTTAGGATAAGGATAAGATACAAATAAACTTGGATATATAATTACAACCAGCCAATTTGGTTGCGATGCAATTTTTGTTAATAAGTAAATTTTTTTATCGTAAGTTTTCAATGATCACTGTATAAAATAGGTAGGTAGTTATAATTTGACATATTGCTCTGCTAATAATCTGCTAGTTGTTAGTACTACCTACATTGTGAGTTATCTCCAGATCACCAAGTCCAAGGCCGGTGCAGCAGCAACGGAAGCAGAGAGCCTCAAAAGGCGCAAATTTGTGGTTATTGACAATAACTACATTTTTGAGCTTTTTGGGATGGAAACTTTGGGACCATGGGGTCCATCAGCTCACCAGCTTTTTATACTTATTTCGAAAAAGCTGGTCGAGGTATATCGCGACCGAAGGGCTGGCAGCTTCTTTGGCCAAAGGCTAAATATACAGCTTGGCAATGCAGCCAGCCTTTTGGGAACGTTGCCGCGGGGTTACGCTTTACAACTTGTTATTATTTTTTATTTTTGTATTCCTTACCTTAGTTTTAAATTTTAGTATTTTATATCAATAGAATTAATTAAAATTACATTTGCAAGTTCAACCACAAAAAAAAACCGGCCAAGGGCGAGTCAAGCTCGCGCACCGAGGGTTCCGTACACGAAAAGCATCTCACATAATAGGTCTAACTAAAAGACCTACTAGTTTGAAAAACAAACTTAACTTTGCAGTTCGATCCCTAGGATTCATACCGGATCGAGCGCAAAAATAAGTTTATAACGCTTATTTAGACTACAACTTTCAGATTTATCCCTGTATAAGTACTGTTCGACCTTGCTTTTTGCCAAAAGACATTGTTCATTGCCGGCTTACTGCGGACAGTTCGTTCAATAAATAAAAGTATTATCATTCATCATAATTAATGTCAAATAGATTTTTGGAATATATGAATATCTATAATTAAAATATACCATTTTGTAAGTATTTTTTGCGATTCCGTTATTAAAAACAAAGATGTCGGCCTTCACGTATGTTCTGGGATGCCATTATCCTAACTAATATTATAAATGCGAAAGTGAGTTTGTTTGTTTGTTGGTTTGTTACCTCTTCACGCTTCATCTACTAAACCATTCTTCCTCAAATTTTGCATACACATAGCTGGAAGTACGGAGAAGAACATAGGGTACCTTTCATCCCGGGAAAAAGCACTGTTCCCGTGGGAAATTCACGCGGGCGAAGCCGCGGGCGAAAGCTAGTCTTAAATAATATTACATTTAAGTAGTTTATTTTTATCCTTTGATGAAAGATTGGTTAATTAGGCATTTTTTTAGCATAATATGTTAGTTTTATTTATTAAGTATACTCATATCATTTCATGCTAAATATTACATTTAAGTAGTTTTTTTTTAATTCTTTGACGAAAGATTGGATTAGTTAGGTAATTTTTTAGCATAATATGTTAGTTTTATTTATTAATTACACTCATATCATTTCATATTTATATTTTTGAATGAAGAATTATGTATTTATTTTAATTTTTACTTAAGTAATTCAATATTGCGTTTTCTTTACCTGGTAACACTCGATTCTTTAGCGCGGCTTGATTTTGACGTTGACAAGTTGTCGTCGGTCGACATTGACACTTGGATACTTGTCAACAACTGTCAACGTCAAAATCAAGGTGCGCCTAAGAATCGAGTGTTACCAGGTAAAATAAAGGCAATATTTAATTAGGTGTTTAAGTAAAAATTAAAATAAATACATAATTTTCTCATTCAAAAATATAAATATGAAATGATATGAGTGTACTTAAACTAACATATGCTAAAAAAATACCTAATTATTCCAATCTTTCATCAAAGAATATGAAATGATTGTAAATAGTACCAATAAACGTTTTTTTAAATAAACATGTTTAATTGTATGACCCACACGAGATGTTATTATACCTGTAAGACCCGTAAAGGCCGATTTTTTTAATTTTATCGATATCGATGTTTTGTTTCTGACCTAGTAATCAAAACATCGATATCGATAAAATTACTACATCTCTATTTTTGCTGTTAGGTTGGCCAATCAATTTGCCAGTCGTTAAGGTTGGTAACGTTTCTGTCCTTGCGATTTGACACTTCCGCCGTTTGACATTTCTTTAAGTTCATTTTGCTCTATGGGAGTCCCGTCTCTTAAAACGTAGTGATTATATGCTAAAACGTAGTGATTATATGCTCTTTGGACGCAGTAGCCGCCTGTCGCGTCTGTCTGGCGGTGGAAGTGCGGTTGTTGACCATCGCCGGCTCGCTGCAGCTGGTGTACGAGAGGATCACTAACAATGCTGTTAGTACAACCGTTCATATTAAGCTCGTAATTAGATGAAGGATCTAAAAATGTTGTTTTAAACATTTCAGCTGCACACGGCTGACGGCAGGCCCGTGGCGGCATGTTATATCTGCTACGCTCAGCTCAACAAGTGCCGCAAGTTGATACGGACTTCTGCATTGGCAGAGAATGTGCTGAATGATATACTGCACAGACAATCAGAGGTAGAAAGTTCAATTTCCTTTTAATCTTATAAAATTCCAACGGCGGATCCAGGATTTTTCCCCCCGCTATGAATGTTGGGGGGGGGGGTTGCAACAAATCGACATTCGTCCTGCCTAGCGATGTGCCTCTGAGAAATTTCCTGTTCCCGAACATTTCTTCCCTTCATGAATCTCTAAAAATCCTCAGAAATTTCTCGGGCTTTTAGGAAAATTTCCCGTTATTTCCGTGAAATTTCCAGGAAACTTTCCGCTGTTTCTTTGAAATTTCGGGAACGGCACATCACTAGTCCTGCATGATGCTGTCTGGGGGGGGGGCACGTTTCTGTTGTTTCTTAATTTGATATGCATTGTCATGGAATCTCCCTCCACAGTAGGTACACAAAAAAGCAGTCTGGGGGGATCCGCTACTGTAAAATTGTACAAAGTACATGTATTTCATTTATTTGTGTATTATAGGTAACTGAAACATCAATATCCCAGATTGACCGCATGGCCCTCGGACTGTGTGGATCTCTGAGCTGCCGTGGAGCCGTACATGACGATGGTGAAGTACCGACTCCCATTGTGATCAAAGCTGAGCCAGAGTCAGATATTGTCAAGACTGAGATTGGAAATGAGGACTCAGATGGTATGTGCTCTGCGGATATTCAAATCTATCATTCAATGCTTTTTCCAAGATTTGATATCTGTTCAATATTTAATACTTGTGCATTCATACAATGTGTTACTATATGCCTGTGCAGCATTTATAATTGAGAGAAGTCAGCTTCTATAACTATGTTCCAAATGAAGGAAATTGGTCCAATGTGCAGGAAGCATGTCTGCAGGCCCTCCGCAGCCAGCAGCCGATGGCTGTGACACGGAATGTGACTCTGATGAAGTCCCGCCCAGTCTGTCACAGCCGCGTGATACAGAGGTGGCCACGACTGAGCAGGGGGAGCTTGGGGAAGGTATGTTTTTCTCTTGTTTCAGATCTATTAGAACTTTTCTGGTCCAACAGTTGTGGTTGCTTCTGTTTGTTACATAGATTCTATGCAACTAAGCAACAGTATAACAATATCAATACATAAAACAAAGTTCCTAATGGAGTCTGTTTATCTCTTCTCTATAAACTCGAATAATACTAAACTTTGTGATACACATGATTCTTTTATAGATTGTTATTGTTTACAAACAATAGCTTGAGAACTCTATGGTCTACAGAGGTCTAAGATCAAAGCCTCGCAGAGCACAGCGCAGTATTACCATTTTATTAAAATGAACTTGCTATTTTTTGCTGCAAACATGTAAATGACCCCTGTACTCTAGTGGGCCAGGTAAACGCTTTGCATGCAGAGCACTGAACTATGGCAATGTTTTATATAAGAAAACCATTGACAGATGTCGCTCCAGCGCAGACGTGGGAAGCTGGCACATGGAGACAAGCTGAAGGAAGCGCTACCAACAGGACACAGCGCGAGTCTCGACGAGAGCCAACAACTCGGACTGCTCAGGGACCACAACAGTGCGATGTTTGTCAACGGTGGTTCGCACGTGCTTCATTTATGATAATACATTATAGAACTCACACTGGGGAGAAACCATTCCAATGTGATTTCTGTCTTAAAGCATTTACTACTAAACAGAATTTAATAACACACTCAAGAACTCACACTGGGGAGAAACCATTCCAATGTGATGTCTGTCATATAGCATTTACTACTAAACAGTGTTTAATAATACACTCAAGAACTTACACCGGGGAGAAACCATTTCAATGTGATGTTTGTGATCATCGCTTTAATCGAAAAAGTACATTAATAAGTCACATTAGAACTCACACTGGAGAGAAACCATTCCAGTGTGAATTGTGTTATAAAGCATGTACTAATAAAGAGAATTTATTACGACACTTGAGAATTCACACTGGGGAGAAACCATTCCAATGTGATGTGTGCCACAAAGCATTTACTACTAAACAGAATTTAATAATACACTCAAGAACTCACACTGGGGAGAAACCATTTCAATGTGATGTTTGCGATCATCGCTTTAATCGAAAAAGTACATTAACAAGTCACATTAGAACTCACAATGGAGAGAAACCATTCCAGTGTGAAGTGTGTTACAAAGCATGTACTAATAAAGAGAATTTATTACGACACTTGAGAACTCACACTGGTGAGAAACCATTCCAATGTGATGTGTGCCACAAAGCATTTACTACTAAACAGAATTTTAGACAACACTCAAGAACGCACACTGGGGAAAAACCATACCAGTGTAAAGTATGTCACAAAGCATTTTCTTGTAATCAGAATTTATTACAACACTTGAGAACTCACACTGGGGAGAAACCATTCCATTGTAATGTTTGTGATCATCATTTTAATCAAAAAAGTAAATTAATAGTTCACACTAGAACTCATACTGGGGAGAAACCATTCCAGTGTGATATCTGTTATAAGACATTCAATACTAAAAGTGATGTATCACGACACTTGAGAACTCACACTGGGGAGAAACCATTCCATTGTAATGTTTGTGATTATCGTTTTAATCAAAAGTCTACTTTATTACGACACTTGAGAACTCACACTAGCGAGAAAGTCTTATTGAGACACTTGAGAATTCATTCTTCCTCTTCGCGTGTCGATGGCAAAACAAAAATTCATAGTAGTGAGAAACCATTTCAGTAAAATGTCTTTCGAAGGCCACAACAAGAGATCTCTCTCATCAAGTCATATTAGAACGAACTCACACTGCTGAGAAATCCTTTGAATTGTCGACGTGGAATTATTCAAAATTAAGTAATTAATTATTATTTACTAATGTTTTCTTTCTAAACTTTTTAAATTTTATTTGACTTGACATGTATTTTTGTTTAATAAAATATTATTTTGAAAAAATAAATAAATAAATTATTTAGGTATCATTGTGCCGTTGTCACTAATATTATACGGCATAGTAACGTGCCCCGCCCCGCACGTTATGTGCCCCACAGCACAACCTGACCCGGGGCTTAACCGGGTCAGTTAACTGGGGCTCCACCGTATCCTGACTATTGGTATAAGTTGGTACAGAGCGACTAGATAGTCACTGAGAATGATAACAGCCTGTGCACTCGGGCAACCGTCCGCACACCGAGACGTATCTGAATATAATGAGTCACAGCTCAATGCGGGTAGCGGGGAACATGACGCTCCGCTGTACGCCACATCTCTCCTTTCTTTTGATGATTTTAATACAGATAAAGGTTTTCAATAATTTTCGTTACCACTAGTATGAAATAAATCCAAAGTAACCCTTTACATCAAATTTCAAATTATATACCATCGCAATTCTTAAAGCTGCAAACTACCAGCGTTTCGGAACGACCACTGCTGAGAAGAAACGCCGAAAGAAACTCATTACAGTATTGGTCGCTATTATGTCATTCTGACATAACATGATTTCTAATTTTTATTTTGGTATGTTTTTTCTATATTACTATTATATATTATATTACTTTATAATCATTTGCATGGTCAAAAGAACGCGAACAATCTCATAGGAATCATATAAATATCTGCATCAATAAATTTAAAAGATATTATTTACATCATGTGCATGGTCAAAAGAATGCGAACAATCTCATAGGAATCATATAAATATCTGCATCAATAAATTTCGATTCTCATCTCGCAAATTGGGATCATTAAAATATTCTGCGCCATTTCCTTTACCGAAAGTCACTTAGTTTCACAGATTTTAATCTCATCATAATCAACATGTCCACTTTCCCAACATCGGCCACTTATCCTTTTTCTTTCTTTTTTTTTTTAACTTTTCGTTTAATCATACTAAAAATTCATTCCTTCATAGCAACATCATTGTTAGAGGTAGATACTTGCCGAATTTGAAAAATTTTAACAACCACATATCGGTATATTGCATTTATTTACTTGTATTTTGATCATATTTTTATTATTTTTTAATTTGATCAACCCAGTTCAATGTTTGTAGAAATTGTATTTTATAATAATTACTTACTACAGTTGAAAGATGAACAACGACAACTGTTACAGTGTGTCAAAACTTGGAAGAAATGCCAGAAATATTGTTAATTATTTTGGTCATGAAGTAGACACGATACCATTGCTTGGCGTAAATTCTGGATCTAAACTTAGCCGGAACAGTATATAGACCTTCTCTATAAAACACACACACAAATAAGGATTTGCTGTTAATAAAGCATGAGTTGCTTATTAGTTAAATCTGTTAAAGTAAAGCAGCAACTAATTTAAAATCTAAATAACAAGGATAATGTGTGATGATTTTAATGATTTTTTTTTTTAACTTAATGTTATGTAGGTACTGATCAAAGGATCAGTATTGCCATTCAACTTGGCAATTCTGCCAGTCTTCTGGGCACCTTACCGCAAGGCAACATCTTGTCAGGACGACATTAAATTTATCCATACCTACTTTAGTTTTATGTTAATGTTTCCAGTCCAGTGTCAATTTCAATTAATACTATATTAAAATAATCATTTTATTAAATTGTATGTAATGTACCTACATTAGTTTAATAAAATACATATCTGTTTATGCATTAGCTTAGGAGTGACTATTCTGTATTTTTAAAATTAATTTGGCAATAAGTTTTTTGTAACCTGTCAGTAGCAGGTTCAGAATATATATATTTTTTTAATGATCTGCATTATACATTTTTCCAATATACATTATATTTAATTACAACCCAACAATATGGATTTGCTAAGACTGGACGTCTCCAATACTTTTATAGCTGCTGGACCACAATCATTTCTTTGACCACCTATGTGGAATAGCTGTTAAATTAATAACAGTCGTTACTTTATCCGTTACAGTCACCCATATACGGAATAGCTGTTAACAGTGGAACTCTTTTGTGTAGGATAGCACACCACTAGACCCAGGCCCATTTAAACAAAACATTTGACCTGACCGAGAAATTAACCCAGGAGGTTGTCGTTATTGTCCTTACACATTGATTACTTATCCACCTTTGTGGATTATTGCTGTTAACAGTCGCTTGTGTGTAGGATGGCACACTACTAGACCCAGGCCGATTCACAAAGATTATTTGACCTGACCGAGAATTTATCCCGGGACCACATACAGAGGTCATCATTGTCCTTACACATATTTTATTTCAAACGAAACACATATTGGTTATTCTCAATTAGATATAAACTTAAATACCTAATTGGAATAACATTTATTCGTAGCACAAAGTGCACATCAATTTTTTTTCTTTATTCGTTTTATATTGGGTAGTTTTAGCAATTTAATGCTGACTATGAGCATTTTAACTGCAGATTCCGTGTAATTCAATGCTAGCTTAACAATTCATAATATTTTTATTTGTAGCACAAAGTGCACATCAATATTCATTATTTGTTCGTTTTATTTTGGGTAACTTTAGCAATTTAATGCTGGTTCAGGCAATAAAATTGCCGAGGTCGATTTAATGCTGACTTATCAATCCATAATTATGGACTCATAAACAAAGGTACTAAAATACTGTTGGATATTAAGTAGGAGTATAAAATAGTAAAAATAACATTTAGGTGACACCATGTATTTAGATATTTTAACTGCTTTTCTCTATTTTCAAATAAATATTGTGTTGTCATTACAATTAACTGATTCATTGCTAACTCGTCAATGATCAATGGAAAATAATATCTCCTTACACATCATTACAATTGGAAATTTTAATAAACTAAACTATGAATAGTTTTTAGAACAGCATTTATGTATGGTATATAGTGCATTAAAGAACAATTAATGTACTTTGTTCATGCACGTAAACTTGCTTCTTGGGGTACCATTGTGATTAGTGAAGTAAATTAATGTAAACATATAAAGGCAACCGAGTGTACCTTCGTTAAAGTAGTTATTATAGCATCAATTAATATCAAAATCGTTGGGCATAGCCCAGTTACTGTATTTGTCAGGACCGAACAATCATACTTAAATCCTTTGTAATAAACTTAATTTGTGTTTTCACCAATGAGTTCAATTAATTCGCTTTCAATGAAATACCATTTTGTTTTACAGGGTAGACTGTAAAATAATAATTGAGTAAAGTAAATAAATGCCTCCATTTTATATTGTAGGTTTCCTGGTGGCTTAAACTTGTACATGTTATCGACATGTCTGTCATATTATGTTGAAATACGCTAAGTATTTACTGCCGTATTTTTTTTATCCATTTATTTAGGTACCTATTTTATTTGTTTTACTTGTTTATTTCACATTAAATATACAATACATTTTAGTGTACAATCTACACTTCTTACACTTTCCTTAAAGATATTTTTAACAAAAATCTTAATCACTGGATTGATTTCAAAATTTATTTCTGCGTTAGCACCTATATTATTTCTATGTAACATAATTTACCTCTAAATGGCCCCCTTGCAAAGCTAGGACGGGCCGCCAGTGTTACATAAACAAGTTTTTGTTTTCTGAATATTGTAATCACAGAGAACAACATCTTAATCGACGCATCTATCAATGTTCCGGTCAACCAGAAGCTGTAACGAACTCCACTGGTTAAAATATCATGTATTTTTAGAACCAGACTAATTATTTAAAACTGTCCTTCAATTTTTTTTTTTCATTTTGGCGTGTATTTTCTTGCAACTCGGATGGTAGTTTCTTTATGATACTAGTCAACTTTTAACTATTTAGTTAAAATAATTCTTATATTTAGAGACATATCAAGAATATAGTTCCTAAAGTTCTTTCTAAAATTTACTTGCACCCTTGTAATTGTTTTAATACCTATTACTATTTATTTTTTATTTTACTCTTAGTTCAAATTTTGTGTTTTTTTTTTCATCACAATATTAATCAATCATATGGAAAAAGTACACCATCGATTAAATATCAGTTAATTATAATAATCTCTCGGGTTGGGAACCAGGGAAACATGTTTTTTCTAGTTCAGGTACCAGCCGACCACAATCCCTGTTCTGGTTGCACTTAGGTACCTTTATTATATAAAATATCGTCACAATGGACAGTTAAGTTAACCTCATGTTAAACATGGTTTAGCTTATAGTACGTTGTTCAGAAACGCAATTATTATGGTAATAGATCAACAGATTGACAAAAGTATCACAGAAATTGGGTATTAGTTATTGTGATTGTGATGAGAAAATAATTATTATATTCCATTTTTATACCTATTTATTTCACTGTTTTATCTATGTTGATAATACCAAAGGTATAAAAACTTTAGAAAACAAAAATTCGTGTATCTTTCACAGTGACACTACACAAGCTTTAAATTTTTGTTGCTTATGTTAAATCGTTAAATTAAAAGTAGGTAATTGCTATATATACTTCGCTTTAGCAAAATAATCAATTATAAATATTCTGTCTTGTGACCTGCCGGTAGTGCCAGTCCAGCCAACCTCATGATTTGTATCACTGTAGTTACGTTTTAAACTGAGGTTTTAACCTAAGAAAACTAAGTATGCATTCATATTACTGGTTTATGTAACATTGTATAATGATAAATTGTAAACAGTGAATAAATGAATGAGCAAATATTTCAAATTATGTACAGAAAGTGCATTGTTAACAGAATAATACTCATTGTATTAAGCGAAAAGCTATTATAACTTTATTATTATAAACAGTTAGGTGCCGCTCATCACAATCAGAGCCATTAAATGTTACGTGAAATCTGTATTTGTCGTTTATTGTTTAGTACCTACTTATTAACTTTTTCATATATGTATATCATCACGGCCACTATGGCCAAACTATAGATGCAGGAAAATATTGAAATTAATATTTAAATAAAAAGTATTGTTGTTATGTTGGTGCCAAGATCCCTTGAGCCATTCATGGTACCAAAGCCAATAAGGTCATTTTGTACCCTTTTCACTAAATTATTGATTATCGAGATGGCTGATTATTCTTTACGATATATTTTCTTAAGATTCTACCCTCGAATAAAAATCTAACGCGGGCGGAAGCTCAGTGATAGGATTATAAAATGAAATTGAATATTCCACCCACTTTCTTTGTTTTTTTTTTTTACTAAAGATTAATTAATGTACTCACGTTTATCTCGTCGCCAAATGTGCCGTTGTCACTAATATTATACGGCATAGTAACGTGCCCCGCCCCGCACGTTATGTGCCCCACAGCACAACCTGACCCGGGGCTTAACCGGGTCAGTTAACTGGGGCTCCACCGTATCCTGACTATTGGTATAAGTTGGTACAGAGCGACTAGATAGTCACTGAGAATGATAACAGCCTGTGCACTCGGGCAACCGTCCGCACACCGAGACGTATCTGAATATAATGAGTCACAGCTCAATGCGGGTAGCGGGGAACATGACGCTCCGCTGTACGCCACAATCATAATGTGATTCAATCATATATATATTTTATTAAAGAAGTCTGACTCTGACACTCGTAACGTAATCATTCGCCCCATCCTCACAGTAAGTTTAGCTGCAGATTGCCAATATATTAGGTTTTACGAGGTATCTTTTTAGGGTTTTGTACCTCAATATTTATTTATTTAACCTTTATCGTACAAACACAATGTATGGCACAATAGGCGGACTTAATGTAGAAGCATTATCTAACAGTCGACCTTTGGGGTAAACAGAGAACTTAAGCGGGTCTAATAAAGGGATTGTTGGAAACGAGACGGGGAGACAAAAATAAGAATAACATAAAATATATAATACTTAGTAATACATAATTATACATACCGTAAAACGGGGTGGATAGACACGATTTTTGACTTTAGATTTAAAGTACCTATAGCTAAGGTGAGACTGTACCTAGCGATTGACATTGTTCTTTGTATTAATCAATAAGTTTAAATGTTAGTTCTACAGTAATAAATGTAACTCGTCATTTGTTCCGCCTTTTTTTTAAAGATTTTCGCCCCGAACTGTCGTCGTCAGCCAGCGATGTACTTTTTCATTACGCGTTGTACAAATATAAAACTGGTGTCAGCCGTTAGTTCTATGATAAGTCTTCACTATTTATGTACTTTTATTCAATAAAATCTATAATATTACAAGAATAACCTCTCAAGCGTGGAAGCAGTTTACCCCACTTTGACGTATGTGTGTTACCGGCTCCCGGTATAGACACACACGCGGGTCACTAGGTGCCAAAATTTCATTTAAATTGAAATATCTTTTAATTAACTAAGGTTTCTACACAATTCTTTTTAAAATATTGTAGCCAACTAAATTCTTCATGTAAAATTAATTTATCACGTCTAAAAAATATTGTATTGTACCTAAAATATGACTTCTAATATTAGGTCCCATAAATTTTTCTTGTTTTATGAATTATTTTAAAAATAAAACAACATTTGAGTCTTATGTATTGTTTTATTTACAGTTTAGTTCCTTGTAAATGATATACAACCCAAACATCGAAGGTCACCATACAATTTTTAAGAAAACCACAAGTTTAAAAAATTTCAGAAAAAACAGGTACCAGCAGATGTCATCAAAAGTGGGTGTCATATTACACCAAAATAAAAAATGACTAATGGCATTACGGCTCACCATTGTATGTTTACAGCAACTTGAACTTATCAGCAATAAGCCAAAACAACTTCTCAAGTGGTAGGAATAACACATATCGAGTAACATGTAAACAAAGATGGTACTTAAACTTGGCCCAAAAATTAGTACTCTATTGAAGTAAAGATTTTTGGTATAAATATAGTTATTAAGAAAAAGAACTATATTTTTTTAAGAAGATCAAAGAGTAAGGTACCATATAAACACAAAAAAGCAGGTATGTTTCTAAGAAAAATTTCAAGCACGAAGCTCACAAAAACAGGAAAAAAATAGCATTTCGGTCCCATTAAGGATAGAAAAGTATGGACATGACTTTCGGTGTGATTTTATTGTAGGCATGTTTTTGTGATTTTATTCAAAGCATTATGTTTACAATGTACTAATAATTTATTAATTGCTGCAAATATAACATACAATAAATATAAATATAACATTACGATTATTTTTAATTAATTTATGTCGTATCCATATTAAGCAACTGCTATTAACCGAGCTGTCAAACCGCGTGTGTGGCTACACCGGTCCCGGTATGCGAATACCTTCGCTTATTTTTAGTGAAAAATTTAATATTTCTGACACATTTAACTACTTTATTTTATATATAGGAGAATCACAAGACTTTAATTTCTTATATTCAAAAGCACCTTCTTGTTTTAATCATGTATATGGTCTAATACGACAAAAACAAATCGTGTTCATGGTTTGGTTCAGAGTAAGGTCATAAGTTCGTAGCTACTTTTTTCAATAAAAACTCGATAGGCCTACATTATTTGTAGTTATAATAATGAAATACAACTCACCCTTCCATATTTCTAAAAGAAATTGCTTCTCCGCAACAATAAACACGAATTTTTCATAAATCAAATACGGCTATGAGCGCGTAGCACAGTCGCCGAATGACTGGCGTGTATGTCGGATTTTTTCTTCTACAAGCTCAATCAACTGTCATTGATTTGGTAGCCTGTTCTTTCATTCACATTTTACCATACGATAGAAAGAGCCAGGTATACAAATAACGTTCATATGGCGCGAAAACTGCGACCCACTTGTCTATACCGGCTCCCGGTACGTTACACACATACGCCATAAACGTCATATACCGGGAGCCGGTATAACCACACCTGAGAGGATAAAAAAAAAGAAATGTTGTGCTCAGCAAATTAGACTTTATACCATAGTTCTTTATCAGATCAGTTTTAATATTTTAGTTTTGCCTAGTTACATACAGAAAATAAATAATTAAACGGTTTTGACGCAGAACGTCACTTTCGCAAAATGTCATCGTGAAAAATAGCACAATGTCACTTTCGCAAAAATGACATTTTCGCACAATGTCAATCAATCAATCAATCAATATTTATTTGCAAGAATACAGTTTATAGAGATGTTACAATTTAACACAGGTACATGTATTCAACCTTAAAGTAAGGCATGCAAAATTTTTAATTCGTATTACACATTAAATTACATTGTCAGTTACATAAATTCAAATATTCCTTAATGTCATAAAAAGTATTTTCTAACAGCCATGCAGTCAAAACATTGTCAAAGTTCTTCCCATGTAGTTCCTTTATTGAATTTGGTAGCTTATTATATATAATTATGCACATATTATAAACATTCATTTTATATATATAGCAATTACATGGTGGCTTGTCCAATAAATTAATATATTGTGGCCGCTGTGGTCTTAAATGTACTTGGTTACGATACCTGAAAAAATCTGGATGTTTTTTAACAAAAATAAAATAATAATAAATATATACGGACAAATCACACAGATTGAGTTAGCCCCAAAGTAAGTTCGGGACTTGTGTTATGGGATACTAACTCAACGATACTATATTTTATGACAAATACATATATAGATAAACATCCAAGACCCAGGCCAATCTGAAAAAGATCATTTTCCATCTTGACCTGACCGGGGATCGAACCCGGGACCTCCGGTGTGGCAGTCTGGCGTGATAACCGTTAGGCCACGGAGGTCGTCAAAAAAATACACACATCTCTTATATACATTGACGCTAGAGTTAGAATTCCAAGTTGTTTAAATAATGGTCGGCACGAGTCCAAGAAATAAGCGTTACAGATAGCTCGAACACATCTTTTTTGAATAATAAAGACTCGGTTCACCTCAACAGAGTTCCCCCACAGTATTAATCCATAGCCAAGAACAGAAGCCACATAGCCATAATAAGCCATTAATGCTGCCTGCCTTGATACAGTTTCTCTTATTCTCTTAATCGCAAAAATAAATCTATTGAGTTTTAGGCAAACAGCATTTACATGTTCTTTCCAATTCAAATGTGAATCTAAATGAAGTCCAAGAAATTTAAAAGTATTTACAATGTCAATATTACAATTATTATAATTAATTTGAAGCTGTAATGGCTGTGCTTGATATGAATGAAATGGGTGCCCTTTGTTTCGCTTAAAATTTTTGTCTCTAATTTCACTTCGCCGAACCTTATTGGCCTAAACTTGTTATGCACAATTATTGTCTCGCCTAATTGATGTTTTTGCACAATAATAATTTAGTCTAATAATTATTAGATGCAATTTTTGAGTCTCTATTATTAGATGTTCTAAAATCGTTTTGCTTTTAAATTTTTACACGTAACGATATCCTCGTATAAATCTGTTTGAGACAATTATTACTTACTATTATAATCACTTCTTATAATTATAACTAATTGAATCATTATATTAGTTAATTTAATTATTACTATTAGTACCTTCTCACCGGCATGGGTACTGTGACATGTCTATCACAGCAGTGCCGGAGATAAGGACAGTCCAGTCTGTCGTCAATCATTTTCAGAATGATGTTGGTAATGCACTACTAATAATAATTCCAAAAATTCTTCATAAGTGACAGATCCGACTTAGAGCACCCCGACTCCACGTGGCTCAAGTTTGCCCTATACTAGAGTGTTATTCCTTCGCGCGGAACCAGAAGCTCGCGAAGGAGGTCCTGAGAAAATGAGGGCACGAGGCCGAAGCGCAGCGAGGGGTGGAGGTGGCGAGCGAAGCGAGCCGGCGACCTCTCGAGCGTAGCGAGGTCGAGTGCACGAAAGAATCGAAGGGCTGACGGAGCGAGTCTTCTGGTGGAGCCACCCAGAAATACTTGCATGCTGCATGCTTGCTTGCTTGCTGCATGCCTGCTGCATGCTTGCTTGCATGCTGCATGCTTGCTTGCGTGCTGCTTGCTTGCTTGCATGCTGCTTGCTTGCTTGCATGCTGCTTGCATGCTGCACGTTTTAGTTCACATGCCTAATATAACTTTCTTTTACTTCTCGACATTTTTCAAACACAAATCCATCAATGTTTAATTTAAGTCCCCCCTATTAGATTTAAATACTTTGTAATAATTATCAGAAATTATTATAACAGAAATAATTAGGTGTTACACTTTTGTGCTTAATTACTTTGTACGAAATATTAATTAGTATTTGTGAATATTAGAAATAATCAATTATTAGTCCTAATGACTTATTTGGGAAGTAAACATACGGCGATAAAAACTTAGGGCAATCAAAAATAGGCTAAACTAAATTAGAATTCATAAAAATGTACGAAAAAATGTTGTACTAAAAGTTTGTGCAGCAAACTACATTAGGAGTACAAAAAATTAGGGGAAACAATAGAGACCCGAATGAAATTCCATATTTTTTGTTTTTGTTAAATTAACGTCAAGTTTATTTTCATTCATCCAATTTATTACATCTGTTAATGCCTTCGTAATTGTGTCTTCTGCCGCCTGTCTATCTTCACATTTAACAACGACTGTTGTGTCGTCTGCAAATAAGATACATTTATTTGAGGTGCTTTTAGGCATACTATTTATATATATTAAAAAAAGAAGAGGTCCTAAGACACTTCCTTGAGGCACACCTTTATTATTATGTTGCCACTCAGATATAAATTTTTGTTTAACAGAAGTGTTTTTTGAATTAGACAACTGTGTGATTTCTGTACATTGAATTCTCAAAAATGTCATTTTAGCACAATGTCACTTTCGCAGAATGGCATTCAAGCGTTGAAGTACTAAAAATAAAAAATATCACAATAATATTATTATTTTTTAAATTTACATGAAATACACATCAACATTTGCATAACTTACGAATTGTAATATTTTATATTTTTGCGACTTTCATCTATTATTTATTATCATCTATTAAAATAGGTACACCCTCATATTAAAAATTATTATTTAAAAAACAATCATTTTATAAACAACGCTTGTAAAACTATACATTTGAAAAACATATGCTTTATCAAACTCATTCTTTTAAAAATGGATCATTTTACAAAATAATTACTAGACAAATGTTGTGTTTAAAGTACTCTCATATAGAAATAAGATATGGTGAAAAAATAATAATGAAAAATGCGTTTCAATAGAAATTGGATATGGTGAAGATTTTCGATGTGCAGGATTGAAATGCGATAGCTCAGTTGGAAGAGCAAGGTCGTATAAAGACCTGGTCGCGGGTTCAAGTCCTGCTCGCATGGAATTTTTTCACCATATCTTATTTCTATATGAGAGTACTTTAGTACTAATATTGCATCTGAGATGCTCAAAAATCCATAATTAAATATTGATGGCTTCCTACACTTTAATTGATTTTCAACTTCATCGAATATGGGTTAAATCAAATACCTTACTCGTATAGTGGGTATTGGTGTTAGGTTACGCATGCCTAATGCGTTTCAATAGAAATTGGATATGGTGAAGATTTTCGATGTGCAGGATTGAAATGCGATAGCTCAGTTGGAAGAGCAAGGTCGTATAAAGACCTGGTCGCGGGTTCAAGTCCTGCTCGCATGGAATTTTTTCACCATATCTTATTTCTATATGAGAGTACTTTAGTACTAATATTGCATCTGAGATGCTCAAAAATCCATAATTAAATGTTGTGTTTCTTCAAATTATCATTTTACAAACAAATTATTTTACTAAATTTTCAATTGGTAAAACAGGGTCTCTATTGTTTCCCCTATTTTTTTGTACTCCTAATGTAGTTTGGTGCACAAACTTTTAGTACAACATTCATTCGTACATTTTTATGAATTCTAATTTAGTTTAGCCTAGTTTTGATTCGCCTAAGTTTTTATCGCCGTATATTTACTTTCCAAATAAGTCATTAGGCCTAATAATAGATTATTTCTAATATTCACAAATACTAATTAATATTTCGTACAAAGCAATTAAGCACAAAATTGTAACACCTAATTATTTCTGTTATAATAATTTCTGATAATTATTACAAAGTATTTAAATTTAATAGGGGGGGGGACTAAAATTAAACATTGATGGATTTGTGTTTGATAAATGTCGAGAAGTAAAAGAAAGTAATATTAGGCATGTGAACTAAAGCGTGCAGCATGCAAGCAAGCGTGCAGCATGCAAGCAAGCATACAGCATGCAAGAAAGCCTGCAGCATGCAAGCAAGCATGCCACATGCAAGCAAGCATGCAGTTGCATGCGGCATTCAAGCAAGCATGCAGCATGCAAGCAAGCATGCAGCATGCAAGCAAGCATGCAGCATGCAAGCAAGCATGCAGCATGCAAGCAAGCATGCAGCATGCAAGCAAGCATGCAGCATGCAAGCAAGCATGCAGCATGCAAGCAAGCATGCAGCATGCAAGCAAGCATGCAGCATGCAAGCAAGCATGCAGCATGCAAGCAAGCATGCAGCATGCAAGCAAGCATGCAGCATGCAAGCAAGCATGCAGCATGCAAGCAAGCATGCAGCATGCAAGCAGGAATGCAGCAAGCAAGCATGCAGCATGCAAGTATTTCTGGGTGGCTTCACCAGAAGACTCGCTCCGTCGGCCCTTCGATTCATTCGTGCACTCGACCTCGCTACGCTCGAGAGGTCGCCGGCTCGCTTCGCTCGCCACCTCCCCCCCTCGCTGCGGTTCGGCCTCGTGCCCTCATTTCTCTCAGGACCTCCTTCGCGAGCTTCTGGTTCCGCGCGAAGGAATAACACTCTAGTATAGGGCAAACTTGAGCCACGTGAACTCGGGGTGCTCTAAGTCGGATCTGTGACTTATCAAGATTTTTAGGAATTATTATTAGTAGTGCATTACATCATTCACATCATTCTGAAAATGATTGACGACAGACTGGCCTGTCCTTATCTCCGGCACTGCTGTGATAGACATGTCACAGTACCCATGCCGGTAAGAAAGTACTAATAGTAATAATTAAATTTACAAATATTCAATTAGTTATAATTATAAGAAGTGATTATTATAGTAAGTAATAATTGTCTCAAACAAATTTATACGAGGATATCGTTAGGTGTAAAAAATTAAAAGCCAAACGATTTTAGAACATCTAATAATAGAGACTCAAAAATTGCATGTAATAATTATTAGGCTAAATTATTATTGTGCAAAAACATCAATTAGGCGAGACAATAATTGTGCATAACATGTTTAGGCCAATAAGGTTCGGCGAAGTGAAATTAGAGACAAAAATTTTAAGCGAAACAAAGGGCACCCGGTAAAACAACGTTAGACAAAATATCTGATGGCAAATACATCGTTTGATAAATATTATTTACCAAAACTAGAAGATATGAAGTTTCAAGTTTAAACACACTGATCCCAAGATTTTCATCGTAGGGTTAGGAACAGAAGTCATTACTCGTCTTTTATTTGTAAATTAACTCACAAATCATATTGTGACATGATTTCAACATGCTTATACCTTTTATTGTGTCATACCGGGTCCCCATCTGGTAACCTGCAACACAGGATCTTTGATACCTAGCGCGAGCACCAGATCTCCACAACGATACTGTCCTTTAAGGTATTAAATTTAATTAATTTTTAATGTTGTTTTTAATTTATTTTTTTTTAATGTAGTCCAAGGCCATTTTTTGTGAAGTAAATAAACAATTTTTTAGTTTTTTAATAAAAAAAAAGAAAGTTTGTCTCCAAACGATCTGAGCTGTAAGTTAGGTTCTGGTTATTTTTTTTATGACCGAAAGACTTGAGGGCAGAAAATAAGTCGGCTTCAGGTTATTTTTTTTATGACCACCCGGAAAGACTTTGAGGGCGGAAAAGAAGTTAGGTTCAGGTTATTTTTTTTATGACCACCCGGAAAGACTTTGAGGGTGGAGAAGAAGTTAGGTTTAGGTTATTTTTTTATGACCACCCGGAAAGACTTTGACGGCGGAAAATAGTTAGGTTCAGGTTATTATTTTTATGACCACCCAGAAAGACTTTGAGGGCGGAAAAGAAGTTAGGTTCAGGTTATTTTTTTTTATGACCACCCGGAAAGACTTTTAGGTCGTAAAAGAAGTTAGGTTCAGGTTATTTTTTTATGACCACCCGGAAAGTCTTTTAGGGCATAAAAGAAGTTAGGTTCAGGTTTTTTTTTTATGACCACTCGGAAAGACTTTGAGGGCGTAAAAGAAGTTAGGTTCAGGTTATTTTTTTTATGACCACCCGGAAAGACTTTTAGGGCGTAAAAGAAGTTACGTTCAGGTTTTTTTTTATGACCACTCGGAAAGACTTTGAGGGCGGAAAAGAAGTTAGGTTCAGGTTATTTTTTTTATGACCACCCGGAAAGACTTTGAGGGTGGAGAAGAAGTTAGGTTTAGATTATTTTTTTATGACCACCCGGAAAGACTTTGACGGCGGAAAATAGTTAGGTTTAGGTTATTTTTTTTTATGACCACCCGGAAAGACTTTGACGGCGGAAAATAGTTAGGTTCAGGTTATTTTTTTTTATGACCACCCAGAAAGACTTTGAGGGCGGAAAAGAAGTTAGGTTCAGGTTATTTTTTTTTATGACCACTCGGAAAGACTTTGAGGGCGTAAAAGAAGTTAGGTTCAGGTTATTTTTTTTTATGACCACCCGGAAAGCCTTTTAGGGTGGACAAGAAGTTAGGTTTAGGTTATTTTTTATGACCACCCGGAAAGACTTTGACGGCGGAAAATAGTTAGGTTCAGGTTATTTTTTTTTATGACCACCCAGAAAGACTTTGAGGGCGGAAAAGAAGTTAGGTTCAGGTAATTTTTTTATGACCACCCGGAAAGACTTTTAGGGCGTAAAAGAAGTTAGGTTCAGGTTTTTTTTTTATGACCACTCGGAAAGACTTTGAGGGCGGAAAAGAAGTTAGGTTCAGGTTATTTTTTTTATCACCACCCGGAAAGACTTTGAGGGTGGAGAAGAAGTTAGGTTTAGATTATTTTTTTATGACCACCCGGAAAGACTTTGACGGCGGAAAATAGTTAGGTTTAGGTTATTTTTTTTTATGACCACCCGGAAAGACTTGGAGAGCGGAGAAGAAGTTAGGTTTAGGTTATTTTTTTATGACCACCCGGAAAGACTTTAAAGGCGAAAAAAAAGTTAGGTTCAGGTTATTTTTTTTATGACCACCCGGAAAGACATGAGGGCAGAAAATAAGTTGGGTTTAGGTTATTTTTTTGTGACCACCCGGAAAGACTTGGAGAGCGGAGAAGAGTTAGGTTTAGGTTATTTTTTTTATGACTAGCTGGAAAGACTTTGAGGGTGGAAAAAACGTTAGGTTTAGGTTATTTTTGCCATTGGCATTGCTTAGCTTTTGGCCAAAGAAGCTGCCAGCCCTTGATTAATAATTTACCTATAGTAGGTTTGTAAAATGATGTTTTTGTCAAGAGAGTTATTTGATGAAATAAAACTTTATAAAATAAAAGTTTTGTGATGAGGTGGTTGCTGGGGAGTCGAACCCCGACCACTGTCTTCAGCATAAAATCCCTGTTACCTGAAGGGTATGACAGGGTTTGATTGAGCCTAAGGGTGATTCTAGTGGGAGGATAAATATCAAACACGGATAGGGTTTAACAATTAGTTATTTATTACAATCTAATACAATGTTTCCTTATAGCTACCTATGATAGGACACCTTATTGGCTAATACACGTTACAATCACTTAACTCAACTACCCCGGATTTTAGCGGTATGGCCCGAACGCCCTCAGCGACAGGCTGCGCGGACCCTGGCAAACGGGATGCACCTACAGAGGCGCAAAACGGGAACGTGGCGCGGAAACCGCGCTGACGTTTGATTATCCTGGAGGAGGATAGCGGTAACACTACACGGGGTGTCGTAAACGGGTTGAACACGCGTGGGATAAGATTAGGGTTGCGGACCCACGGGTTCCGGGTTTAGGTGCGCGCGAGCTGCCGTGGAGTGGCGCTATGTGTGGGCAATTACGGGTGTCCTTTCTCAGGACGGGGAATGGTTCCCTTACTGGGATCACATCGATCGAAGGGATTAATAATCGGGATTTCTACGGGGTAGTGTTAGCGGGATGAATGGGGGTGAAGCGACCTGCTATCGAACGCGAGGCAATCGCACCGACGGGTCTCTATTGTTTCCCCAAATTTTTTGTACTCCTAATGTAGTTTGGTGCACAAACTTTTAGTACAACATTGTTTCGTACATTATTATGAATTCTAATTTAGTTTAGCCTATTTTTGATTCGCCTAAGTTTTTATCGCCGTATATTTACTTTTCAAATAAGTCATTAGGCCTAATAATTGATTATTTCTAATATTCACAAATACTAATTAATATTTCGTACAAAGCAATTAAGCACAAAATTGTAACACCTAATTATTTCTGTTATAATAATTTCTGATAATTATTACAAAGTATTTAAATCTAATAGGGGGGGGGGACTAAAATTAAACATTGATGGATTTGTGTTTGATAAATGTCGAGAAGTAAAAGAAAGTTACATTAGGCATGTGAACTAAAGCGTGCAGCATGCAAGCAAGCATACAGCATGCAAGAAAGCCTGCAGCATGCGAGCAAGCATGCCGCATGCAAGCAAGCATGCAGCATGCAAGCAGGCATGCAGCAAGCAAGCAAGCATGCAGCATGCAAGTATTTCTGGGTGGCTCCACCAGAAGATTCGCTCCGTCGGCCCTTCGATTCATTCGTGCACTCGACCTCGCTACGCTCGAGAGGTCGCCGGCTCGCTTCGCTCGCCACCTCCCCCCTCGCTGCGGTTCGGCCTCGTGCCCTCATTTCTCTCAGGACCTCCTTCGCGAGCTTCTGGTTCCGCGCGAAGGAATAACACTCTAGTATAACTAACTTGAGCCACGTGGAGTCGGGGTGCTCTAAGTCGGATCTGTGACTTATCAAAATTTTTAGGAATTATTATTAGTAGTGCATTACTAACATCATTCTGAAAATGATTGACGACAGACTGGACTGTTCTTATCTTCGGCACTGTTGTGATAGACATGTCACAGTACCCATGCCGGTGAGAAATAGCTAATACTTAGTAATAATTAAATTTACTAATATTCAATTAGTTATAATTATAAGAAGTGATTATTACAGTAAGGAATAATTGTCTCAAACAAATTTATTAGACGTAGGGGTTAAATGACCCACTATCGAACGCGAGGAAATCGCACCGACTATGGGCCACTGGGAGAGGGAGAACTGCTTGCGCAGCGAGCACTTGGGAATGAGTGCTAACGACGCTATGGCCGGCTCGGTTTATATAGGGCCGCGCCGCGTCGGTTGTAAAGCATGGACCAGACGGATGGAATCACGCCTTCCATCAAAGGTGACCTTGGAGGGAGCTTTGTTGCCATCCACAAATTGTGTTTCGGCTACACGGATGCCATCCGACGCGCCATCACGCTAGAGAATCAGTCGCGAGTCGTCTTCTGGTCTGGCTAGAAATCATGTATTCACGTATCCTAATCCTAACTAATATTATAAATGCGAAAGTGAGTTTGTTTATTTGTTACCTCTTCACGCTTTATCTACTGAACCAATCTTCCTGAAATTTCGCATACACATAGCTGGAAGTACGGAGAAGGACATAGGGTACCTTTCATCCCGGGAAAAAGCACTGTTCCCGTGAGAAATTCACGCGGGCGAAGCCGCGGGCAAAAGCTAGTAGTGTTTTAAATATGGCTCCAAATTTGGTAAATCTCTGTAGAGATCTATTAATTCTGATATAGTTGCGCATTCGTGGCTTTTATTTGCGGACGACATTTTGCATACGTGCGCACCTACTGCCTGTCATTGCGCAACTGTCTATGGTGGGATGTCCATCGGCCGGCTAGACGGATGCCATCCGCGCGCTCCATCATCGGATGGCATCACGCGCCCACAATCAAAGGTCGATGAAAGTCAAATCAAAATTTGATGGACATCATTCGTCTAGACGGATGGCATCAAGCAAGGTCACCTTTGATGGAGGGCGTGATTCCATCCGTGTGGTTCATGCTTAACTGGTTAGAACTGGTATCGGTCGGCGCGGCGGTGGGGCGGCTGGCCTGTCGCTGTGTGCGTTGCGTGCGTCCCCGGCTGTGTGCCTGTGACGTACCGGCCCGATGTGGGTAGGTACGTTACATTCCCCCCGGTGTCGGAGGATTTTACCTGTGGGAAAATCACCTATTAAATTTCAAGGATATATATTTCTCCTTAAACTCATTCTCTAACTTTCTTTCCCTGAAGAAGTTATGGATCCCCTTGTGTCGGCCTACATGACAATGAATCTGAAAGTGTGTGTAGACACGACTAGGTCTGAGTTTTTTTTTTCATTTTTAATACATCTATGTCTGCATTTTTCTCTTACATTATAGGAAATTCCCCACTGTGCATACTATAAAGCTATTAAAAATTTGGGATTAAAATATAATTAAAACGGTAAATTATTCTAACCAAAAGGTATTAAGCAAATTATTTTACTCCCTAATTTTCCAAAAGTATTGTACACAGACATAATATTACCTAGACCCCGCAAGTCTCATCGCCTGCATAGAAAACGAGCGTGTCAATATTTTTTTGCCTACTGTGACGTCACATAAGCGATTTAGTGATGGGAACGCTCGCCATCCATGCAAACGATTCAAAGGTGTCGCCGTCAAATTGATACTGTAAGCAATTTTACAATACCGATATTATAATCGATTATTCGAGTTCATCGACAGAGGAATGAGAAAACGGCAGAGAAATGATAAATCATTAATAACTTGTCTTTTTCTCTACTACTGCGAAGCAAAAAGAAAGGTTAATGATTTTAATCAAGTTGGATAAAAATTACATTGTTTGTATGTATGCATGTTTGTTCTGCGATAACTCTCGAACCGTTGATCCGATTTTGATGAAACTTGGAACACACATAGAAATTACTAGCTGTCGCCCGCGGCTTCGCCCGCGTGAGTTTCGCTAAAATGAAATATCTCTCTGGGAGCTTTTCATCAGATGTTCCAGATCTTCATTTTTATACGTCAGCAGAAAATGCTCATCAGGTTGAACGACTTTTGTTAAGGCACCATTTCCATATTTCTTATAGTTTAGCTGTTCTGTTAAGGTTCTTCATCAGGTGTTCCAGTTTTCAAAATAAATTATAGCCTATATGTTGCCCAGGCTTATTAGCTATACAACAAAAAAAGTTTCATTCTAATCCGTCCAGTAGTGTTTGCGTGAAACGCGTACATACATACAGACAGACAGACAGACAAGAAATTCCAAAAAATTTTTTGTGCTTTCTATTATTCTTTTTAAGTGTCCCTCTATCAATTTCAGTCAAAAATACTAAATGTACAGACAAAATATTTTTACTGTTTTATTATATGTATAGATTAATAGAATGTTTAAGTTTGTTGTGCATCTAAATAGGTCCAGCCGTTTTTGAGATATTCGATTTTTTATTTAAATACATATTCTATTTTAATTTTCGCGAAGGTTCCGTTTTTACCTTTTGAGGTACGGAACCCTAAAAAAAGATACATGACACAGAATATCATTCCTCTGTCATTATCATTCCTCTGTTTCCAAATCGATTAGGCTTTTAGAATCGATTAGGTTTTCTGTGCGGTACAGCACTATTTGCCTTTTTTGACAGAAAAATGAGATTAGTGATCGTACCACTAAGCTTAACGACGTGTGAACGTATAGTTCGTTTTAACATTCATTGCGTGTTTTTAAAGATAAGCCCTACAACACTCCTTTTAAAAGCGGCAATGTATTTTAAATCAACAATACACACTCGCATACATAGTTTTCTTTGTAAAAGCGCCAAATCCGTGCCGGGAACACAAAATAATTGTTTTTTTAGTTAAAAACAACACCATTTTAAAACAAAATTACTTACCGATGAAAAGAAATGTTTCCTTTATCTCGTCCCCCTTTTTGTGTATTGTTTCTTCAACTCAATACCGCGCAATTAGGCATTTTTTACTTTTTGTAATACGTCTGACTGCGAGAACGTTCGACCGCGGACTGAATGAACGAGCGTTAAATAAAGTTGAATCATCTTCCTGTTTACACGCGAAGTACATACACTTGCGGGGTCTAATTGTACCTACTATTTACAAATATACTAGTACTTGACTTTCTACTTGTAGGTATATACCTCTTATCTTTTAATAACTTTATCCTTCAACTATTAACAAAAATAATATATTCTATTCTAAGATTACTTTTCCGAACTGGTTTCCCCATAATAATTTGCATTAAAAAAAAATCACCGATTTCGGTATTATATTAGGTATTTGAGGTCTTCATTGCCTCTTCCTACAGTTAATTTAACATTAAAATTAAACAACTATGAATCTAATCTTTAAATCTTTCACAATAAACAACGTGTACATTCCACTTGTAGTACCTTGCTTTTCCGCTAGATGGTGCTACGTGTTCCATTTTACGTTATTTCTAAGTAAATTTAAGACCTAGGTTTTGACAAAATTATGTCTTACAATATATGAATATTTACAATATATGAAGAAAATTTTGAATTTTTATGAATGAAAACCTATTGGCGAAAATTTTCTAATTACATAAGTATTACCATAATTTAATTTGTAAACATGGTTATGCTTTATTTCAAACATATTCCAATTTAAATTGTATCATTTAAATGATTCTGACGACCTCCGTGGCCCAACGGTCATCACGCCGGACTGCCACACTGGAGGTTCCGGGTTCGATCCCCGGTCGGGTCAAGATGGAAAATGATCTTTTTCAGATTGGCCTGGGTCTTGGATGTTTATCTATATATGTATTTGTTATAAAATATAGTATCGTTGAGTTGGCATCCCATAACACAAGTCTCGAACTTACTTTGGGGCTAGCTCAATCTGTGTGATTTGTCCGTATATATATTTATTTATTTATTTATTTATATTTATTTATATAAAAAAAAATAAAAAAAATTCTTAAGCCATGTTAGTTGAGACGCTCGGCATGGTAAACATTTCACGGCTACCCACTATTATTCTCTGCCGGCTGTTAGCAAGTAATGGTTTTTATCGGATACCGCCCCGTAGTCAACAACATCCCCGGCACGTAAGTTGAACCAAAATGGCTGTCGTCGGCGCAGGTATAATTACAGACAAAAGTGTTATTAAGGATTTTGCGCGGTCACCCGCGAAATTTAAAATTCACATTTTTTAAAATAAAGATTTATTCGAAATTAAAAAAAAAAACGGATTTTTTACTTTCTTTTATAATCCTCTTGACGGTGGATATTGACGTTTTAGTCGCTTCTGCTGTTTTATTTTGCGAAAGCGTTATATTATTTTCTTTCAAAAAATTATTATAGACGTCAAATACTATCTTTCTCGCTTGTCTTTTCATAGTTGGTTGTGGACGAGGCATGTTTCTTCCAACAAACTGCTTCACTCACAAAACGAAAACTTTTATATTAACTTACGACTGTGCGCGATTGTATTTCAAGACAACGGGGAGCGTGTGAACGCGCGCGGAGGGAGGAAGCTACTGCGCGCATGCGCGGAAGGATAGCGTCGCTACGTTGCTATGGTTACGGATAGTTTTACACGTCGCACCTCATACCACACCTCCCTTGATACCTGAAAACGTCGTACTGCGCATAGGTCAACTTATGTGCCGGGGATTTGTAAGTACTTAGCGTGTTGATGATTACAATGTTGCCTATGTTTGTATGTCATCGCGTCTTTGTCTTACGGGTAGTACAGAGCCTTGGGGCGTTATACTTATAATTTATCTTTGATTTCGGATTTTATTTATCTATACATATAATAAAACAGTAAAAATATTTTGTCTGTACATTTAGTATTTTTGACTGAAATGGATAGAGGGACACTTAAAATGAATAATAGAAAGCAAAAAAAAATTTTTGGAATTTCTTGTCTGTCTGTCTGTCTGTATGTATGATCACGCTAATCTCCGAAAGTACTGAACCGATTTGAATGAAACTTTTTTTGTTGTATAGCTATTAAGCCTGGGCAACATTTAGGCTATAATTTATTTTGAAAACTGGTACACCTGATGAAGAACCTTAACAGAACAGCTAAACTATAAGAATTATGGAAATGGTTCCTTAACAAAAGTCGTTCAACCTGATGAGCATTTTCTGATGACGTATAAAAATTGAAGATCTGGAACATCTGATGAAGAACTGCAAGAGACCAGCTACACCATAACATATATGGAAATGGCGCCTTATTAAAAGTCGTTCAACCTGATGAGCATTTTCTGCTGACGTATAAAAATTGAAGATCTGGAACATTTGATGAAAAGCTCCATGAGAGATTTTTCATCTAAGCGAAACTCACGCGGGCGAAGCCGCGGGTGACAGCTAGTCGTAAATATTGTTTCTGTGTTTTTTTTTTTTTTGGAAACAAAATTTATTTTACGGATAGGGCAGGGCCTCGGGTTGTAATGATCATACTTTAACTCAGGTTTCGGTATTTTATTTATCGGAAATATTGTTTCTGTGTTTATTAAAAACAATATTTATGTTACGGACGTGGCTGACAGAGCCTCGGGTTACGGATTTTTCGGAACGCAATATTTATTTAGGCGAAGCCACGATTTGTAAAAAAAAAATATATGTATATATTTTTCGGTTTTGGTTTTGTTACGGTATAGGTAGAATCTCGGGTTATCGAATGTATTAATTTTATTATTTAATTTGATTTATTTGTGTAATTATTAATGATTTATTTATATTTTGATATTATGTTTTTCTAAAAAGGTTTTTTTTTTCTCTGGGAAAATCGGGTTAATAAATTTTTGTTCTTTGTGCAAAATCGCGATTTGGCCACATACGGTTTAGTACGGAGGTTTGGAAAAAAAAAATGTTTTAAATAGATATACCTATACGAACTCTTCTTACTCGGGAATATATTTCTGCAGGCGGACTACCGCTTTTTGTTGCCCCCCGTTCCTCCTTCTGCCTCTCCTCTTCTTTCTTGCGCCGTCACCCTCCTGTTGTGGTGGCAACATGTGGGTTTGTGATACCTCTGTCGGTTCTTGGTATTGCGGCGGTGGTTGTTGTATTGCGGCACAATATTTTTCATCAGGGGTTGGTGGGATTTTCGGTCTGGTTTCCTTTCGTACCGTCGGGTTTTCCACGGGATCTGGGTAGGGGTCCAATCAGGTCGACTGATATAACTTCCGAGGGGATTTTACTGTTATTAATATGCATCATCCCTGCCTTTTTTCTTCGGGAAGATTTTTGTTTCTGGCATATTTCGCACCGGTTTACATATTTTGCTACATCCCGGAACATTTCTGGCCAATAGTATCGTTGGCTTATCCTGTTTAGAGTTTTCGATGTTCCAATATGTCCTGACGTGGGTGAGTCATGATTTTATTCTAATATTTCCTGTATTTTTTCTTTTGTGATACATAATTTCCACTCCGACTCGTTGTTCACACGAATGCCGTACGCAGGATTGCTTATTTTTCTATACAATTTCCCATTCCTTATTTGGTAGTCTTGAGAATCACTTGGGTTTTGCTTCGTTTCTTGTTATTTTCTTTGGTACCAGCTTATGTTATTTTTTTCTTGTTATCGTGTTCACGGGGTTCCTTGACAGTTCACCGGCTATTACATTTTGTTTTCCGCTTCGATATAATATTTCGGAATCATATTGTTGTGGTTCTAATGCCGATCTTCCTGTAGGTTCTTTTACGGTGGGTTTTTCTTCCGGGAATTTCTTTAATTCTTCTTGTAGTTCAGCTGTCCATAGAAAAAACGGAGGAATCCAAAGAGATCTCTTTGGATTCCTCCGTTTTTTCTATGTCCGACATCTGATCTTTTTTTTTCCATACGCATATCCGCACTGTTGTAATACATCCATGCCTAGTATGATGCTTCGCGTTGAAGGTAGGAGAAAAACTGTTTGTTTTAATTTGTATCCCATGAGTTCTAAGTGTACTGACTTACTTCGATTGATTTTCACTTCTGAACCGTCTGCCAGTATCACCGCTGTGTTTTCTTGGTTTTCGACTGCTTTCTCCGCCGTTCTACAGTTGTCCCATATCTCCTTGTTAATATATGTACATGTTGAACCTGTGTCTACTAACGCTTCATATGTCTTGGAATTCACTTTCACATTGACATACGTTCTGTTATCGTTTTCTGGTTTATTTAGTGTGCATGCTTCCTGTCCTATTTTCCTCATAGGATATATTTTCAAAATCGCCCGCCATGGCTATTAAGTCCTTAATTTTTGTAAAGTCGTGTCTTTTTACGTATAATTTATTTTTCGGATTCATGTTATTATATATTATTTCTGTAGATTCATTTTCACTCATCTTTCCATGTCTACGTATGAGTGTCTGCATTTGTGTCAGATAATCAGTGAATTTTTCATTCGGCCATTGTTTTCTTGCTGCTATGCGGCTGAGTAAATTGGCTTCATAATTCCTCGGGAAATAAAATAATTTAAAATCATCTTCGAAGTCCTTCCATGTCTTCCAACTTTGACTATTATTCCGGTGCCATAAGAAGGCTTTCCCTTTTAGTAGTTTCGGTACGAATTGTAGCAATTCGTTTTTGTCCCTTGAAATGGTATGAATCAATTCTTTCCAGGAATTCCACCGCGTCCCCTGATGTGTCGAAGGTGGTGTTCCATTTTGAAAATATTTTTTCAATGTTTCTGAGTTCTTTTGTGTCCGCCATTTTTGTCGTTTCCGCCTCCTCGAAGTCCTCTTCTAACGGGCAGTCTTCCTCGGATTTTTCCTCGGACGTTTGTTTAACTTCTTCTTCTTTAATTATTTGAGTAAGGATTTTTCTGAGTTCCTCCACGGTTTTATCGGCTGCGGGCACACCCCTCTCTTCCAGTTCTTTTACCAGGTCTTCTTTCTTCAACTTGTACACCCGGGATGTTGGCATGTCGATTATTTTACTACTACCTAACCCTAAGTTGACTACGGAACGGTTCACGATTCTTATTTAATCTCGGAAAACGGATTACTTTATATGATATTTACTCCCTTTTTCTACCCTCAGGCTCTCCCGGCTTGGGATAATTTATGTAAACAACCCCACAGTGGGTTTTTTAGTTGGGCGCCAATGTGATGAGGCTTGGGCCCACCCGGTTTGGGATTATTTATGAAAAACTACCCCACAGTGGGTTTTTTAGTTGGGCGCCAATGTGATGAGGTGGTTGCTGGGGAGTCGAACCCCGACCACTGTCTTCAGCATAAAATCCCTGTTACCTGAAGGGTATGACAGGGTTTGATCGAGCCTAAGGGTGATTCTAGTGGGAGGATAAATATCAAACACGGAGGGTTTAACAATTAGTTATTTATTACAATCTAATACAATGTTTCCTTATAGCTACTATGATAGGACACCTTATTGGCTAATACACGTTACAATCACTTAACTCAACTACCCCGGATTTTAGCGGTATGGCCCGAACGCCCTCAGCGACAGGCTGCGCGGACCCTGGCAAACGGGATGCACCTACAGAGGCGCAAAACGGGAACGTGGCGCGGAAACCGCGCTGACGTTTGATTATCCTGGAGGAGGATAGCGGTAACACCACACGGGGTGTCGTAAACGGGTTGAACACGCGTGGGATAAGATTAGGGTTGCGGACCCACGAGTTCCGGGTTTAGGTGCGCGCGAGCTGCCGTGAAGCGGCGCTATGTGTGGGCAATTACGGGTGTCCTTTCTCAGGACGGGGAATGGTTCCCTTACTGGGATCACATCGATCGAAGGGTTAATAATCGGGATTTCTACGGGGTAGTGTTAGCGGAATGAATGGGGGTGAAGCGACCTGCTATCGAACGCGAGGCAATCGCACCGACCACAGGCCACAACTCCCGAATTCCAGGGTGGGAACCACCCCTATCGAACGCGAGGAAATCGCACCGACCAGGGGGTTAATACCGGGAGTTCTAGGGGGATGAAGGAGAGTGAAATGACCTGCTATCGAACGCGAGGCAATCGCACCGACCACAGGGCACAACCCCCACTTCACAGGGAGGAAGGGTGTTAGCGGGACGTAGGGGTTAAATGACCCACTATCGAACGCGAGGAAATCGCACCGACCATGGGCCACTGGGAGAGGGAGAACTGCTTGCGCAGCGAGCACTTGGGAATGAGTGCTAACGACGCTATGGCCGGCTCGGTTTATATAGGGCCGCGCCGCGTCGGTTGTAACTGGTTAGAACTGGTATCGGTCGGCGCGGCGGTGGGGCGGCTGGCCTGTCGCTGTGTGCGTTGCGTGCGTCCGCGGCTGTGTGCCTGTGACGTACCGACCCGATGTGGGTAGGTACGTTACAGTTTTATACTCGATACATTTGTAGAGTAAAACATTTATATAAAAAAAAAGTTTGTAAAATGAAACGTTTTCAAAATAACGAGTTTGTAAAATGAAACATTTTTAAAAGGTATAGTTTTTTAAGTGATAGTTTATAAAGTGATGGTTTGTGAAAGGTTGTTTGGTGAAACATTAGAGAACCATTAAAATAATATAATAGTACATTACGAAACAAGTGTGCAAAGTTGGTTATTACGCACAATTTGCTCGCTGAAGGGCCACAACTAAATGTGAGGACTTCGTCCGCACTAAACTTACTCAAAAATCTTAGAGACCTACTACTCTTTACTCAAAAATCTGTCCGGAAGACACTCTTCTCCCTCGAAGTCCATAAGTCCAATGGGCCTGACGGTATCCCTGCCATTGTGCTCAAAACCTGCGCTCCTGAGTTGACTCCGGTTTTGACGCGCCTTTTTCAACACTCCTACGCTACAGGCGTTGTCCCGTCGGCTTGGAAGACTGCTTTAGTTCACCCAATACCCAAGAAAGGTGATCGCTCTGATCCTGGCAATTACAGGCCTATTGCCATTACCTCCCTGCTCTCCAAAATAATGGAATCCATTATAAACCGCCAGCTTCTATCTTACCTTGAGGAGCACCAACTCATAAGCGATCGCCAGTACGGATTTCGTCATGGGCGGTCTGCTGGCGATCTTCTGGTATACCTGACCCATAAATGGGCGGAAGCGGTTGAGAGTAAGGGGGAGGGCCTGGCGGCCAGTTTAGATATGGCGAAAGCCTTCGATCGGGTCTGGCACAAAGCTCTTCTATCGAAGCTTCCTTCCTACGGGTTGCCCGAGAAATTATGCCAATGGGTTACCAGTTTCCTCACAGGGCGCAGCATTAAAGTCGTTGTTGACGGTTCTTGCTCTGCATATAAGCCCGTGAACGCTGGTGTCCCACAGGGCTGTGTTCTGTCCCCAACGCTTTTTCTCTTGCATATCAATGATATGCTGCAACCCAACAACATCCATTGCTATGCAGATGATAGCACGGTGGACTCCTTTTATTCCGGTCAAGGTAACATTTCTCGGGCACGCGTCTCTGAGTGTCGAACTAAACTTGTATCTGAGGTTGAAACTTCCTTAAACCAAGTTTCAAACTGGGGTGATTCCAACTTAGTTCAATTTAACCCCAAGAAAACACAAGTCTGTGCGTTCACCGCGAAGAAAAGCCCCTTTGTCCTATCTCCTTCTTTCCAGGGCGCTTCCCTACATACACAGCCAAAAATCGAAATTTTAGGCGTTGTGATTTCGTGCGACGTTCAATTTCGCGGTCACCTTGAAGATAAGGCTAAGTTGGCTTCTAAAAAATTGGGTGTCCTCGGCAGAGCGAGGCGATATTTCACTTCGGCGCATCGCCTTCAGCTGTATAAGGCACAAGTCAGGCCGCACATGGAATATTGCTCTCACCTCTGGGCCGGGGCTCCTCAGTACCAACTTCTCCCTTTTGACCGCGTTCAACGTCGTGCGATTCGCATGGTCGACGACGAGATTCTCGTCGGCCGCCTCGATCCTCTGGCTCTGCGCAGGGATGTTGGATCCTTGTGCATTCTCTACCGCATTTTTCATGGGGAGTGCTCTGAGGAATTGTTTGACCTTATACCCGCCGCCAAATTTCACCACCATACCACCCGCCATAAACTGAAATTTCACCCAAACCACCTGGATGACTGGCTGTCAACCACCGTGCGTTTCAAAAGACACTTCTTGCCACGTACGACCAAACTGTGGAATCAGCTTCCTGCGGCGGTGTTCCCAAACCGATACGACATTGGAACCTTCAAAAAACGAGCCTACGTCTTTTTAAAAGGCCGGCAACACTCCTGCGATACCCCTGGTGTTGTGGTTGTCCATGGGCAGCGGTGATTACTTACCATCAGGTGACCCGCTTGCTCGTTTGCCGCCCTATGTTATAAAAAAAAAAAAAAAAACTAAAGGCGTGCGGGAACACGAAACAGGGCCGCCCTGAGAAGGACGATTTCACTCGATCTCTCCCAGAAGATCACGAGTGTTCGGGGGGGAGTGTTCCCGAAACCAGCGTGCACAAGTGCACACCGAGTTCCAAGAATTCCCCAGACGCTTAGCGTTCGTAGTCAGAGACCCTGACTGATGTCCACAGGGTTCAGGACCAATACGTGTGTGATAAATCACCCACTGTGAGGCCGAGAGCTCCGCTTTCAAGCAGCCCGAGTACACTGACCGCAAGCGATCGGCGCTTCCAGAGAGTTCTCTTTTGAGGTGAGAGCGTGCCGCGACAATACGTCTGCACACCTCGAGAGCACAACCCGGAATGGGCACAATAGGGACACGAAAAAAGTATCGATACTTTGTGGTATCGAGTACTTTTCTTTTCGATACCGATACTTTTGTACTCGATACTTTGTATTCGATACTTTTACTCAATGAGTACTTTTTCAGAGATATCGTATCGAATATTTTTTTTATTTTTTATTTATTAGGTTCGCCAACTGGCTGTGCAACACAATATAATGTAATGTAATGTGTTAGAATTATAAAAAAAAATCTTTGTTTAGAATTTAGGTAGGTACCTACCTGCACTATGTGTACATACATAATTGGCTGTCTGCCGAAATTCTTATTGTAGTATTATATTCATAACGTACGTATGTATTACTTTGTGGCTCTCAAGTTCAGAATAGGTTGCAAACCTAAGTTTGCAACCTATTCTTCGTTCGTTACTAATAACGAGAGCAAATTACAGCATTGTATCTATTCTGAACATTGTATTGATCGTACACAAGGTTCTTTTTTAAATATTACACACACTGCGCTGCGCAAGCATTTTGCAGCTAGGTGTGCGCTGACTCTTAGGCTCTCAAACCTAGGCGAATTTACGCGCGATTCGCTCGCACCGCAATTTCGAGCGAGAGATACTTATCAACTGCTGTAAGGAGTGAGTGTGACGTTCATATACGAATTCCGCGGTGCGAAATCAGTCGTCAAACTGTGGTTTATAATGTTGTTTGAAGAAATTAATGCTGATTTGTCATGTATATAATATTTTTGTTTATTTAATTCAAATAAAAAAAAATATAAGAAAAAGTACTCGATACCCTAAGGTATCGATACTTTTGTTTCGATACTTTTATGAGTACGATACTTTTTTTTCGATACTACTCATGAGTAAAGTATCGATACTTTCTATTCGATATCGTGTCCCTAGGCACAACCCGGAATGGCCGCCCGGTGCAACGGCCCATTTTATATGGAAGTAGTAGGGAGGCTGTCGTAACGTCACTTTGACGTACCGTCATTTTGACATGACGTCTATTTTGTCAAATAATAGATGGCGTTACTATAATTGGTATCCCATACCCACGGGAACCATTTTTTCCGGGATAAAAAGTAGCCTATGTGCTATTCCAGGTCATTATCTACCTCTGTACCAAATTTCATCGAAATCCGTCCAGTAGATTTTACGTGATTGAGTAACAAACTTCCTCACAAACTCACATCCAAACTTTCGCATTTATAATATTAGTATGGATATGATATGCTTATTCACGAAGACAAACATTATGCCGTATGTTCAGTAATAACACCAATAGTTAACTATTGTAAATTGCTATTGATCGGTCGCAAGTAATCGCTGTTCGCTAGTCGCCCGCACGCTGCACTGTTTTTAGTAGCAGAAAGTCGGTGCGACCGAAGTCGCGCGAAGTCGCCGGCACGCTGCACGAGCCCTAATGTAAAACCGTTCATGGAAAAAAAGAAGGTCAATTGTACCCAATACCTAAATACGCTAGGCCCTTTCATACTATACATATAGACCACCTAGGCCCATTTGTAAAGACGACACTTAAAAATATGTATTTATTGGTTATAGTTGATTCTTTTACTAAATTCGTATTTATATCTCCAGTAATACTAAAAGTAAAATTGCCATTAATGAACTAGAGAAAATATTTAAAGTTTTTGGTAACCCATAATAGTAGTTTTTGATACAAGTGCGGAAAGTGTGTCATGTTGCACGAGTCCCGACGAGTCTTGGCCCGAGCCGAAGAAGGCGACATGTTATCGCGACGGCAATTCCACGTGCAAATGGCCAGGTAAAACGTTATAACCGCACTTCCTTGACGCTTTACGAACCATGGGCGCTGACACCGACAACAACAAATCGGATACACACATTGCACACATCCAACAAGGCATTAACAGTACAATTAACAAATCTACAATGACTGTTCCTAGTGAGATTTTCTTTGGATACCGTCTTCAAATGGAATCTGATAAGGGTACAATAGTACATTATGAATGATACAAGTGTCCAAAGTTGGTCATTACGCACAAGAGGCGAGATTGGCGCGCGAGCCGAAGGCGAGCGCGCTAATAAAGCCGAGTGTGCGTAATGACCAAATGGACACGTGTATCATACGACGTTTTTCAACACACTTGTGAGTAAAAAAAGCAATGTGGTCCTAACATCTAATTATCGAAAAACGATTGCACCCTTTTGTCATTCCTCCACTTTATAAAACATTCGTATGCCGCCAAATACTTACGTTTGATTTTGGAGGCAATAAACTATTACTTGCATTACGCGCCTCGTTAATGATTTCAGGTGGAGTTAAATATATTCTTCCATACTAGTCGACATTTTATTAAATATTTAATATGCTAACACATAATAAATATAGTCTTGTATTCGCGTGCCGCCGCCCGCCGACTAGCGCCGTGTGCAGGGAGCGCGCGGCGCACGCTGCGGATGGTATATCGCCATACAGCCAGTGCTTGGCTGTATAAAAATCATTATCTTTGCTTATAAAAACTGTTGTTATTTTCCCTATTTGATCTTATATGTATTATGCGGCTAAATTAAAAATGCTTTGTGAAATTCATTACACGCATTAGTTTTCTATCTTTTGTATAGCGCAGTATGGTAATTTTTATTTCCAAACACCTCCGTAATATATTCGTAATACCTTCGTAATATATGGCATTATGGGCCTAAATTCGATGTAATAAGACCCACTTTACGAGCAAGTGTGTTGAAAATGATATTGAAGAACAACCTATAGATATTACGGCATTAAGAAATGAGGTCAGTGCTCGAATCCAAGATAATGCTGACAAACACACAGTTTTTTGACTAAAAACGTAAACCTGCACGAATCTATAATGTGAATGATTTGGTGGTCGTTAAGATACCTAGTCAATCAAATGATGGGCAGATTTAGTTTATAGGTTAGGATTGAAGAAAGTCCCAGTAAATAGTAATGTGTCTAGTATAGATCAAACAACAACACAGTTACATTCCAAAGTTCAGTTGAGAATTAAATCAATGTTGGATCCTACGTCTGTCATTACAGCTAATGCTTATGTATTAAATCATATTACCAATTATCTTCCAACCAAAGAGGTGTCTTCTAGAGATAGGGTAGGATTAGGAACAAACCCTATAGCTGATCCGTATTACGACTCGTCTGGCAGAATTGACATTTTATTGGGCGCAGGAGTATATGGTCAAATTTTGCAGGAGGGTCTGATTAAGTTACCAGGTTATCCGACAGCCCAGCGTACATCTCTAGGATGGATAATATTAGGCGAGGTCAACAGTACATATAAATCAAAAACATCGTTCAGTTCCAATCATATATTTACACAAACTCGCATTTTTACAAATAGCAGACGAAAGTCAAACTGTTATAAGTACACAATGTTGTAAATAAGTGTAAATATGAAATAGGCAGTTCTTAATTCTATACTTTCAATTATCAGCTCTTTTCCCATTATAAGTTCGATGAGACCTGTAATATAAAGTTCATAAATTCTATTAAAATAATTTACAGTTCAATTTGATAAAACCATCAATTTATATGTACAGACTAAAAATCTAGTATAAGTGACATGTAATAATGTAAATAAGTACTTACTTTCCTGATAATAAAACGTAGACACGATGATCAGCTTGATTTAGTGGATTTAGTCCACTAGTATGCAACTGCAACACACTGCATCTGTAAAAACTGAAAAAGAATGAGATGTACTGTTATATAATTTTAAGTTTTTTAATGAAGTTTTTATTTAAAACACTTACCCAGATATTTGATTCAAATCCAGTTTTGTGCCGTAGAGTTTTAATTTTAGTGTTAAGTTCCTAATAACTGAAAGCTCTTTAATTTATAGTTATTATATAGTTTTTGATTTGCTTTTTATTAAAAATTATATTTGTTAATTAAGTAGCTCAACTTTCGCCATATCCTCACGGTGCGGTGGGCGATCTGATGTAAAAGGACATTCTGTCCTTTGGTGGGCGGAATGGATAAGCCTTTTAATGTTGTTGTCTAATACCAAATTGTCATTTACTTTGCGTTGGCCGTACTTTTAAAAAGAAAGAAATGCAAACTTGTGTTCCTAGTTCAAATATTTTTCACTCTTGACAGATCCCGCCAAATAAAAACATGTTTTTATTTTAGTTCTCAGTCTGATATTGTAATATTTATTATTAATACATAATAACTAGTTCAATTTTAACTTACGCATTTTCATTGAATTAAGTAGACCATTAATACCTCAAAGTTAACACGCCAGAGTATTGGCGTGTAAAATCCATTTATTCTTACCAGTCCTATCATGTAAACTATCTTCACAGTACTTTTTGTTGAATTTTGTTGAAAATAAATCAAATATTAGTTTAAACCTAAACATTCTAAAGTAAAACATTTATTTACCACGAAAGTAATTTCCTAAAAAGTCTATTTTAATTTACCTATATTGTTGTAAAATCATAAAAAGACATGGTAAGATTGTTTACATGATAGGACTGGTAAGAATAAATGGAGTGTACAACAATTTTGGTCACACTATAAAGGGTTGCTTGCTACATGCATACCAGTGGCGCCATCATTTAATTTCAGACTTAATAAATAGACCATCGACTATACAACCACTAGACATCGCTCGCTTGTAGGGCGAACGTTTTCAGACAACACATGTTAGAAACCTTTTAAAATATAAATATGTAGATTAAATATATTTTGTATTCATCAATTAACGGACTGATCGCATAAGGTTTATTATCTGTGACGCTGTCACAATGACACTAGCTGGTTAATCTGCCCGCCAATTTGGGAAGGTGTTGGATCCAGTCCGTCTGTCTTTTGTTTTATGGTGATGTTATGGAAAATATACGTTGTTAATGTAAGTATGCGTTATTATTTAATTAAATATAAGTATTTAGAACTTCCAAATAATTATTACGAATTTATAACTAATCTCTGCTTGAACAATCATTTAGATATATTGGTTTTGTTTCTCCTATACGGAGAAGTAAGGGAATATTGTACTTTTAAGCAAAGCATTTAAAACACGCCTAATACTTTTATTTACAATGTTACCGGTTATCCAACAAATTCAGAATTGGGATCGATATGTAATTTTATAGTTTTTACTAGACAAATATTATCTGTAGTGGTAAAATTTTGTTCAAGCAGTTTGATTGGAGAAAATATTTTATGTATTGAAAAACATCACAAAATAGTGAAAATGTAGAAAAACGACTAGCTTAGTTTTTTTTTTTTAATATATACTTACATACGTATATATAATGTACATAAATATGTACTTATACTTTTACATATAAGTAAGTACAGTAAGCTCAGTAAATTCATTTAAGTAAGTGAGTAATGTAAGTGTAGGTATGCATTTAACTATATTTTATTCAAGTAATGGCAAACATTATGTAATAAAATAACAAATAAAATTTTTTGATGTTTCTTGTTTTATATTATTCTTTTCTATTAAAATAAGTACCTATATAATTTATGAATATACGTTATGAATATAGTTAGGTACTTACTTTGTTGCTTTAATTATGTACTAAGTACCTGATTATGCACCTTTGCACCAAAGAGTATATAATCACTACGTTTTACTTTGCACATCAAATGTTTGTCTGTGATTCTTTAATTTACTGTTGTTTATTTGTGCACTAAAGGGTTACCTATCTTTTTGGGTAAAATTGTTAGTTACATTTTTGAAACATACCATTTTTGATTAGACTTTTTCAAATGAAAATTATATACTTGTACGGTTTCACCGCACATACAAATCGCCCAATAAGCATTATTACACGAATGCATATTTTTGTCTATCTATCAATCAGTTCACGATTCACCTTCGCACATCATCACCGCGCATCGCGTTCGTGTACTCATTAGCATTTAAGTATTTTCGAATACATTTGCTTTTATATCAGCAGCATCTATTATTTATCTTATCAGCATCAGCTACTCAGATGTTAACATACAATACTCGCACTTTGTTTCTTACACGTCTAGGCATATCATATTTGAAATTTGTATTAGCAACATTCATTGTGCTGGCGTTTAAACCTTTTGCAGCGGTACCTCGAAAACGGCAAGTTCAGAGCCACGCCGCCGTGCAGGGTGCAGAGCTACGCCATGCATGGTGCAGAGCTACGCCGTGCAGGGTGCAGGGCTACGCGGTGCTAGTAGCAGAGCCACGCCGTGAGAGGAGCTGCGCTGCGTCGTATGAGGAGCTGCGCTGTGCCGTGAGAGGAGCTGCACCGCGCTGTGAGAGGAGACTGCGTCGCGTCGTTTGAGGAGCTGTGCCGCGCCGTGAGAGGAGCTGTGCCGCGCCGTGAGAGGAGCTGTGCCGCGCCGTGAGAGGAGCTGTGCAGCGCCGTGAGAGGAGCTGTGCCGCGCCGTGTGAGGAGCTGTGCCGCGCCGTGAGAGAAGCTGCGCCGCGCCGTGAGAGGAGCTGCGTCGCGCCGTGAGAGGAGCTGTGCCGCGCCGTGAGAGGAGCTGCGTCGCGCCGTGAGAGGAGCTGTGCCGCGCCGTGAGAGGAGCTGCGCCGCGCCGTGAGAGGAGCTGCGTCGCGCCGTGAGAGGAGCTGCGCCGCGCCATGAGAGGAGCTGCGCCGCGCCGTGAGAGATAGCTGCGCCACATCGTGTGCACAGAGCTATGCTGAGCCACTTCGAAAGTCACTGGTACCATATCAAGGGTATGGCCGTTCTCGTAACTGTTTGTTCAAATAATTACCTTTACATAAGTATATCACGTATAAACGTATCCATAGATATGTATATGTATAGAAATGTAATGCTGTTTGACCCACAGAACAGAAGCTAGAACGGTCTCCTTGAACTGGAACTCATACAACCATATGAGAAGATGATCTAGTAATATTAATATATACCCTAATGGGTAGGGTTGCCAACATTTATAGTAAAATATTATTTAGTTATTATTATTCATGATTATAATATTTTTGAAGATATAATTCGTTAAAATGTATATAGTAAGCAGACGCATATGCTGCAATACTTACTATGGCACAATTATAGTATGGCTGGCAACCCTAAGTGATCTTGACAAAAAAAAAAAAAATTAAAACAATCCATTCTAAAAAGATTTCTTTTTTAAAAATGAGTCATGCAATGAATTTTGCCGATATAATGTGTTAAATGTTGATTACCAGTTCAGTTACCTTTTTACAATTTGTACAGACTAGTATTTTTACCTTGATTTACTTTAGGGTAAACCTTTCGGAAACTATACAAATACTCAAAATTCAACACAAATAGTGTTATTTTTCAAATCTTCATAATGTAGAACTGAGACTTAAACTGAGTGCCATAATAGTTACGTTTTTATTTTCTGATGATATATAGGTATTTCATTTTATGGCTCAATTAGCATTAGATACAATAATATAATGTTTGAAAATGCCATGATAAAAGCGATTTAATGTTGTATTGTAAAATTAACCTTATGCAACTACCTATTAGACTTATCTTAGGTACCTAAATTAAACTTGTCAAGCAATATTAATTGTTGTTAATTTTAATGTTTTAAAAGCTCCTATATAAACGACTGTAACTGAAGCTCCTACACGAAATACTGTGACACTTCACTTAGTAAACCGAAGTTAATGTAATTTGATAATAATTAATTTAATATTATGAATGTATGTATAGACATAATAAAATATTGTATCTGGTATTTTATAGTAAAACTACTACTTTTACAGCAACTTTAATTTGCATGTAAGGATGTTATTTCAACGTTACACAACAAAAGTTTTTGGAGTTTCAATTTTATATTTTATCATGTATAATGCAACTCAACCAATGGTCGTCTAATGTAAAAGTTACGACTTGAAATACAGGTAGATAATGAGAAACCACTCCATAAATGTAATCCATGTTTGAATTATCATAGTGACGGTAATTGTTTCAATATGTTCTTAAGTTTAATGTACCTACTTAACGTCGATAATTAGCATTTCAGATATAATGTTCGTTTTAAGGAAATGCAGTGATTGTGTTGAGATGCATCAATATTCATAGGTAAATTAAGGTTATTAATAATAAAACAGAAAAGACTTATGGGCTTAGAATTAATATGTCGTTACAATACAATTTCATATAGTGAAATTAGGTGGTAATGTAAGGACTTAAATAATCAACTGTATTATAAGTATAGATCTCCCAACAGATAGGATCAATTATAAGATGCTTTGACTTTTCATTTTTGGTTACCAATTCAAACAATGTACGAAAGCTATCACTAGACAAATTGTCAAAATATTGTCACAATGTTTTGACAATTATTTAATTTAATTTGATAATATTGATCTACCATTATATAATTTGATCCTATTCTATATTAGTGATAATGTTATTTAAGTTTACTGGTTTTCTTACTTTGTTTTCTATAAACTTGCAACACCCTTCCTGTGTTCATGTATTTACCTATGAAAACATTAAAATATCAACCAATGTAAACATCATGTAAGCAATATTAAATTAATTATGAATTAAGAACTTAGTCAAAGTCAAGCTATGCTATGGAATCCTGGTTTATGACCTTTTGATAAAATCACAAACTCTTATGATATTGATTAGTGGTTGATACAAACTGAGAAAGATTCCATGAAATTTACTAGTAAATAGAAATTGGTAAAATTAAAATTATGATATGAGTTCACACAACGAATGATAGTGGTGAATAGTAATGTTGTTGAAATAATAGTTGCGTAAGCTGCTGACTATCGTCGGATTTATATGAGAAAAGCTTAATTTACTTTTGTACAAGCTATGTTGTAGTTATTAATGTCTTATTTTTGTTTATGATATAGATACCAATTACATGTACAATGAAGCCAGCCTATGTTAATTGTCGCACTGTATATTACTGGTTTTGGTCTATTGGGTATCTATTAATAAGATAAAGAATACAAAAAAAAAAAAAAAACCCTCATATATCCTCATTTTTGTTATCTAAAGTAGGTAAGATTACCTTTTTAATTTTTGCGAATTTATGGTCACATACATATACATATAACCAAAGATGTACCTATAATAATAACATACCTTTTCACGTGTTATTTTGTAAACGTAGTGTATTTTTGAATATACATAACAGATACATATAAGTATGTACCCACGTTCTTTTCATATATTGTTTTCATAAGATATTTATAGAATTTTGCGATTACACTATAATGAGCTATATGATTAAGATAAACTACTATGGACACAGCAGTAAATAGATGCATGTTCTAAATTTGTATGTTCCCTTTATTAAGTACTAATTATTTGCTGATGTCACAATCATAAATACTGCCAAGAAAGTTTTCAAATGTGTTTATTTCACGCAAATAATAATAAAAAAAAAAAAATGAATACAATCAACGATCACTATAACTAAATAAAGTTAAATTAAATATTGATGGCTTGTGTGTGACAGTCTTCCAGTCTTCCATGTGTCGACAACTGAATGTGCGACTATAACCCAATAGTTAATATTACCTTATGAAACAAAAGTATTAATCTAGACTTATACAAAACGTGTATATCGTGTTTGACATTAAAGTTTAATTCATTGGTGAATAAATCCGATTAGAATAATCTGTCGACATGGGTGAATAAATGAATATGAGACATTTCTTGGTCGTAAATATAACCAGATTTACAATGTATAATAGTAATAATAATTATAACTAATCATTTTCTTTCAGCCATTAAGATATAAAATAATACACTAGTATTCAAGATATGAGGCTTTTTGCCAATGGTTTCCAATATCAAGCTTGGGGCCATTGGTATTTAAGATATTAGGCTTGTTGCCAGTGACAATGTATAATGGTATTCAAGATATTAGGCTTGTTGCCAATGGTAACCAATGCGAAGCTGGGACCATTGGTATTCAAGATATGATGCTTGTTGCCAAAATGAGTGTTTAAAGGTGTTCAAGATATTAGGCTTGTTGCCAACGGTTTTCAATATCAAGCTTGGAGGCCATTGGTATTCAAGATACGAGGCTTGTCACCAAAATTAATGTATAAGGGTATTCAAGATATTAGGCTTGTTGCCAATGGTAACCAATACGAAGCTGGGACCATTGGTATTCAAGATACGATGCTTGTTGCCAATATTAATGTAAAATTATAAATATAAAAAGAATTTGATATGTTGCAAAATTAATGTAAATATGTATATAAGAGTATTCAAGATATGAGGCTTGTTGCTAATGGTAACCAATACGAAGCTGCGACCATAAGTATTTAAGATACGAGACTTACAATATGATGTTATTTACTGAAATGAATGCATAACTTTCAAAGCTGATTACAATATTGCAAAATTACTTATTACCAAAATGATGTTATTTATTAAAACGAATGCATAATTTTCAAAGCTGATTACAATATTATTGCAAAATTAATGTAAAACTATGTATAAGACTATTCAAGATATGAGGTTTGTTACCAATGGTATCCAAGATAAACTGAAACTTGGTACCATTAGTATTCAAGATAAGATGCTTGTTACTGAAATCAGTTCACAACTTTTGAAGTTTATTACCAATATAATTATAATAATGAGATGATAAAAATAATAATAATAATGTATAGCTTTGAAGCTGAGTGGCAATATTATTATAAGATATGTAAATGTAAATTTTTATCAATAAGAGTAATCAAGATATAAGGCTTGTTGTCAACGCTAAACAAGATAAATTAAAGCTTAGGATCATTGATATTCAAAATACTTATTAATTTACTTAAATATTTTACTTATTTTAATCACATATTTTATCTTTATTTAAAATGTGTACCTATTCAAATTGATATTACGAAAATGAAACTGCCTATTGGGATAAATGTCAATATTTCATGATTAATACCAAAATGAATGTATAAATAGTTGTAGCTTATCACCAATATAAGTATAAAATTATATTAGCATCAAATAAAATTAAAGTATAATATTTGATGCTGATATTATTGCAAAATAAATGTAATCCTTTAACAGTGTATAATGGTATTCAATAAAAATTGCCAATGTTAACTAAGACAACCCGAAGCATTAGGCCATTGGTATTTAAAATACAGTTTAATACCAATATAAAAATTGCACTTGTGATAAGGCCGCCTATTATTGTGCGCATTACCCATATATTAAATCACAATGTTACAATTATAATCCTAAATATTTTGATGCATAAAGTATTTTTACTTATTATAAAGTTAAAAAGATGACTGTATAACTTTTGAAGTTAATTTTAATATTATTAAATAGTTTACACCAGAATGAATGTAAAACTTTTAGAGCTAGGTAATTTCCAATGTAAATGTTAAATAATTTTTACCAGATTGAATGTATATTTATGTAACAATTTATTGTGTATAAATGTAGAATAATTTCTATCAAAATTAGTGTAATCTTTTGGAGCGTATTACCGATATAAATATAAAACTGTTTTCAACAGAATTCATGTAAAAGTATTGGAGCTGATTATCATAAAAATGTAAACATAGATTATCACCAAGGCAAATGTTAAATTGTAAAAACTAATTGCCAACAGAAATGTAAAATAATAGTAGTGGCATTTTCAAAACAATAATTCAGTTAAACCAAAATATTGAGTTAATGGTAGTAAATAGTCTTTAAAGTTTATAAACATTCTTAAATAGCTTTTGTTCCTGTTTAGAAACTACACTCTATGAATTTAGCCAAAAAAAAAAAAAAAAAAAGTATCATTTCAAGCTATTCCCTTAATATTTTGGCCCGAGGACGCGCCTTATATTCAGGAAGGCCGACTGTTAGAAACCTTTTAAAATATAAATATGTAGATTAAATATATTTTGTATTCATCAATTAACGGACTGATCGCATAAGGTTTATTATCTGTGACGCTGTCACAATGACACTAGCTGGTTAATCTGCCCGCCAATTTGGGAAGGTGTTGGATCCAGTCCGTCTGTCTTTTGTTTTATGGTGATGTTATGGAAAATATACGTTGTTAATGTAAGTATGCGTTATTATTTAATTAAATATAAGTATTTAGAACTTCCAAATAATTATTACGAATTTATAACTAATCTCTGCTTGAACAATCATTTAGATATATTGGTTTTGTTTCTCCTATACGGAGAAGTAAGGGAATATTGTACTTTTAAGCAAAGCATTTAAAACACGCCTAATACTTTTATTTACAATGTTACCGGTTATCCAACACACATCAGACTAAAAGGGGTATTAGACCTTCCTGAATTTAGGCTCCGATAAAAAGTGTCCGATATCGGCCTCTGAATTCAGTGGCCGATGCGCCTGATCACACATTCACTGATTCAGAGAGCTCTGAATCAGTTGCTAAGGACGAGCGCTACGAGACAGACGTGTCGCGTCGCGCCGCGCATTTAAAACAAAATGGCTCCAACTTAATCGAAATATTTTTAAGGTTTTTAATGTTGCATTTTGATAAAAAAAATTATATACCTACACCTAATAATACATTGAATCCTTCATCCTAATCCTAACCTAACTAAAATTATAAATGCGAAAGTGAGTTTGTTTATTTGTTTGTTACCTCTTCACGATTTATCTACTGAACCAATCTTCCTGAATGAAATCTCGCATAGGTATACATATAGGTTAGAGGTACCGAGAAGGACATAGGGTACCTTTCATCCCGGAAAGAGCACTGTTCCCGTGGGAAATTCACGCGGGCGAAGCCGCGGGAAAAAGCTAGTTTCTAATTTTTATGTTCATATAATTTTGGTCACGCTTGTCCCAAAGGTATGTCCTTGTATAAAACTAAAATATCATTAAGAATCTCTCTTTCTGTCATTTTGCGTACGTAAACACACACGCTGCTAACCAACAAAACGTGCGTGCGCGACGGCAGACGAACGGTGACTGATTTAGGATCCGATACGTCGGAAGGCGTTCTTTCCTGAGAACGGAGGCTAAATCGGATGCTAGCTTCCTAAATGCGATTAGACTTCTCTGAATTCAGAAGCCACTGAATATCGGACCCTAAATTCAGGAAGGTCTAATACCCCTTTTAAAGGGGTATTAGACCTTCCTGAATTTAGGCTAAGATAAGGCCTAAATTCAGGAAGGTCTAATACCCCTTTTAAAGGGGTATTAGACCTTCCTGAATTTAGGCTCCGATATTCAGTGGCTTCTGAATTCAGAGAAGTCTAATCGCATTTAGGAAGCTAGCATCCGATTTAGCCTCCGTTCTCAGGAAAGAACGCCTTCCGACGTATCGGATCCTAAATCAGAAGGATCTAATCGCATTCAGGCAGGACGCTCAGTCACCGTTCGTCTGCCGTCGCGCACGCACGTTTTGTTGATAGGCGCAGCGTGTGCGTACGCAAAATGGCAGGAAGAGAGATTCTTAATGATATTTTAGTTTTATACAAGGACATACCTTTGGGACAAGCGTGACCAAAATTATATGAACATAAATATTAAAAACTAGCTTTTTCCCGCGGCTTCGCCCGCGTGAATTTCCCACGGGAACGGTGTTCTTTCCGGGATGAAAGGTACCCTATGTCCTTCTCGGTACCTCTAACTATGTGTACCTATGCGAAATTTCAATCAGGAAGATTGGTTCATTAGATAAAGCGTGAAGAGGTAACAAACAAATAAACAAACTCACTTTCGCATTTATAATTTTAGTTAGGATTAGGATGAAGAATTCAATGTATTATTAGGTGTAGGTATTTTTTTTTATCAAAATGCAACATTAAAAACCTTAAAAATATTTCGATTAAGTTGGAGCCATTTTGTTTTAAATGCGCGGCGCGACGCGACACGTCCGTCTGTCTCGTAGCGCTCGTCCTTAGCAACTGATTCAGAGCTCTCTGAATCAGTGAATGTGTGATCAGGAGCATCGGCCACTGAATTCAGTGGCCGATATCGGACACTTTTTATCGGACTCTCAGGAAGGTCTAATACCCCTTTAATACGTCTGATGTAAGCCGCCGAGCTCGACATCCCACTTAGTATTGACCACATCCGTGACCCGTGCACATGTTCGTTTATAGAATTATTTTTATTAAAATCAATATTGAGTATTGAAGTGAAATGGCTCCGTGTACTATTAATTGGTGTGGAAAATGTAGACAAACATCTAATTTCAAAAAAGATGGCATAACATTTCACAGGTAAGCTACTTTTAAAAAGTATTTTAATTTCAGGATGATGACGAGAGCTCTAGCTATATTGGTTGGTTTGGTTGTTTTTGCATGTACGGTGGTAAGATAGCAGGTCGCGTTGATGTCTTTTTTCCATGCATCCCTTTCTTTCCTATGTAAATAATTATCGCTATCCCGTTCTTGAATTATTGGCACGTGTAAGTAGTGTTGTACCACGATTTGAATAGAGAATTATAAATGCTAATTTTGTATAATAATATAAAATAAAACGAAATTATTAATTTTGAATCATAATGTAAATGTATGCACTAGCACTAAGACGCGACTTTGCTCGCATGTATGTGTCTTTATATCTGTATGTAAGTACGTCTATAAGTCTGTATATCTGTCTGTCTGTATGTTTGTATTTCTGTTTGTCTGTATGTTTGTACATATATGTATCTGTTTGTCTGCATGTCTGTTCTATATCTGTTTGTCTGTATGTTTGTACATCTGTTTGTATGTTTGTAAATCAGTATGTCTGTGTGTTTGTATGTTTGTATATTTGTTTGTCTGTATGTCTGTTTGTCTGTATATTTGTAAATCTGTATGTCTGTGTGTTTGTATGTTTGTATATCTGTTGTCTGTTTGTCTGTACGTTTGTATATCTGTTTGTCTGTATGTCTGTTTGTCGGTATGTTTGTATATCTGTTTGTCTGTATGTCTGTTTATCTGTATGTTTGTAAATCTGTACGTCTGTGTGTTTGTATGTTTGTATATCTGTTTGTCTGTATGTTTGTAAATCGGTATGTCTATGTGTTTGTATGTTTGTATATTTGTTTGTCTGTATGTCTATTTGTCCGTATATTTGTAACTCTGTATGTCTGTGTGTTTGTATGTTTGTATATCTGTTGTCTGTATGTCTGTTTGTCTGTATGTTTGTATATCTGTTTGTCTGTATGTCTGTTTGTTGGTATATTTGTATATCTGTTTGTCTGTATGTCTGTTTGTATGACTCTTATTTCTTACGAAACCTTTGTAATCAATAAATAGTTAAAAATGTTTGTTTTATCTGATTTTCTGATTTATTCTTATTAAACAATATTTATAAAATGCTTAATGTTTAATTCCACCCGGTAAATATAAACTATTACTTATTAGTTTCCATCACTAGTTATGATCAAGTACATGTCCTGACCTTGAACTGAGCAATCAGAGCTCAGTACCCCCGACCCGCACACCTCATACTTTTGTCTGAATTGTTTCGTTGTAGAAGTTAGAGCGTGCGGCGTCTAGTGGTTGTATAGTCGATGTAATAGACATACTGTACGTTTGGTGTTGCCAGATACATCAATGTTAGTTCCTCGAACATTAATGTCAGGACTTTATAGACAAACTGTACAACAATTTCATGTAAGTAATATAATAAGTACTTTGTTTTATATCTCAATAAATACAAGTACAAAAAAAAACTAAAAGATATGGGTCGATTTTTTTATTCCCCTCTATCCAAAAAAAAAATTAAAAAAGGCATGTAATTTATTTGTCTGTTCTGAGTAGTGATGTGCCGCCGAGAAATTCTCGCTTTCCGAAAATTTCTTTCATGGAAAATTTCCGAAACTTTCCGGAAATTTTCGGAAACGTTTTCGCTCAAATTTTTAAATTATATCCTACCTTTACTAAAATATATTAATTGACATAGCATTGTAGTATAGTCCTTATCGCGAAACAATGTACCTGGCAAGTAAAAAACACTGATAAGGGATGGGTTAAGAACCACCTGTGGGCCATTCAGGTAAGCGGCATTTCTTTGTAATCAGCTAGACAAACCACCATTTCGCTCCTGAATATTCCTGATTGGCTTTCCTGCTTTGTGACAAAGGAGTGGGGTCAGTATGTACATTTTTTTAGGACAGTATTTAGTTTACTTCACACAGTCAGGTGCAAAAGTGTTGTTTTAAAAATGAAGCCAAAAATAAAGTTTTTGACTATTTTAGTCAAAAAAATGATGAAAGTGGTCGTAGATACTGTTGTTTATTTTGTAACTGCGAATATAGAATAAAAAACGTTACACGATTTGCACAACATTTAATGAAAAAATGTGAAAAATGTCCGGTTGAAGTGAAGAATAGTTTTAAAAAAGATGAATCACAAAAGGATGCTCCCGATGCTCTACCTGCCACTGCCAGCAGTTCTGGGTCCACAGAACAGTTTAACGAGTCAATATTTGATGAGGTACGCATATCATATTTTTTTATAGATAAAGACATACACTACAAACGACCTCCGTGGTCATTATACCGGACTGTTACACCAGACGTCCCGGGTTCAATCCACGGTCGAGTCAAATTGGAAAATGACCTTTTTCAGATTTAAAAGATAAAAAGATAAAGATAAAAGATAATTTATTTCCTCCAAACAACCAATACTAACATGTAAAAAACATAAAACATAATAATAATAATGCCAGAAACAGGTTGGAGGAGGCTGGAGCCTGTCGAAGGTAGGACCTGTGTTACAGAGCTCCAGTGCTCTCCCTCTGTAGAGGCTACATTATTGACCTGGCTCTTGGCTGTTTATGTAGTCTCCCAACACAAGTCTCATATTTAATTTCTTATATTTTTAAAGTATCTTATATTTATTTAACTTGTTACAGAATACAGTTCACAAAGCATATGCAAAAGCGGTTTATGTGACTGGAATGCCGTTGAGTATATTTGAACATTTGAACACAACTTTATGGATCGAAGCATTTAATTTATTAAAGCCCGGATATAAACCACCGTCTCGCAAACTTCTGTCTAAAACTCTTTTAGAAGTAGAATATGGTGAAATGAAGAAAGTGGTATCAAAAAATATTCAGGAGGCTAGTGTTTTGCATTTGGCAGTTGACGGATGGACAAATATCCGGAATGACTCCATCCTCAACATAATGGTTTATACTCCAAAACCATTTTTTTATACATCTATTGATGCACGGACGAACAGGCACACAGCTGAATACCTTGCTGAAAGAATTTCAGAAACAATGGAAGAAATTGGCGCAGATAAATTTATTGGTATAGTGACAGACAACACAGCTAATATGAAAAAATGTGGAAGATTGTTAGCAGCGAAATATGATAAAACAACGTGGATTGGTTGCCTGGCACATACACTTAATTTGTTGATTGCAGATGTGATGAAAATACCAGAAGTCAATGAATTGTTTGTATTAGTAGTCGCTGTTGTAAAATGTGTTTTGAAATCATGTATTCTATCTGCAGAATTCAAAAAATCGCGAGTGACAAATTTTTAAATGTGACTTTAGTTTTACCAGTTAAAACACGATGGGGGAGCTATTCCCACTGTCTCGAAAATTTTGTAAAATCTAAAGTCATTTTACAGACAATGGCCATCTCCGAGAGTAGTATAGAGTTGCAAAAATTTAAAAGTGAATTGTTAGATGAAAACACCTGGAATAATATTGACAAACAAATTTATCTATTTAGACCTATTGTAAAATGGATTACCATTCTGGAATCCGATGCCTGTAGCATTCATTTAGTGTACAGAGCTTTACATGAGGTAGAGGCCATTTTACATAGTGATGTAGCAAAAGAAATATTTACTGAAGAACGCTTGATCAGTGTTTCAGAAAATTTTCAGGACAGGAAAACAAATTGTATTAAACCAGTCCATTTTGCTGCATCCATTTTAGACCAAAAAGTCAAGGATTTTCTCTGAATTCAGAGGAACACCTTGATGGATGTGAGATAATAATGAAAATTGCTCAATGTGATGATCAAGTCATTCTTAACGAACTGTCAGACTATAAATGTCGAAATGGAATTTTTGACAAATAATTTGTATGGCGAACTGCAGAAAATGTGGAACCAATCTGTTGGTGGCAGTCACTTTATCCAAATTGTGCATTAGGTAAAGTAGCTCTTAAAATTTTATCAATTCCAGCTACGTCTGCGTCAGTCGAGAGATCGTTTTCTACATTTACTAATATTCACACTAAAAAGAGAAATAGATTACTGACAGAGCGTTGCATTAAAATATGTTACGTAGCACATAATTGGAAATTATTACATCAGAAAATATCCCACGATAATAGTACACACATAGACACATTGCCAAGTACCTCAAATGAAGATATCCCTGAAAATGATTTGCTAAATTCTTCATTAGAATTAGATCCCATTGATTTATCTGATTCGGAAAATGATGATTCGAATTGGCTCTTATTTGTGTAACGATAATATTTAAATTAAAACACAACAAGTTTTAAGACATGTAAGATTTTTGTTGATTATATTTCGAGTTAATTATTTAGTTATAATATATGTATATTAGTGTTATTTTTTATGTCGTAACTTTACGATAAGTAATTTTAAATTTGTTTTAAGGTCAAATTTTTATTTTGTTTGTTTGTTTCTTTCTAGATTTTATGCATTTAATCATCTAATAACTATAATAAAAATTGTATACCATTGTTTTAACAGAATTTTTATGACACACATGATACATGTAACACATGATGATAATTGTAACAGAAATGAAAATTGGTTGAAAGTTGTTTGATCTATGTTATCTATCTTTTCACAACCAATTTTGTATTGAACTTAAAAATATATCAATAGTACCAACCATGAGTTTATTTATTTTTAACTCCTCCTTTGTCTATTTCTGAATTTGAAATATTCATACATTCATTCATTAAATAAATACATAGATAAAATTAGCATACAAAAGTTCTTTTCATTCAAAAGAATCGTACATCATCATTATTTGCACAAAAAGTTCAAGTTTTCAAAATAAGTACTAACTTCTGAGAATCTATATATATATAATTTAAAGGTGACTGACTGACTGGCTGACTGACTGACATAGTGATCTATCAACGCACTGCCCAAACCACTAGATGTTATGACGTAGGCATCCGCTAAGAAAGAATTAACGCGAGCGAAGCCGCGGGCGCCAGCTAGTGATCTATAAAATTTTAAAGAAATTCTCAGGAAAGAAATTTCTCGAAAATTTCTTGGAAATTTTCCCAGAAATCCCTTTCCTGGGAAATTTTCCAAGAAATTTCTGAGAAATTTCTTGGAAAATTTCTCGGGAATTTGGAAAATATGTATTTCCCGTCATCAGATTTTCATGAAAAATTCAATGATTATCAATCATCTTATTATAAAGACGACTGCATAAAGAAAATTCGAATTTTTTGTATATTTCAAGTACTTTTCCAACAATTTCCATTCTAGGGAATATTTCCGAGAACGTTTCCTGACCGTTTCCAACAATTCTCGAAAATTTCGGAAACGGCACATCACTAGTTCTGAGGAAAAAGCTAAGGAAAAAACAAAGCTTTTTTTCTTTTCTTCAACTGTCTGTTTGACAGTGACTGACAGTACAATATTATTGATTGTTTTGATGCTTATGTTAAGCATGCCGACGTCTCTCTTTCAAAAATAATAATCGGAAAGCTCACTAAACCAAGTTCGAAACTTTAGTTGTCCAATTGTTCGCAAGGTAAACATTAAAATACTGTATATCATTAATGTTTTGTACCTAAAGTAGGTACTGGATTAATAAAAAGAAATAAACAATGCTTTGTTTTCAGCTAACCTATCATGACATCAGAAACAATAACCACTCCTCCATCGGTATCATGGGCGCAGAGAAATTCGCGTATCTTATTAACTATAAATGTAGAATGTGACAAACCACATATTAAAATCGATAATAAGACGTTTATATTCAAAGGGTTATGTCAGCCAGATAACAAACTACATGAAATTAAAATAGATTTGTATGCTGAAATAGATCCTGAAAAGAGCACTTATGTTAATAAGGGAAGAATTATAGATGTATCCTTAGCCAAAACGAAAGTTGACCAACCATACTGGCCTTCATTGACAAATGATAAGAAAAAACATCATTGGCTGAAAGTTGACTTTAACCGTTGGCAGGATGAAGATGACAGCAATGATGAAATTGATGACATGAATGACATGTTTTCTGACAAATTGGGTGATTTTGGTAATGAAAATGAAAGCGACGATACTAGTTCTGCTGAGGATGAAGATCTTCCTGATGTTAAGTAATGGCATATAAATTGTGTACTGTAGCCAAAATTAATAGGATATGTTCTAAGATTGTAATTTTAATATATTACTATGGGCCACAAATGTTTTGTCCAGTGGGAACATGAAATATTTTATGACAATAAAATTTTTGTCAACATCCAGTAAATGTAACCAATATGTGCTCTGTGTTCATGTAAAAACTACATTAAAAAATACTAGTTTTTGAGATGTTGAGAACAAACAGCAAAAAAGGTGTGCCAATGGGAACCGGACAAGGTATGAAATTTGATAAGAATTTGCAATATTATGATAGAATACATGATTAATCCTTCAAGCCGCATGCACCTGGACCCAGCTGTGCGGCCATTGTTCTTTATTGTTTCCATAAACTACATAGCTTGAAGGATTAAAGTCATTTTGCTACTTTTGATCATGAGTTTATTCTCTTCTTAAGTTAATTTATTTAACATCAAACTTTTTTGGAAAATCCATTTTCAATGTGTGATGTGTAGTGATGTGCCGTTTTCGAAATTTTCAAAGAAACAATGGAAAGTTTTTTGGAAATTTCTCGGAAATATTCTTGAGAACGGAAATTTTTCCTAAAAACCTGAGAAATTTCTAAGAGCAGAGAGAGAAATGGTTAAGCAAGCTGACCAGACGCTAGAATACGTATCTCAGCGGAGAGAGAGTAATCTGGTCACTTTTAACACTTCCAAGACACAGGCTATTCACCGCATAAAGGAGCCATTTCATCCTGGCTCCTACATTTCGAAGTACATTGGTTCCCATAACTGACAAGCTTGAACTCCTTGGCATGGAGTTGACTAAAAACCTCAACTTTGGCACCACCATCGAATCTAAAGCCCAATCAGCAGCCAAAAAGCTGGGCATTCTCAATAGGGTTAAACGGTATTTCACACCTGGACAGCTTCTTACTCTTTATAAAGCTCAAGTCCGATCTTGCATGTAGTACTGCAGTCACCTTTGGGACGGCTCGGCGAAGTACCAACTAGCCACTTCGGATTCGGTGGAACACTGAGCCAAGAGAATAATTGCCGATGAAAAACTAATGAACGCTAAAGTCCACAGCCTATCTCATCGTCAAAAAGTTGCTTGTTTGTCAGTTTTCTACAGAGTGTACTTTGTGGAGCGTGCTCATGAGCTGCATGAGCTCATACCGCCTGCCCCTTTCTTCAATCAACAACCAGACGCACTGCTGCATTTCTCATCCCCTCATATTCCCCCGCACGCCCAAAGCGCTTTTCATCATTATTCCTAATGTGCACAGTGAAGCATTGGAATTCCCTGCCTGCGTCTGTGTTCCCGAGCATGTACAACCTGACTCTTCAAAACCAGAGTGAATAGGCTGCTTCTGGGTAAGCTCGCTACACCATAGACCTCATTCCTGTCCTCGGACAAGATTGTGGTCAAGAGCAAATCCATATTTAATAAAATAAAAAAAAAGGTTTTTTGGCAATTTTCAAGCATTTTATTTTTAGCATACGGGGCGGCGGCGATAAATCAACATTTCGAAGGCTTCAACTTTTTGCGTTTGTTCCCGATGAGTCATACCAAGATTGGTAACACTGAGACTCAAAGGGAAAAAAAGTATCGATGAGTCACAGTATTACTCATTGCAACTTATGTTTTTCCCCATGAGTCACACTCTTACTCATCGGCACTCTGTACTCCCGTTGAGGAACACTGTTACTAAACTAAACTCTGTAATCCCGTTGAGTATCAGAAATAAAAGATAACAATTGAAAATATTAAAGTATTGTATATTGTTATAATACCTATATTATGATTATATGGATTAAAGAATAGGAAGCAATCTATTAAATTTCGGAAAAACGAATTAAAATTGTTATTTTCAATTGATGTATTAAGTACTTACTTTACATAATATACTTACTTTAAAATCATACACTAAAACGTGCTGTTAAAATATTTTTAGTACCTATATTTTATTTATAATTAAGAAAATAAAAAATCGGTTATATTTTTCTTTATTATGTTACATGTAATTAATTTTTTGAGAAAAACATTTTCAATTTGATTTTCCGAAATTTATTACATTGCTTCCTATTCTGTAATCCATAGAATCATAATGTAGGTACCTAAGTATATTACAATATACATACAATACTTTAATATTTTCAATTGTTATCTTTAATTTCTGATACTCAACGGGATTACCGAGTTTAGTAACAGTGTGCCGATGAGTAAGAGTGTGACTCATTGGGAAAAACATAAGTTGCAATGAGTAATACTGTGACTTATCGATACTTTTTTTCCCATTGAGTCTCAGTGTTACTAATCTTGGTATGACTCATCGGGAATAAACCCAAATATCGTATATCACTATCCCATTCAGAGATTATACGTTATGTGGATGCGAGTGCGACATATACAAATTTTTATACGTACGTACGTATTTACACCAATTACTATACAGGGTTACTGGTAATTAGATGCGAACATCTTAGGTTGTTGTAGGTAGTGTTATTTGGATTGATTTAAACCTATAATGGGTTATGCAACAGTTTACCGTTTTCGAGATATTTGATATTTTAATGTTTTTTTCCAATTAAGTTTCAATCTTTTTTTAAGAAAAAAGTATTCGTCAGAATCAATTAATTTTTACAGTTTATAAAGGGTGATAATGGAGGACTTATTTATCAATCATAACATCATAGAAATTCTTATCCAGTTCGGAACAGGAGTACAAAACATAACGAAAATGTGTGTTTTTTTTTGCAACAAATGCCTTTTTATAAGCAAATTTTCTCAAAATAATCACTAGTGTTTAATTGTGCAGATTATTAGATAAACATCTACATTTTATCAGCTTTCTAACGTGGTATGAAAATCCTTACTTAATTGGACATTGGTAGGAAAATCGTAAAAAACAAACAAACGTGGTATCATGTCAAAATACTAATGAAAAAAAAATCGCGTTTTTTTTATGAAATAATACAAAAGACACCTTAATTAATGTTAAATAATTGAGTCTTCTGTCATTATGATGTGTATCATGAATTAGGAGTGGGTGGTCCTCAGAACAAAATGTCCACGTTGACAGAACGACGGTAACGTAGTAACCGGTTCGATTTTTATCATGAATTTCTGAGATAATACAATTTCATTGAGTTGTTTTTACCTCGTTAGAAAGCTGATAAAATGTAGATGTTTTTTTAATAATCTGCAGAATTAAACACTAGTGATTATTTTGAGAAAACTTGCTTTTAAAAAGGCATTTGTTCCAAAAAATACATATTTTCGTTATGATTGTACACCTGTTCCGAACTGGTTAAGAATTTCTATGATGTTATGATTGATATCAAGTGCTCCATTATCACCCTTCATTAACTGTGAAAATAAACTGATTCTGACGAATACTTTTTTCTTAAAAAAAGATAGAAACTTAATTGGAAAAAAGCATTAAAATATCAAATATCTCGAAAACGGTAAACTTTTGGATAACCCATTATAGGTTTAAATCAATTCAAATAACACTACCTACAACCCCCTGAGAGATTCGCATCTAATTACCAGTAACATAAACTCTAGCTTACATCTATTATGTAAGTATGTACTTAATAATTACTTTATATAATACTAAATCTAGAGTTATCTCATTATAAATGAAATGTGTACTTCATAAGATAATAAAGTACTTTAAACCTAACGTATGTAATCTGTATATATCGCACCCATGTCGTAAATAAGTCAATGTTTCTCGAATCCTATGTAGGTACGTACGGACTAGTGTTGCAGCAATAGTGTTAACTATCGATAGTATTGTGACCTTGAAAAATAGTCATACTATCGATAGTATTGACACGTGTCAATACTATTTTTTAACACAACACACATGCACAACATACACGTCAAACTTCGATTCTATACATTCTATAATATCGATAGTATGACTATTTTTCAAGGTCAACTATCGATAGTCCTGCAACGCTAGTACGGACCTATCCAATTACAATTAAATAGTTTTAGGAACCCCAATATCAGCACAAGTTTGTTGATATTGGGGTTCAAATATATTGTGTCAGCATGAGTACATGAGTACCTATTTAATTTAAGAAAAAATGTTTTTTGTTTATTTTACCTACTAGTTAGTACTAGAACTTTTTATTTATATAAAAATAAAAGTTTCAAGGGGCATCCATCATTTTTTATTGGAGTCTTTCAATCTGTCTTTCTGATTGAGATCCTCCTTTAGTACTTACATGATTATACAGTACATATACTCTCCAGAATCCGGTCCTCCATACATCTATTGGGGGAGAACCCACGGACGATGTAGAACCCTAATATGGAAGAAACAGACTCATCTTTACAGAAGATAAAATTACTTACTAGGATCTGAAGAATTCTTCCGATATTATGGAGCTGAGTACGTAATAAAACTTTTTTCCAAAAAAATTAACCAACAACCATCATATAACTTAAAATTATGAAATTACAATAAATAAATAGTACATTACGAAACAAGTGTGCAAAGTTGGTCATTACGCACAAGAGGCGATATTTATTGGCGCGCGAGCCGAACGAAGGCGAGCGCGCTAATAAAGCCGAGTGTGCGTAATGATATAATACTTTTTGGGAAGTCGGTTGAAAAAATGGGACGCCAATATGACGACGCCATCCTATACCATTTTTTTCAATTGGAACCTTTTTACTGATGATTACATGGTTTGTTGTTCAAGACTAAATTGTTCACATCGACCGCCTAGCGAAATATCATGGTATCATCGAGATAATGGTATTTTTGATGATGCTTGACTCTAAAGCAGGGATGTTACGAATGAGGCTGCGAATAACGTGTGCGTTACCCTGGCAGGAAAGTGTGTCCTGGAGTTAAGTGAATGGAACCAAAATGTTGTGCATAGTCTAGTGTACATGTGCCGCGAATAAAACTTTTGTGCGTCTTGTAGTTTAGGAAAAAAACGGAAATCTAGGATTCTGCTAGGGTAACGTCGTTCTAGCAGGAAAGTTCTAAACGAATGATCGGAGAGAGATATATTCTGAGGGGGCAGAGAGCTTAGAGCTGTGCATTGACCTGGGCCGAAAAGATCATTTGTGCGTCTTCAGGTTTTCGGGATATTGCATTTCCTGCTGGAGTAACGTTTTGCAAAATCGTGGATCTCCTAGATCCATCGTATGTGCGCCTGTAAGATAAATATACATGAGTAGCTATTCATTTGTGCCCATCTGTGCCATAATTAGATTTAAGAAAATATTTATATTTTTTAAGTAATCGCGTTGTCTTTGAAATCACGAAAAAAATCATAGCGCCTAAATGAAAAGACGTGTAAGCTCGCTGAAAACTGTATTCGATTCTTCTATACACCTATAATAACCACAAAAAGTTTCTGAAGTGCACATGTATTCATTATTGAATAATATTACAAAAAGACAAAATTAGGTGACTTAACTTTGACGTCAACATACAAGAAACCGGCTCAACCCAATAAGTGTGCGTGTGAACCAAAGATTAGTGTGTTTAGTCATATATTATCGTGGAAATTTTCAGTTCAAAATGTTAAGGATATAAGTAAATAAACACAAATCCAAAAACATATGAACAACGGCAGATTATCCGGCCAAATTAGAATGACTACAAAAAGCGACGGTTTCATACATATCGATGACCTTCTCTATTGAACGTATTATACCTGAGCTGTTGGCCGTACAGTCGCTATCAAACGTCTGTCGGGAATTCCCAACTGGGAATTCCCGACAAAGTTTGAGGAAATAATTAAAAAATCCTAACTATCCTAACTAATATTATTAATGCGAAAGTGAGTTTTTTGTTTATTTACTTGTTTGTTTGTTACCTCTTCATGCTTTATCTACTGAACCATTCTTCCTGATATTTCGCATACACATTGTTATAAGTACTGAGAAGAACATAAGATACCTGGGAAAAAGCACTGTTCCCGTGGGAAATTCACACGTACTGAGAAGAACATAAGATACCTGGGAAAAAGCACTGTTCCCGTGGGGAAATACACACGGGCGAAGCCGCGGGCAAAAGCTAGTATGGATATAAAATGCACAGGACATGCACATAGTGGCCATATAAAATAAAAAAAGAGGTTTTTGATTTGGAAATTATTATTTTTATTCTCTTATACATAGGTAATTTTAATAGTAAATATTATGGCATCAAATCACAGATCAAACTACTACTGTGGACACTGGGAACATTGCTTTTTCCCGGGATGAAAGGTACCTTATGTCCTTCTCAGTAGATAAAGCATGAAGAGGTAACAAACAAACGGATTTGACACCGTAGATGCCTCGGTGGTCCAGTAGTCAAAGCATAAAATATGTCTCATGATCTGGCTGGGTACTTTATATATCTACCAAGCATATTTTGCGGAAAGGATTTCCAGTCTTATTGGGATATTGCATTTTCAAATCAACTGCTTAGCCGAAAACAAAAATGACTCAATGACTTTGGACTGCACTTTTGGCTGTGGGTCTCGAACAATAAAATAATATTTACTTACTGCTAAAGAAAATCAAATGCCTTCCTTTCTAACCATTGGTAACTTAAATATTTACTTACCATTGCAGATTATTCCATTCCAACTTCATAAACTTTTAACCAACATCTAATTAGTAAACAAACGCAACTGCGCAACAGGATCTCCATAGCGTCATAACATACAACATGCACGCGTGATGCACGCAACGCACCAAACTGTTTACCAAGAGCACATACGTAGTACTTATATTAATTCTGTGCCAAGAGAAAAGATGACTCACTTCTAGTAAAAAGCAAAATACATCGCATTATTGAAAATAGAATGACGATTATATATCTATCTCTGTCCCACTTATACCATTTTGCTTACTAGTTATCTCACTTTCTTCACGCTAGCTAGACAAAGCGACTCCCCTCCCTATTGTTTTTGTTATCCGTAGACAGAAAACTAATCCAACGTCATCGGGTGCCGCGCGGAGGAAGGAAACATCGGTCGGTGTGCAGAATTGTACGACTCGACATGGAAGAAGAAACAGTAGCCATAGCCATGTAGCTAGTTCATAATAGTGGTACCTAAATAAACTTTCACATTTAAAAAACACATTTTGTATTTTTATAGTAGGTACCTAATCTACCTATTTCGACAAATAAGGAACACGACCTTAACTTTTATACAAATCCCTATTTAACAACAATACATATTTTTTAATTACTTCCACTATTTCCCACAAATAAAGTTACAGGTTGGCATTTGCTAATAAATGTTTGAATGCGACTGTACGAACAGCTTAGGTATAATACGTTCAATAGAGAAGGTTATCGATATGTATGAAACCGTCGCTTTTTGTAGTCATTCTAATTTGGCCGAATAATCTGCCGTTGTTCATATGTTTTTGGATTTGTGTTTATATACTTATATCCTTAACATTTTGAGCTGAAAATTTCCACGATAACTTATGACTGAACACACTAATCTTTGGTTCACACGCACACTTATTGGGTTGAGCCGGTTTCTTGTATGTTGACGTCAAAGTTAAGTCACCTAATTTTGTCTTTTTGTAATATTATTCAATAATGAATACATGTGCACTTCAGAAACTTTTTGTGGTTATTATAGGTGTATAGAAGAATCGAATACAGTTTTCAGCGAGCTTACACGTCTTTTCATTTAGGCGCTATGATTTTTTCGTGATTTCAAAGACGACGCGATTACTTAAAAATTATAAATATTTTCTTAAATCTAATTATGGCACAGATGGGCACAAATGAATAGCTACTCATGTATATTTATCTTACAGGCGCACATACGATGGATCTAGGAGATCCACGATTTTGCAAAACGTTACTCTAGCAGGAAATGCAATATCCCGAAAACCTGAAGACGCACAAATGATCTTTTCGGCCCAGGTCAATGCACAGCTCTAAGCTCTCTGCCCCCCCAGAATATTTCTCTCTCCGATCATTCGTTTAGAACTTTCCTGCTAGAACGACGTTACCCTAGCAGAATCCTAGATTTCCGTTTTTTTCCTAAACTACAAGACGCACAAAAGTTTTATTCGCGGCACATGTACACTAGACTACGCACAACGTTTTGGTTCCACTCACTTAACTCCAGGACACACTTTCCTGCCAGGGTAACGCACACGCGAATAACCATACATAGTTCTTTCTATGATATTAATAACACTCGATAAGATTGAGTGTTTAAACTGTAAAATAAAAGGTTGTGTTTCTATAACTAGTGGTTCGCCGCGAACTTAGACCTCGCGGTTATTATTTATTAAAAATATATGAGAACGTAAATTTACTGAACAAATTAGAATTTTCAGTAAAATACGGGATTCTGTTAAAACAAAAATGTAAGGCGCAACGCATTATATTATTCAGTTATTGCGCGGTTGAGGAGAACAGATTTTCCAACCTTTTTTCTTCATCTATTCTGAGCTGCAACAACTTTATTTTTTTAATTTTTTCCAAGCGGATATGATCAAAACTTGGCCAAATATAATATCTGTAAACCGTTTTGATCTCGAAAGAGCTACGTATGTACGTACATCCGGCTGCCAACTCTTACGCCAATGTCCACGACTACTTTATCCAAAGTAAGTGATTTATAATCGAGTATACATCCCCGAGCTTCATCTAAGGAGAATATAACTGTTTTTGAAAACATTAATTTTTCGTCACGTTTCAGGTTAGAGGACACTTAAAAAGAATAATAGAAAGCAAAAATATTTTTTGTATTTTTACACGACTGACCAAAAAAGGACGACTGACCAAAAAAGGAGTGTTATGTTTTCAGGGTTCATGTATGTATGTATGTAAGTTCTTTATTCCACCATAAGTCCTGAACGGCTTAACAGATTTTGATGTGAGAGGTATTTTTAGATTCCTTGCATTCCTCCGAGTGACATAGGCTATATGACGTCATCATAAAAACAAAATGGCGGATTATATATGTGATAAATAGCAGACCAAAAAAATAAAATTTGATCAATCTTATCGAGTGGGGTATCAAATTGAAGGGCTTTAAAAGGCGATTTCAAAAATGTATATAACTTATATGTTTGTATGTACTTTTTTAGTAAAAACTTGTCAGTCGTGTTTTTTATTTTTAATAATTAGCTTGTTTGTCTGTTTGTCTGTCTGTCAGTCTGTATGTATGTACGCGTTTCACGCAAAAACTACTGGACAGATTTGAATGAAACTTTTTTTGTTGTATAGCTATTAAGCCTATATTAAGGCTATAATTGATTTTGAAAACTGGAACACCTGATGAAGAACCATAACAGAACAGCTGACCTTATAAGAAATATGGAAATGGTACCTTAGCATGCAAAAGTTAATCAATCTGACAAGCATTTTCTGTTAACGATAAAAATCATCTGATGAAGAACTCCAAGAGACCAGCTACACTATAACATACATGGAAATGGCTCCTTAGCAAAACTGTTTCAACCTGATGAGCATTTTCTGCTGACGTATAAAAATTGAAGATCTGGAACATCTGATGAAGAACTCCAAGAGTTCAGCTACTTTATAAGATATCTATATGGAAATGGCGCCTTAGTGAAAATCGTTCAACATGATGAGCATTTTCTGCTGAACTACAGTGCTGTAAACTTTTTGACGAAGCGTATGTTGCGGATATATTTCTATGGAGTTTTTGACGAAGCATGTTGCTGATAATTATTCGTGAAGATTTTTGACGAAGCGTGTTGCTGATAATCATTTGTAATAAACTACAGTTTGGAACACAAAACAATTTTTCATCTAAGCTAAACTCACGCAGGCGAAGCCGCCGGCAACAGCTAGTCCTAACTAATATTATAAACGGGAAAGTGAGTTTGTTTGTTTGTTCGTTTATTTGTTTGTTTGTTACCTCTTCACGCTTTATCTACTGAACCAATCTTCTATAGTGGATCGTATTTCAGGTGCAGCGTTCTCAGGTTTTCTATGTGGCCCACCGTACCTTTCATCCCGGGAAAAAAAGCACTGTTCCCGTGGGAAATTCACGCGGGCGAAGTCGCGGGCAAAATACTCGCTACACGCATTCCACGAAATTAATTTAACGTTTTGATAAGTTATCGCGGAAAATAAATACATGTACAAAAATGTCACTAGATGTCGCTGATACGAAAATGAACGATTCATGTTTTAACTCAATATATTTATAATAAAAGATGCGCAAAGAACTTACAAATTCTAGAAATACTTGCTACACGCATTCCTAATATCAACGAAATTAATTCAACGTTTTGATAATTATCACGGAACAAATACATGTACAAAAATGTCACTAGATGTCGCTGATACGAAAATGAACGATGTTTTAACTCAATATCTCTAAAACTGGTGAAACAATTTTGATATATATTTATTTTTGATATACAATATACATGAAAAAAAATGTGATAATATCTCGTGATTTGTGAAGTTTCATCCAAATCTGAATAACGGTTCAAAAGTTATAGAGTAATATTTATTTTCATAAAAATGCGTATTTCTCTAAAACGGCTGAACCGATTATGTTGCGAAACGAACTTAAAAATTCTATGGATAGTTGCTACACGTATTCTTAATATCATCGAAATTAATTCAACGGTTCGAGAGTTATCGCGGAACAAACATACATATATACATACATACAAACAATGTGTTTTCGCCCCAACTTGAATTATAGCCCTCGCTCGCTTCGCTCGCTCGGTCAAAGATTCTTTAGACATTTGAGTGTGTATTTATATATACTTTGGTGTATGTATTTTCGTGTTCTATTCTTTTTCTGATTTTTGCCTTACGCGCGCTTCCCTTCTTATTTCATTCAAATATTCCTTTCAAACACTTGGTTGACTGGAAGAAATCCCTTTTTGGAATAAGTCCGCCATTGTACGCCTCTCTTTTTGTTTCACTATGTTTTGTATTTTTCTTGTGTGTATGTGCAATAAAGAGTTTACAATACAAACAAACAAACAATAAAATGGTGCCTTGCCAGCAAAGCTACTCCACCGAAGAAGCCAAGTCTAAGAAAAATCTCTTTACTTCTAAAATACACGTATTGTAAAGGTTCTAAAAAGGGTCTACCCTGTTCTAGAACCTTGACGTGTATTTTTCTTTGCCTTGACCATACAGCAACACGTATCCCAGACATAAGATAACCTGATACTCCTTATACTTAGGTACTAATAAAAATCTGTGCACGTGTGGCCCACAGAAATAAAATTTATTCTATGTCTGTGGTGTGGCCACAGACATATAATAATAAAAAAAAATTCTGTGCGTGTGGCACGTTCCATTCTGCGCGCAGAAGTCCGTGTTGCTCGAAGTTCTGAACGCTTTCGTCGCGAAAAAATGACAAGTTTATTTTTTTTTAAGTCAAAGCAAAGTCTGTCACTTTACCCACATAAATCCGTAGGTATTGATTTTTTCTCTGATCACACCTGAATACTTTCCTCACGCCATGAATCAAGCTATAAATTTTAAATTGTAAAATATCCAAACCATCCAACAACACATAAAATACTTAAGTAGGTAGGTACCTATATATAAATGAGTGAAAGAAACATGTTCTCGAATAAGATTGAAAAATGTGCAAGTATAATATTACGTTATGGAGAAACATTGATAAGAATGCTCAAAAGCTCTTCAACGATATTGGGCATGCAAACAGCAAAGGAAGCAGACTCTACTATGTGCGGTTTGCACAGTGTCAAAGAAAAAATACACTATGACAGTGTGGAGTTGAATAGATTTGACACTTCGCTATCGCTTGCCGATCCGAAAGTTCAAGGAATCCTGCTATTATCCTTGCTAGCATTGATGACGCTCTTTTTGTGGATGGGATTCACCCGGGGATGTCTGCGGAGAAATAGGAGGCGTTCAACGTACTGCAGATAAACGCCTTGTTAATTTAGGTACATACTGGTATTAAGAAATAAAACTTTAATGTATGCATATACATATATATTTCCCACAAGGTTATGTGTATAAATCTTATATTTTAATTATAGTTAAGTGTACAGTAAACTATGTGCTTTTAATCATTTTTCAGTAACCTACATTAAGTATAGAATCAAATTAAAAACTTATGATTAATTCCTTAAGAAGCGAACTGCTGAACGCAAAAAAGCACTCTTATTTCTTAACACTTCTGGAATGTTCCTGAAAAAAATAATAGTTATGATAGAAAATAAATAGCACAGTGATAGAGGCTGGCGAACTACCTTATACACACACTATACATATTATCTTTCGGTAACAGTAAAATTTGGCCTAGATAAGTGTAATATGTGTGGAGTTTACAAATAAGAGTAGGATTAATGATTTAGCATGAACAGATTGAACAGTGACGGTACCTACGATAACGCGAATCCATGTACCGTTTATTTTTGCAGAATAGAGTAGACATCAGAATAGCTGGTGCTGCGTTGTTTTACCTATTCTATTATTTAGTACTAGTGGCGCACCAGGGCTTTTGTGGGAATTTCGAGTTAATAATTTATTTATAGCTTAACTTTGATTAGATTTTGTGGTTTTTATAAAAATGTAACTTTTCAATGTGAATGTTAGAGCATTGCCTTGAGAATATTCAGATAGACCCGTGGTTACTAACATTAATAGGTATCAAAATAAAAATGTTTGTCAGAACAACGCGCTTCTTACCAGCTATTATTATTTCTTTTCTGCCGGTTCGTCCCAGTTTCCGCTGCCGTTTTCCCAATCGTAATTATCTTGTTGGCCGTCACCCTTAGCTCCTGAGAAATTAAAATATATTGCTTATTCATTTTCCTCGTAGTAATAAAAACTACGTCATTATAACGCTAGATTCCCGTGGCGAGGTAGAGAGACTTATTAAGATACTAACCTCCATTATCACCTGTTTCTTCATCTTCTTCGTTTATATCTTCGTCTGAAATCAAAGATTATTTTTAGGAAAACCTTGTTCAATTTAACTTATTTACAAGTTTACTAATTGAGAATCTTTCCTTAAATATGATTACTATTCGGACCGATTTTGTGGTAATTTCAGGCCACACATTATATTTCCATTCCAACTTACCAGCGCCGGCGGTGGACTCGTCGGCCTGGCCCGTCATCATCTTCAGGATGTGCTGCTTTTCTTTAGTCAGATGTCGCTTCCCATTCAAGTGCATGGTCATTTGCTCAGAGCACGTCACAGATGTCTGAAAAAGAATGATTTAATGTGTTTTTATGCCCAAGCGGATAGCTTATATTTTTATAATCACGCCAATCTTTTGAGTCGAAGTGGAATTCCATAGAATATATCATGATTATATTAAAAACAGAGACGAGCGGGGCTGCAAACGCATTGTCCCCCAACGCAAAGGCACCGCTGCACTATAAATACTTACTAATACCTAATGTACTAGTAGTGAGTACTACACAATAATATGATTGGTAATCAAAGTTGATTATTATCATCGGTTTAATCCCTCTTGGGATTAAATTAAACCGATTGACTTCTTATGGTCTAAGAGGTCACGAGAATTGAATGAACAATGAAGCCCCTTCCTGGCCCTGTAGCTCGAAGTAGCAACCACTGAGAGCCGGCAGACCAACATCATTCACATTAGGGGACTACTCTACAACCCATAAAAGCAAGTCTATCCGTTCCCCTGATCGTTACGAAAATTCTCGTGACCTCTCAGTCTATTGTATAAACAGTTACTTTTTTATGAACGGTATGCATGCTTCACTTGTGCAGTCAGAATCTACAAGGCGATATGATCATTAAGCAATAAAATCTTTTGTACTAGAGGGCTTTGAGGTATGTCTTGGCTGTACCTTGCAGATTTCGCAGTAGAGCTCAGGAGCAATAGGCTTATTAGGCTTGGGTTGTTCTTCCTTCTGCGAGTTATCTTCGGCCTTCAGGTGTTTCTTCTCTCGACGAATAAGCATCTCCCTATTCAATAAAATCACAGTATAAATTCGGAGAACCTATGCTTTGCATACTTTAGAAATTATATGTTGATGACTTTTTAGTCTTCATGATAGGTACAAGCTAATGAATTTTAATTAACACTAATTGCTAATTAACCACAACGATCCCTGCAATGAGGAATACAAGGAAGATTTAGACACAGTTTTTGTACTACAAACTAATAAATACAACAAAATAACTTAACAGTTAAATGTTATTGACCTCCGTGGCCTAGGACCGTCACACCAGAGGTCCCGGGTTCGATCTCCGGTCGGGTCAAGATGGAAAATGATCTTTTTCGGATTGGCCTGGGTCTTGGATGTTTATCTATATATGTATTTATATAAAATATATTATTGTTGAGTTTGTATCCCATAACAAGAGTCTCGAACTTAATTTGGGGTTAACTCAATCTGTGTGATTTGTCCGTAAATATTTATTATAATCTCCTTGGAAGTCATTTAAAAACCAATCACCGGTCTTAGCAAAAAATAAATCCAACTTACAATCGACTCTCCATGCCGCGTTGAAGGAGACAGGGATTCTTTGCGATCTTGCGTCCCTCCACGATACTGTGGACAAAATACCGTATATCAATCATATAATCCAATGTAAAATACACCATAAAAAATGCCCGCCAAGAGCGAGTCAAACTCGCGCTGAATGAAATGAAATCGCGCACTGAAATTCATATCAAGTGCTCCCGAGAATTTGATATGAATTTCAACTTTATACGTTCTTTAGTTAAGACCAAAATGATCCGTAGGGTCCGTAAGGCCCTTGTCCGTAAGGGTTCTTTTTCAACATATATGAGGTACGGAACCCTAAGAAACAATATCTTGGAAGGTTTAGCTTCCCATTTAAATTTCGGTTTTAACTTAAACCGCGTAGTTCGCCTGCATTTCGTTAAAAATCTGAAATTACACGGACATTAATTATTTTGAAATATATACAAACTTCACCAAACGTTAGGAAGAGAGTAGAGAGAAAGTTACTTACGCGCGATGCGGTTTTCCGGCATAGTGCGAGTCGGCGTGACTCTTCGACGTGATATGTACGTCACACAGCTCGCAGTACAGATCGCGAGACTTCACGGGCAACTGTCGGAAAGCATGCCATAGGTAATAGCAGTCGTATCACACACTTTTACATGGTTACAACATAAATAATATAATTTTACAACACTTTCTGGACGAGTTTAGGCAAAATATTTGCAAAAAATAGCACAACACATTAGTTTATTATCTCATTTGTTTTTTGTATTTTTAGATAAAAAATATTGCAATGAAATAAAATAATAATACCTACTACCTACTTAATATAAAAATCAGGCCAAGTGCGGGTCAAACTCGCGCACCGAGAGTTCCGTACATGCAAAGCATATCAAATTACTGCTCTAACTAACTTAATAACGAACTTAAAGACATACTAGTTTGAAACTAAGTTTTTGTTTGTTTTGAAAACAAACTTGACTTTGCAGTTCGATCCTTAGACACGTTCCTACAGATTCATACTGCATCGAGCAAAAATAAGTTTGTAACACTTTTTTTTTATTCCAACTACATATTTTCTGTTAGACCTTGCTTTTTTCAATTTCATAAATCTAGGTCAACGGGAAGTACCCCATAAGTACGTAGTGCTTATATTAATTCTGTGTCATAGGTTTTGATTACCGATTGAATACGCAAAATATGCGAAAATTCGCAACATTTATGATAATATCTCCTGATCGCGTTGACGTACAATTTTGATTGTTTTAGAGCTGAAAAAGATTGTGGCTGTATTAGATATGAATTTCAACTTGGGCATTCCTGAGAAAAAAGATGACCGACAGACGGACAACAAAGTGATCTTATAGATAAGTTCCGTTTTTGCCTTTTGAGGTGCGGAACCCTAAAAATAATAATCATAAAAAAATAATAAAAAAGAAAAAATATTGTTTTAAATTTAATATTAAATGTGGGGGATTTTTATTTTAATGAGCTATATAACACTTAGGTATACATAGGGCGCACTGTAAGTTTCCGGAACTGGCCACTTACATAAACAATATTTAAAAATTTATTGCAACATTTGAAAATAGAACTCTTTGGCTGTAGAATGCAGTTTGTTTCATCTTACTGTCTTTTGTTTTTACCTTGTGGCGCCATTTAAAAAATTGTGTGTCTGCATCAACATGGATTTAACTCGGGAAAATTTTCGTAGTATGATTTTCTACGATTTTAAGTGTAATTTGACAGCTCAACAGAGCATCGCTCGGCTTGAAACAGCTTTTGGCAATGAAGCACCATGCAAGACAACTGTTTATAGCTGGTTTGCAGAATTCAAGCGTGGTCGTATCAATCTCAGTGACGAATCTCGCGATGGTCGGCTGTCCACCGCTGTGACCAACAAAAACATCAATGCTGTGCGCCGTATGATTGAAACAGACAGGCATGTGACCTACCATGAAATTCGCGCATCCTTAGAAATAGGCATGAGTCAAATACAATTAATCCTACACAAACATTTGGGTGTGAGAAAGCTGTGCTCGCGGTGGATCCCACACAACTTGACCGAGGCTCAAAAAACGGACCGCGTCACTTGGTGCAGTGCCATGCTTACCAGATTCAACGAAGGTGCGTCAAATTTGGTGTGGGACATAGTAACAGGTGACGAAACATGGATTTATTGTTACGATCCCAAAACAAAGCAGCAATCGAGCGTATGGGTCTTTCAAGATGAGCCGAAACCAACCAAAGTGGCGCGCGTGAAAAGTGCATCTAAGCGGATGATTGCTTCTTTTTTTAATAAAACTGGACACGTGGCTACTGTTGCTTTAGAGAATCGTCGTACAGTGAATAGTGACTGGTACACGACCATTTGTTTGCCGGAAGTTATTGACGAACTCCGTAAAAATAACCGTAAACGCCGTATCATCCTGCACCACGACAATGCTAGTTCTCACACGGCCAGACAGACAAACGACTTTTTGAAGGCGAAAAATGTAGAACTCATGAGTCATCCTGCATACAGTCCCGACCTGGCACCTTGCGACTTTTTTCTGTTCCCAAAAATTAAGAACCAATTACGCGGTCAACGATTTTCACCACCAGAAGAGGCTGTCGAGGAGTATGAAAAACGTTTCAGAGGTCACCACAGAGGAGTGGCACAAAAGTTTTCAAAACTGGTTTCATCGAATGAAAAAGTGCATAGACGCCAAGGGAGATTATTTTGAAAAACAATAAATTAATTTTGTACCTTTAATAGTATTTTTTCATATTCATTCCGGAAACTTATAGCGCGCCCCACGTATAAAACGTGTTATACCTATTAGTATATTAGTGTTTTTAAAATAAAAAATAAAAACATTTAACGCTAACACCCAAACTACCAGGTCAGGGCTCCAGCGAGAGGAATTTCACAATACTTTGTTGCATACTGTATCTAAAATTAAGGATACTCTTATAATTTACCTATTTTAAACTTGGTTTGTCATCCTCCACGTGCGGACCTCTGCGTTACTCATAACGCAGAGTCAGACAACTTGTTCAATGTAAGTTTCTATTTTGACGACTGAGTTCACACAACATTCACTTGGTTTATGTTGTCAACAATTGTCAAAAGTAAAGGTTACTTTAAACATGATGTAGACAGCAGCACAAGTGAACATATTTGGAAACAAGCTTTTGTAGTATAATTAACCAACTAATTACTATGTAATTGTAATTATGTATAACCATACATAATTACAATTACATAGTATTGTACAACACAAAGTCTCTCCCAACTCCCAATCCACCTCATCTGTCCACCTAGGTGTCCCGTAGTTCACCTCAAGATTACTGGGTGTACCAGGGGTAATATTTTCTTACCGTTGTTTGGGTGAACCCCTGGTACAGCCAGGTGAACTAGGGTTAGTTCACCTGGCTGTGCGATGGGTAATTATATTATAACTGTCATGTGAACAAAGGTTATCGTCAAAATACCTATTGAAGCCTTACATTATCAAATTGTCCATTTACCTCTTTACGATGTTGTACCCCCATTCCCCCCATATCGGAATGGTTAGAAAGCCACTTTTTCTGATTCTTCTGGTGATTTTTTGAAACATAATGCATTCGAGCTGCAAATAAAATTAAATTTAGCATAGGTATAATAACAATATTTCTCTTTCTTAAACTTCCGCACTTTAATACCACAAACCTTATTTTATTTACAGAGGATGACGTTTCGAAAACTTTGCAGTCTCCAGTGGCCGCAGCCAGACTTGAGTATTTCGGGGTCAGCTTATGATGGCGAAACACTCGCAGTCTGGCTGCGAAAACGGGAGGAAACGTCAGCCAAATAAGGGTCGTGATCCTTAAAGAGGAAATTCAGGGTCACTTGGAATGTATTTTTGGAATAATCCATTCAGTAGTTTTCAAACTAGAGCAGTTCAAATTGAATTTTTTTTTTTAACTATTTTTTGTATTTAAATTTTGTTCAATAGACGCAAGCCTTTCATTTGATACTCCACACGTTTGTTTTAAGATTTTTTGTATGGAGGACTTTTTGACTTCGCAATTATTCGAGTTTGTCATCTTATATATTTTAGTGTTTAGGACATTATTTTTTCCAATAACTAAATTAGTCTGAAACGAAATCTATTTCTAGACTTTTTTGCACATTCCTGCCGACCTTCTAATTTTCGTATGATGTGATCTTACAAACAGCAAATGACTCCAGGCTTGTAGCGCATAAACCGCAATAAGTTGGTTCAATCAATTGCAATAATGCTCTGGGCAAATTTTTCATATTTTCTTTAGGAACTCCACATCCTGCTAAAAAAATACTATCAGCCTCATCTGTCCTACCATGAAATGAAATGGAAAAGGAAGAAGATTAATAATTATTACATACTGGCAAGCAATCGGAGAGCTTTTTGTTCTTGCTTCTGATTTGGAGGTCCATCTGTTCCAAACCCTCTACCCCACATGAAGTTAGGATGTGGTCCAAAATCAGGACCCATCCCAAAACTTGGTCCAGGCCCAAAATTTGATCTTGGGCCAAAATTGGGACCTGGGCCAAAATTAGGTCTGGGACCAAAATTTGGGCCAGGGCCGAATCCCAATTCTGGCGGTGGTCCCATGGGTGGACCATATTCTCCTTGTGGACCATATCCACCTCTATAATTTCCATATGCATTCTGATAGTGCCTATTTCTGTAACAAGCAAATAGTTTAAAAAGATATAGACAGGATTATGAAAATTATTCAGAGAACCTTAAGGTAAAGACACAAAAGCCCACATACACGACGTATGCTATGCAGCCTGGGAGAATTGGAGCACACATTCATAGATCAATCAAATCAATATAAAGCATCCATAACTGATACACTGCATTGTGTTCCAGAAACACACTGAACTAGCGTCGCGTGGGACGAGGGTGTAATGTTGTGTATAACTATGTTTCTGATTCTGTTATGTATGTTTCTGATTGATTTCTGACTGATGATGAATTTTATGTGATTTTAAAATACCTGAAGTTTCCTGGACCAGGGCCTTGAAATCCTTTTTGATTTGGGGAGTCAAAATTATCTTCCATAAAGTCATCATCATTCTCTCCATCATCCCAACCAAGTTCATTATTAAATGACATATTATTTGATGAGGAACCTGAAATATTTTTTGTCAATACTTATGGAAAATAATATTTTCAATAATGAAAATATTGTTTGTATTTTGGGTTAGATCCAAAAATTTTCATTAAAAAACATAGTACTAGAGTTAGTGTTACATAGTGTATAGAATTGAGTTAGTGACTAGGTAACTACCTATAAATTTATTTGCAAGACAAACAAGGTCAAAAGAATAGTCTGAGAGTTTCATTGGTTAGTGGGGACTTTGCTTCAAGTACCTTACCAAAAAATAAACTTATGTTTACATAATCCAGAAAATTCTTTATATAAACTATGCATTTGAATCGAAAGGAATTTTGGAAATTCCACCCCTATGTTGGTGAAATGGGTGAAAAATTAAATTCACTCAAATGTAGCCAAGGGCGACAGCTGTCTTAGTAGCTTATAGAGCCCCTAGGTTTTTGTTATTTATTTATTGGGGACACCAGTGCAAGCTCCAAATGGCTAATCAGACCTTTCATTTTGGGACCATTTCACGCAGACCAAAACCCCTATTGGGTATAGGGTGGAATATAGGGTTACAGTTTGTACAGGTCAACTGTAACCCTATATTCCAGTGTATGCAAAATTTCAGTTTCTGCCCTAGAATTTCCAAATCATTATTGGTGATGGTATCTGAGCCCATGATCTGTCTTCTGACCGCAGAATAGGTGGGGCATTCTGCTACTAGGTGGAAACTGGTTTCCTCATCTTCTAGGCAACTGGGACAGACTAGGTCTTCCCTTTGCCTTGCCCCTAGGTAGCTAGGTATAAGTATATTTAGGTTGAACAAACTCTTCTGTTTTCTTTCTCTAGAATCCATGAAACATGCTGTGCACTTGTTTTAAAAACTTATAGAAAACTTAAGTTTCATAATGGTATGTTTGTAACTTGTTAACTTACCAACAAGTTTTGCAATATGTAGGTATGAAACAAGTATGTTGTTGTTGAATTTTGTATAAAATATGTAGGTACTTGTTTACAACATAAAGGTTCTTTGATTTGATGTGAAGGAGGGGTTAGTCATGAAATGGGTACTTACCTCCAGGTTTTTTCTTAACTCCAACCAAAGTAATTGTAAGTTCGCGAACAGACATAGCAATATGATACTGACCAAACTAACTAAGGTAAGGAAGGTAGATAAGAAGTACAATCAGCTGCAGAGAAACCTAATCCCCCTGAGATAGGTTCGGTGATATAGAGGGGTCAGATTTATCCGCAGCTGACTATACCGATTGTAAGGTCAACTGTTACTTTACTATAGATCGTTGGAACTCTTGATGATACAAATAAACCAAATTTACACTCAAAACAAAATGAAAGAAGCAATTTGTTTAGTTTAGGCAAAGCAGAAAATCTCAAAAAACATCCGACAAGGGGTAGGTCACAGAAATATATATTTTTTGTCTATGGGGTAGGTAGGTTTCTTTCTGGTACCTACTTAGTACCATGGAATGGAAGCTTAGTTAGTACATTATCCATAGAGAAAAAAAATCATTAAAAATCCTGGAACCGGCCTAACCTAAAATAGGTACCATACAATAGAGATAAAATCATTATTCTTGTACTTATATCTGAGACCTATACGTAGGTAGTACTTATATTCTGTGCCTAAAAATGTGTGGTGAAATTTAAACTCTGCACGTGGCTGGCCTAGAGAATAAACAACCAAAATCAAACAAGCGAAGCAATACAATAACTCCCATTTCAATTTCCTTCCATAAGTGTACCCTACCTCAAGAATTGGTTCCACACAAAAAACTGATATGGTTCACAAACAAAATACCTAGGTAGAGAAAGAGAACTAGGTTGGGTTGGGCACAAACAGAAAAAAATCACTGGGCACACACACACAATAAACAAAGGTGCACTAAAAAAACTAGCGTTGTAGTACATACATAAACTGAATCCGCTTACACGAGTCCTAACTAGTAAACAAATATGGCCGTCTTCTATCCATAGACAATTTAAAAAAGTAGCATAAGGATGGGAAACATTGAATGAACTATTTGAAGAAAATGATTGAATGAACCTATAAAATCGTTTTTTTATTTAATTTATAGATATGTAATATAATACTGCAATCGTTACCACTAACTAACAATTCGTTCGATAAACAATTGATTTCCAAATTGCTTTAAATCCAAGGAATCACAATCACAAAACACTGAACGCACACGCATATATCCGAAGACGAGCAACGAATGACCTGGGGCCCTATTTTTGAAAGTATGACATACCGCCGAAAACGAATAGACTATTACATATCGTCGCACTCGTCCTACTATGTCACTAAAACATAAAAGCCGTATTTTTAAATCACCCGTCTAGCAATGTTGCCAGTGATATGAAAATAATGCGAGAAATAATTTCTGCTCCATTCTACGCAAGGAAAACCGAATCGGTTACGAATCGTAAAAAAATGTTCGTAAATTTTCAATCAAAGCGTAACGTAAAAGAGAACGTAAGCGTTAAACGGAATGCAAAAACGAAAATTCTAATAGACTCCATCTATATCCGTATCCGGTTGTCTATGTCATTCAAGATTTTGACGTAAAAAACGTTCGACTATCAAATCATACGATTTATTCGACATTGACAATTCAAAAATACGGAATAATGGGTATCAAATGAAAAATCATTCGGCACACGCTTTTGGTGAGTCACACTTTCAAAAATAGGGCCCCAGCAGTCATACACGCACAGGGTGGCATTGCAACTCGATTGTCTATCGATGGTTTAACAAAAAAAAGGAGAATCGATAGTCGATAATCGACATCTAGTGCAGCATACCTCCGTAACAACCAAAATGACAATACTATCGATAATGTTATTCACTGTAGCACGGGTAGCATTGTAGCTCGATTATATGTATCAATAATTTAAAGTTTTGAATAATCCATACATAGCGTGGAAGTATAATCGTCAAATAATACATATTCTGGGAATACGATCTATTGATATTCTGGGTCTTGGATGTTAATCTATATATGTATTTGTCATAAAATATAGTATTGTTGAGTTAGTATCCCATAACACAAGTCCCGAACTTACTTTAGGGCTAACTCAATCTGTGTGATTTGTCCGTATATATTTATTTATTTATTTATTATTGATCATTGATTGTTATTCGATTCATCGTATATCTTAATCGATTTGAATAATGATAGTTTTGAACTAAATCGATTAAAATAATCGCTACATCGTATACCCTTGAAACAATCTTCATAAAAATCGAATCGTAATGTGCGATCCGATAAACATAACGATTATCGATATGTTTTTTAATGCAGCAATGCCACTCATACATGACAAATATAGCTATACAATAGATACCTACTTTAACATTTTCATTTCGTAATGATCAATATGTGTTATTACTCCAAAGTTAGTCGAAAAGCATGGTTATTATGAAGAATTTTCATGTCCGAAAATAGATATTAAAAAATACCTGAAATCAGTATTATAATGGTAAAATTATGTTAAATATAATATTTTTGTTGATCATTTGTTCAATCATTCACTTCACCCCATCACTAAAATTAACGTCAAAACTCACGTCAAAACCGCGATTACCGCGACCTGAAAATGGCCTTTTTTTCTATTTCATATATGAATTTTTCAGTATCAAACATGGTTACCGAACAAAACGAGCGCCCCATTCGCTTCCTATGTTTCGTAAAATTGAATCCTGTACAAACTTGCATACGATCGTCTCGGGCGCAAGAAGGACGCGCGCCCGACGAGCGCCCACCGCGCGACCGACGCGCGGCGGGCGCGCGGCGGTCGCGCGTTTCTTTCGCGGCCGCGCCTTGGACGCTTGCTATGTTTCGTTTCATATCCATACAATTTAACAAAGCGTCCCGGGCGAGCGCCACACTCGCGCCTTGGGCGCGCGCCCCGGGCGCTTGCTATGTTTCGTGCCATAAAGGAAGCCGGTGCTTTTTATTCTGTGGTAATGGCTGTGGTACGTTTTTGCGGAAAATAATGTGTTTTAAGGGATTAAATGTAAGCTATTTCTAGTGAAATATAGTGTGCAATATATTTAGTTATCGTGATAAGTGTTGTGTAATAACGAAATGTGTGTCATTGAAGCAGAATATCGAGTTTTCTATTTGACAGGTATTTGTTTACATGATAGGACAATTTTAGATAAATTTAGAGTACATGTACTCTCAGTGCAGCAAAGGTATTGATCACAGAGAAAAAATAAAAAAATCACTACAGTGTTGATTGAACGGTAGGTAGTATCAAAAAGTAAAGTATTGTAATATAGAGGAGGGTAATATTGTCAATAGTCTGAGCATGGAAGAGTCAATGAGGGATTTTCCGAGACCCAAAATAAAAAAAAAAAATAGTTCCAGATGAATTCATAGGTGGCGCTTACTAAAAGGCGAGACCATTCAAACAGCAAAAATGAACGGGATTGAAAGGGATTATTGCACAAATAGATGGGGAGCCGGCTATATCATTAGCACCTATCTGAACTTTTTATTTTTGGATCAGTATCAATGCCTTATAAGTAAATCCGATAAATTCGTAGTCCGATAAACTATATGGTACATTTAGTCAACAAAATCGTAATGAAGGTTAAGCGAGTTCCGCCAAAATGGCCGACACCCATTATGATTTGGCGTTGACGCGCTTCATTTGACAGTTCCGATTTCCGGTATGTTCAAAAGTGTACTTTTATTACATACGTGTCCGCGGGAAAGAATTGTTTATTTTATTTATTATTCATCTATTTATGTGAAATACACATATGTTTTTGTGTTATTGCATGTTACATGTATTTGGAACATTTACTTTAATTAATTTTCTAAAATATAATGAAAATATCGAGCATTGTATCTGATTTTCTGTATCATAATTTCTGAACATACATACGGGCGCCATGTCAGTATCGCCATTATACGATACCTATTAAGCGATATTAAATGTATTTTTGTACCATAACAAGATCACGAAAGAACTGCTCATGATATAGCCTGCTATGCAACATGCCCTTTAAAAATAAATTAAACCTAATAAAAACATCTAAAAAGTATCAATATTGTGATTTGTGCAACTGTCAAACTGTTTATGATTTTTTTTTGCCTCTGGCTGACAATAAAAGCGCACAATATAGATACAGTCATTATTACGACTCGGCTTTCAATAAAACGCTATCTGTTGAGATTTTTCATCTCAGCCTGTAATAAAAAAGGGCACGATTCCCTGTTATTTTAAATCTAGTTCTTCTGTCTTACTTGAATGCTCCCATTCTACTAGAATAAAGAAAGGAACCATTCCTTATTATTTTAAATTGATTAAAGGAAGTAACCCGCATAATATACCGTTAATATGTAAGGACCTAAATGTTGCAAATAAAGATCCAAAAGACAGTACATCTTTTCGTGCCTAATCAAAATACCAACTTTATTATTTTCCACCAGAATATTCAGCGTCTGTTGTGCAAAACGGAAATGATTGAGTTAACGTTGTCAGATATTTCTAATGAGATAGATCCTGATATTTTATGCTTTACAGAAACTTTTGTTCAACAAGGACATGAAAAATATATTAGCATAAAAAACTATGAACTTGCAGTTGCTTATTCAAGAGACTATAAAAGAGGTGGCTCATGTATCCTACTAAAAAAAGGTATTTCATTCAAACCTCTACACTTAGATTTTAATATCGGTATAGATTATCATTTTGAAATATGTGTAATAAATTTAGATAAATGTAACACAATACTTATATGCATTTATAGAATTCCTACTAAACTAAAGCTACACTTAGATACCTTCCTTTTAAAACTGGAACAAATTCTGCATAAATACAGAGTCAAATATCAAAAAAAAAGCTAATTATTGCCGGTGATCTAAATATAGATATTTTAAAGGTAGAATATGAATATTCCTTACGACTAAAAGAAATTCTTAAACAATTCAATCTCGCCAGCTACATAGCAGAACCAACGAGAGATAAGTCATGTATTGATTTGATTATAGGCAATGTAGAAAATGGGTCTGGATTCACCAAATCACTCTGGCTATCAGACCAATCCAAAATATTGGACAGATAATGAGCAAACTATTCCAAAAACTATATCCACATTTAAAAGATGCTATAATAAAGTAAATGTATTCAAATTTAAACAATATTTACAATGTCTCTCATTTAGTGACATTTACAGTATTACTGATATGAATCTAGCTTTTAATACTTTTCATGATTTATTTTGTCTTATATACACCTTATGTTTCCCGAAAATTTAAATTAAAATGAACCTAAATTCCTCACTGCAATTAAAATGGATGACAAAAGAACTAAAAAAGAGCAGTAAAATTAAAAGAGACCTACGCTACAAATATTATAGAAATAAAAATAATTTTAATCGACATAAATATCAAAACTACACTAAAACACTAAAAAAGTGCACACTTATTAAAAAAAAAATGCAAATAAAAATTATGTATTAAATAGTAAAAACATGTGTAAGGCAACATGGAATATAATAAAAAGTGAGAGTGGTACAGCTAGCTCAAAGCACAAGTTTATAGAGAAAATCATGAAAGATGGCACTGGTGTAACTGATCCAGCTGCCATTGCTTCTGTAATGAATGACTACTTCATTGACGTCACTAATAAGGACAATCATAATGTAAAAAAATACAAATTCTAATAATCGATTAAGTTATACTATATATTTGACGCCCGTTGATGAGGATTTTGTAAATAATATAATAATCACATTAAAAAATACTAAAGCTGAAGGACATGATGGTATTTCTCCTAAAGTTGTAAAGGAATGTAGGCAGCAACTTTGCTCTGTATTGACATATCTCATAAATCTGTCCTTACAGACTGGAACTTTTCCGGGAAGACTAAAGATTTCAGTTGTGAAACCACTGCATAAAAAAGATGATAAGACAGAATTGAATAATTATTGAACAATAGCAATAAATTCTATTTTTACAAAAATATTTGAGAAAGCAATGCATTATAAGATAACATCTTTTCTAGATAAGTTCAATGTTATAAATAATATGCAGTTTGGTTTCCAGCAAGGCAAGTCCACAACTCACGCAGTCTTTGAAAGGTAAATGACGTGTTGCATAAAACAAATGAAAATAAATATACAACAGTCATGTGTCTAGACATGACTAAAGCATTTGATTTTGTGGCACATAATCAATTGCTAAATAAGCTTGAACACAGTGGAATAAGGGGACCAACCTTTGAATGGTTCAAAACCTATTTATCAAATAGAGTTCAATGTGTCGAAATATCACGATTAAACTGTAAAAACGAACTAGTAACTAGCAGATCTGTTTTTAGACATAATCAATTTGGTGTGCCACAAGGAAGTTTTCTGGGTCCGTTGTTGTTTCTTATTTATATTAACGATCTGCCTGAAGTTGTAACTCATAAAGTTATTCTTTTTGCAGATGATATTTCGGTTATTGTAACTTCGGATAAAGATATGACAGTAGAGCAACATCTTCTGATTTAATTAATACTTTGACAATAATAACTAATTGGCTAAATAATAACAATCTCCATATTAATCTTAATAAAACAAAATATATCAACTTTAATAATTCAATAAATAATAATTCTTTTGACTTAACCTACAATAATCAAACACTAGATGTAGTGAATAGCACCAAATTTTTGGGCTTATTTTTGGATCAGTCTTATAATTGGAAGGAACAGATTGATTCTGTGTGCAGAAGGATAAATGGCTTTTCGTATGCTTTGTACAAATTAACAAGAGTAACAAACAGACATACAGCCATTATCACTTACTTTGCGTATGTTGAGTCAGTAATAAGATATGGCTTACTAATTTGGGGAAACGGAACAAACGTCAACAAGGTTTTTATAGCCCAAAAAAAGTGTATTCGGGCTATTTGTGGCATTAGTCCTTATGATTCGTGCAGGCCCTATTTCAAAAAATTAAAAATATTACCTGTACCTTGTCTTTATATACAAGAAATTTGTATTTTTGTTAAGAAGAACCAACATATTTTTACACAGGCAAGAGATCTGTTTCCAATGTCTGTTAGAAACCCCACGCACGAGACTTGTATATGATGTAATTCCAAAAACAGTAACATTCACGAAAAATTGTTATGCAATGTGTGTGCAAATATACAATAAACTAGTTTTGCGTGGTGTGCAGGGCAATTATTTAAGGGCAGTTGCGATTGCACGAAAAATTTAAGGGAATTTATGAAAAAGTCATCTACAAAGAAATGTTGTCGGTTGGGATTAGGTGAAGAGCCGAAAGGCTGGGCTTTTGCTCTATGCTGTTAAAACGCAGCTCGGCCTTTGGTCTCGCTTGCCCCGGCTGGAGGGGGGGCTCGGCCTCCGGCCTCGCCTCGCCTCTCGGATTCATATACGCAGCTCGGCCTGCGGCCTCGCTTCCAGCTTGGTTGGTTCGAACTACCGGGGGATATAAAATTGCTTCTCAATTTAAAAGAACCTTGCATAAATGGTTACAGGGACATTCATTTTATTCAATAAATGAGTATCTTGCAGTAAAGTAAAAAATTTTGTTGTTGACATCTAATGAATATTTTTGTTAAAATTTGAATAATTTAATTTAATTTAACACTGACAATGTACTTGTTCTGAGATGTCATGAATGCATGTAAAACGTATCTTGAATGTGGTGTAGGTAATTTTAGTTTTTAAGTTAAATATTTGCATACTGTTTTTTCAACGGTTGTATAGGCTTGCTCTAATGTTTTTATGAACATCTGTATATATACTCTATAACAGCAAATAAATATATTTTGATTTGATTTTGATTTAAAAGTCATACTATCGATAGGACTATCGATAGTATTGACACGTGTCAATACTATCGATAGTATCAAAAGCCAACAATTTGCAATCTATGTTTGCAATACTATCGATGATACCCAAAACTATCGATAGTATCGCTCTTCAGTACTATCGATACTATTGATGTTTTCTTGAAATAGTAAGTACTTTGTACAAAGTACTTCTTACTTCCATGTGTTTTCTAATCAATACTATCAAAAGTGTCGATACTATCGATAGTATTGACACTTATATTTCAACAAACAATCGATACTATTGCACTATCGATAGCTTGTAATTTTAGGAACCACTTCTAGATCGAACACTTCCAGTCTATTTAATATTCTTGTACGCTTTGTATCTATGTACAAGTTACTATGGTTTTGATTTTGTTATTTTTGTCTCTCGGAATATAAGACATCTGTTGAAACATTTTCTTATTATTTTACTTTAAAATGGTAGCAGAGCGTCATATTTAAATAGTGGGTAAAGCTTGCCGGAAAACTTGTATAATAATGCAGACAGCAGGCGTAAAAATCGAGATCGGTAAACTCGATGGCTCTACTAACTGGCAAACATGGAGGTACAAGGTAAAGCTTTTACTTAAAAGTACACCAGGCACGCTGGAAGCAATCGAAGGCAAGTTAATTAAGCCTAAAGATTTAGGCGGAACGGCAAATACTGAAGATAAGTTAAAGTATGACCGTGAAATAGAAATGTTTCAAAAATGTGATAGTCAGGCACTTCTTATTCTTACTACAAATATGACCGAAGAGACTTTACAAAAAGTAATGCGATGTGAAACGTCATGTGCTATGTGGAAAGAGCTTCATAGACTTTATGATGGGGCAAAGGAAGACAGGAGCTATGATCTCTGTATGAAATTCTTTCGCTACCATAAAAGCGACGAGCATGATATGGCCACACATATTTCGACTCTCAAAACTGTATGGTACGACTTAAACAATGAAATTGCAGGAAATGATTTGCCTGAAATTTTATTAATATGTAAAATTTTAGATACACTTCCGGAACAATACTTCAGTTTTAAGTCAAGCTGGCTGTTGATGAACAAAAATGAGCGAAATATAGAAAACTTGACTACACAAGTATGTGCTTACGAAAGATCTCTTAAACAAAAGAATGTAGAAGAAGGCGAAACTAGTAATGAACTTCTTATGTTAAGAGAGAAAAAGCATGAGAAGCAAGAGCAAAGCAAAAAGAAATGGAAGAAATGCAATTATTGTGGAGAAGGCTTTCATAAAGTCAGATCATGCAAGAAGTGGATTGCAGACGGTAGGCCACCCAAACCTCCGAAGCAATCTTCAAATATTGGGATGCTGACAGGATTAGCCTTAACATGCGGAAATAAGAGTACAGACAAAGACTCGTGGTATGTGGACAATGGCGCGACAAGCCATGTCACCAATAGAATAGATATATTTCAAATCTTCGAAAATTTTGGTGAAACCCATAAAGTTATGACAGCAAATGGTGAGATAATTGAAGTCATAGGAAAAGGTTCCATTCAACTTGAAGCTGACATAAACGGCCACAAAGAGTCACTGGTCTTAACAAACGTATGGTACGTTCCAAGCATTGAAAGAAATCTATTTTCTGTGCTAGCCGCCCAAGATACGCTAAAAAATAGCATATTTCAGTCAACTACTCAGACATGCAATTTGAAGAATGATGGCAAAGTCATTTTAGTCGGGAATCGCGACAAGTATGGTGGTCTCTACAAACTCAACGTTAAAGTATTGATGCCTAAACTTGAGATAAACCAACTAACAATGTCACAGAATCTTCAACTCTACCATGAACGCCTTGGACACCAGAATAAGAGACATGTCGCAAAACTGATACAAAGAGAACTTGGAGTAAAGGTAAGCTCAGGTTCCGATGATATCTGTAAAGGCTGCGTCTTCGGGAAGACCCATAGGCAAAAGTTCGGAAAGAGACCAAGAGTAAATAAGCCTGGAGAGCTAATCAGCACAGACGTATGCGGGCCTTTTCCTTACTCGATCTCAAAGTCCAGATACTATGTTTTATTTAAAGACACCTACTCAAAATATCGTTGGATTTACTTTCTGAGACAAAAGTCTGAAGTTCACGCACGCTTGAAAGATTTTCTAGCCGAAGCAAAAACTTCCGGACACGTCGTGCAGGAATTATTAAGCGATAATGGAGGAGAGTTCGACAATGAACAAGTACGCAATACTTTGAGACAAAATGGCATAAGACAAAGGTTTACAATGCCATACACTCCTCAACAGAATTGTTCTTCTGAAAGAGAAAATCGTACGATTGTGGAAATGACAAGAACATTAATGCATGCTCATGATAAAATACCAGAAGGTTTATGGGCTGAGATATCCAATGCTTCTGTTTATATACTAAACAGAACAGGACCTACTTCTACAGAAGGAAAATCTCCACATGAGCTCTGGTATGGCAGAAAGCCCAGGATTAATCATCTGAAAGTCATTGGATGCAATTGCTATGTGCATGTCCCTAAACAGAAGAAGACCAGTAAGATAGCGAGGAAAGCTGAGGAAGGTATACTTATCGGGTATGATGGTGACGAAGGATATCGAATTTTTGATGTAAAGAAACTAAAACTAATCAGATCTCGAGATGTTATGTTTGATGAAACGACTTTACTAAAAAAAAACAAGATTGATATATCACTACAATTACCTGAATCTGATATTAATACCTACGAGCTTCCATTGCCTCTTACAGATTCTGAAACTATTCACTCTCGTCCACCTTCAGAGGCAAATGAAAGCGTCGAAGATAATTATCAGTCATTAGAGGAAGAAGAGATAGCTGATATACAAGATACAACACGACAATTGCGTGATCGAAGTCAGATTAGACCACCAAAACGGTTTAGTTTTGAGGAGTTTGTTAATGAGGCTATATCAATTCCTGAACCATTTCAAGACGTCATGAGGAGCTCTGAAAAAGTTAAGTGGATCGAAGCGATGAACAGTGAAGTTAAATCTTTACAAGATAATCAGACTTGGGAACTGACGAACCTACCTAAGAATAGAAAAGCACTACGATGCAAATGGGTATTTAAAATTAAAAGGAACCCAGATGGTGATGGTACAGTGGATAAGTACAAAGTGTGTTACAGAAAAAGACTTAACAATTGAACAAGTACCGACTAGAAATCAACTTGCTGACATTTTTACTAAGCCAGTATACAAACCAAGATTGTTAAAACTTTGTGAAGAGTTCGAGTTAAAAAGAGGAGGGAATTTTAGGAACCACTTCTAGATCGAACACTTCCAGTCTATTTAATATTCTTGTACGCTTTGTATCTATGTACAAGTTACTATGGTTTTGATTTTGTTATTTTTGTCTCTCGGAATATAAGACATCTGTTGAAACATTTTCTTATTATTTTACTTTAAAATGTAAAAATTCAATAGTATAGTCTGCGTTCACCTTGAGCCGGCGCCGGTGGCGATATAGCTTCTCGTATTTGAACACTTGTTTGAACACTGTGTGTGGCACCGGTGGCACGACACTTTTTTCGACGGCAGGTTGCGTCAAACATTACGTTTTCAAATGTGTTTTCAAAGCTTTGCAAAGTCTTCAAAATATGTTGTAGTGACGAGATGACGTATGATTATTTTCTCTATGGCACAAACTAAATTAGGGTTGGGCACATCCGTCTATGGTTCCTTCCTTTTCGGACCGCCCAAACAAGTGATTTTTTTCTCTCTGGGCCCGCCCGCCGCCGCGCGTCGCCGCCACAGAAATAATTTTTTTTTTTAAGTGGCCGCGCCGCCGCCACCGCGCCGCCGGCCCGGCCATAGAGAAAAAACGGCTTGTTTGATTGACCGGCTTCTTTCCCCGCCAATGTCGCCAATCGGCCATCCGCCATTTTGATTTGCACTTTTGCAGTGCCGACCGAAGCCGTGCTGCGTTTGATAAGTACCTACATAAAATCACCGCGAGTTTAGTTTACATTTCATTTATAATGATATGATTCATTAGATTTTGAGTTAGGTACTCGAAGTGAATAAGTGTACTTTACAATATTCATAATTCTTGTGAGGTTAAAAGTCTAAGCTAATGGAAGGGCCACCTAGCCGTGGTTTTCGCGGTGGAGGACGTGGAGGTCCCCCTGGACCAAATCACAGAGGTCGAGGTGGATTTGATATGCGTGGCCGGTAAGTGCGTTCTTTTCAAATGAATTTTGCTATTTCAAAGGTATCTACAGTACGAACTTGATAGGTACCTACCTAATAATATACTTAACCTATTTTTTGTGTAGGTAGGTACCTAGTGTTAATAAATTAAGGTTAGGTTGGTATTGGCGGATTCTATCGTGATTAAGGAATCTCATGTTATTCAGTGGTGGCGGTCCTGGCATGAGGGGTCGCGGTGGTCCACCAAGGGGTGGCCCGGGCAGGGGAGGACCACGTGGCTTTAGAGGTGGACCGATGAGAGGTGGAGGCGGAGATAGAGGAGGCCGGGGATTTCCACCTGGACCTCAAGGTCCCGGGCCTCATCCTGTACCTACTATAGAATCAAGGGAGGACCACCTCAAAGTGAGTACTTATACACTGACATAACTTTCCTTCTGAATGCAGGCAGACTGAAATAAGCACTAGAATCTGCAAAGTGTGACTTTCATTTGAGTCTGTTGCCCATCCATAGTCAAAAAGTAAGAATTATGTACCTACTTCTCTTTCATGGCTTTGATACATTACTTTCATTCTTGTTTATAATTCACTAGCTGCGCCCGGGGCTTCGCTCTTGTGGGAATTTTGGAATAAAAAGTACCATATGTGCTATTCACAGCACTTTTCTATTGGTGTACTAAATTTTATTAAAATTCTTCCAGTAGAGTTTGTGTGATTGAGTAACAAACATCCAAAATTTATTTATATTATATTTATAACTTTTGCATTTGTATTGGTTGGAAGCAGGATTAATGCTCAAACTCATCCCTTTGCATGTTGGATGTAGATATAAAAATACCTACTTATTTATTTATGTGATAATGCCAAATTGCCAATGCATCTTTTTACATTCATTTGTATGTTTGTTTGGCACAATATACATTACTGAGAAATGCATGTTTACTTTTTATGACCGATCCAGAAAATTTTAAATAAGTCACAATTTTCTCTAGGAGGTGGTTTCCATAATCGTGGAGGTCCTGGAGGTATGAGAGGAAGAGGTGGTCGAGGACGAGGAGACTTTGGTCAACGTGGTGACAGAGGTGGTGGTCGCGGAGGAATGCCTATGAGAGGTAATCAGTAAAAACTGATCTGGATTAGACAATCTAATCTCTACAAAAAGAATCTCATTACAAAATAGTAGATTTGAGAGCAAAGTTTTAGAGACATTGTGTCTTAAGTATTGAGGAAGTAGCTCCTTGTAGATCAAATTGCTGATGGTACCCACTAACAAATAGCACTCGGAGATCCTATGACTGACAGGCTAATAGTAGTTGTCAAACAAATATTCTCGATGATCAGTGTGTGTTGGTCCTGCAGGATTGATCTAGCAAAATTGCCGATATTTGTTGTTGAGCTGAGTTATTCTTAGTTGAGAATGAATTAAAGTTAATCAATGGATTTTTAGGTCGCGGTGGACGCGGTGGTCACGGGCCTCCGACGGGAGGGCCCGGCATGGCGGGCCCCGGCCCCGCGGGCGCCCAGCGGGCCCCGCCCCGCGCCGCCCGTGCCGGCGCCCGGGGCTCCGGTAGCCGGCTTCAAAAGAGGCGGAGCCCCGCATGGAGGGCCTGGGGGACCACCAAAACGAGGGAGAGTAAGTTAACAATTCTGAGTAATATATCATAGGGTCTTTGAATATTTCAAAAGGTTTAATTTTGGGGACATTTTAACCAAATACTACTAGTTTATATAGAACTAAGTAAATTGAAATTTTACCTAGCCCATTTGGGCCAGTCATCAGTTGAAATTAAGTTGTGGTTTTTAAAAATATAAAATTAAAATATTCCATATTAAAATTACAATGACTATTCCTCACATTAGTTTTAATCAAATTAAAATTAAATTCGTTACTAAACACTTTTACGTATTTTTAGATTTGATGGTCCAAGAGGTGGAAGTGGGCGACCACCACCGTCAGGATACCAGCAAGCGCCGCCCCCACATGGCGCTCTTGCGCCAGCCAATGGGTATGGACCACCTTCGTAAGTCAGCTTAATATTTTTATCCTACATAACATCTTCATACATAGATTCAACTCAGCTGCATAGACTACAGAAAAAGTCTCTGATTCTAATACCTAATAAAAGAACTTTTCCATCTGGAATTACACTAATTTCTGTAGAAGAGAATAAAAAAACTTTGGTTGGACTAGAATTAATTTCTCACTCAATGATGATCCATTAACACGATAGGAATGTGCCGTCTGATACATACCTGAAGATGAACACTAATCTGATTGATAAATACTCGCTATTTGGATGTATATGGCTCAATGACATACACATCCAACATCTTATTACTTTGTTCTAGGCATACAGGTTACCAACCGTATGAACAACCAGCAGCAGATCCTTATGCCCAGCCATCTTATAGCACACCCAGGTATTTTTTGTATAATTATTTTTACTCTTATTAAGTTTAAGTTACCCTATAAGTTGTGTAAATAAATATTTAAATGATGACAAAGAAACAAAAATAGGAATTGCCGTCTGACACATAAATGCAGATACTGTGTATTCTGAGTTCTAAGAAATACATTAGACCATAAGTTTTTCCTATACAATTAGCTGCAAGTTTTTTTTTTCTTTTGTAGTTCATATCAAGGCAATAACTATGCAGCACCGGCTGCTCAAGGGAATGCTGGTTATAACTCTGGGGGATATGGCTCAAATTATGGATATTCAACAAGTGGGCAAGGTGGCTACGAAAACGACAGTTATGGGTAATTATTTTGAATTATTAGTAAAAAGACTGTGTAAACTTCAAAAGGCCCTACATTTTCATTCACCAAGAACCGTTTTAAAAGCACCTTATTAATTGGGCTTACAAAATTTATAGGCCCCTACAGTTTCATTCACCATGAACTGATTTGAAATACAACTGAAACTTCTTTGAGATATACTTGTTCAAACAAAAATTTGTCTATAAATTTTTCGTTGGCTCAGATCAAGATAGTTAACTGTTTTAAAAGTTCCTACAATCATCAACCAACCTCGAAAACTGTAACCTATTTCGACCCCCAGATAATGGGATGGGACATAGATATTATTATTATTATTTCCATTTGCTCTTTATTATGGTACAAGTTGTGCCACGCCCGCGTGGCTTCGCTCCTGTGGGAATTTCGGGATTTCGGCTAGTATAGCCTTCCTCCTGAATTGGTATTTTCATACATGAAATAAATTAGTATAGATGACACTGAGGAAAAATTGTCCTAATTCTATTATTGTTGCAAATATTTCAAAAAGCTAATTTGTGTTTTACCTATTTTTTTCTATTAGCCGTTATCAATATTTAATTATCTTATTTTCTGCATAGTGTAAATATAACATTATTATTTAATGTATAGTGCCCACGGCGGCGCAGGCGACGCGGGTTACGGTGCTGCGGAGCCCGCCTACGGCGGCCCGGCGCCCGCCTACGACTCTTACTCACAACCTTCCTACAACTCATACCAACAGCCGCAGCAACAATACAACAACAGTTATGGTAAGTCAAGTGAATATTAACATTATACCTAATCAGGTATAATATTGCAAATGTGATTAATATTATTTATAGCTTTTCGTTTAAATTGCAAAAGTAGTATAATACTTAAAATAAAAGTAGGTAGGTTAAATAAATAAGTAGGGTTGCTAAATAAATTTTCATAGTAATTTCCAGCAGATGTACTCATATTTATTATTATGTTGTGTTTTCGAGATGGAGTAAATAAGGAAAACTCGATATTACAAATTACTATATGGGGTACCAAATATATATTAAATAGTTGTATTATGAAACTTCCACTATGAGAGTATATGAGAAAATAATTTTAAGAAAAAGTTGCTACTAATGAAATATCTTATATGAAGTTATAAAAACTTCTTAAACGATGAAGTTTCCTTTTGTAAAATAGGCAGGCAGTTAAATAGATTCAACAAATTGGAGGAAGAATTTCCACAGTATTATTGCACAAGATATTATTTGAATTATTAAAAAAAGAAGTTATCAATCCTTATTGACCCATGGCTGGCTAATGTTAATAATTTTTACAAACATTACAAAACACTGATGAAGAATTTTACATTTGGGAAAAACAAAACGATTTATATAACTTATGTCGTATTTATTAAGTTAAATACATATTATCAAATAATATATGTCTATGAAAGGAAAAGATATATTAAGCCGAGCCCATAAAATGGGAAAGCAGTGATGAGCTATCAAAATCTATTTGAACTAGGTAGGAAATCCTAGATAGAATATATCTATGCGGTTCACCGCGTGTGGTAATAATTATATTGTAAAAAATAAATTTCTTCATATGTTACACAGGTATATATTTTTCTTGTAAACATCTTTATAATTGTTTGCATTACAGGCAGTTGGTGATCTGTTTGAATATAACAGAATATAATCGTCCATACCACACACAAAATATAATAGCTGGGAAGCATTCGGATATAGTATTAAAATTAGTATGTAAACTAGGAAATTTTAACAATTCTTTCACTCCGAGTTTAGGGAGTATGACTTTATTTAATGACGAAATTTTAAAAATAAAATGTAGTTCTGTTATAATTATCTTATAAAATTCAAATTACTGATGGACTCAAGTGTATTAACTTACATTACATACTAGTTTATCTTGAGTACAAGAACCTCTGTATGGTAAAGTAATACCATGTTTTAGAAATAAGGACCCAATTCGTAATAAAATTATGAAAGACTATGTATGTGTATAATTTATTTCATGAACAAACTATGAAGTAATTAATATATTTACCAATTATATTATGTACTTTTTGACTTATAAAGCTTTTTAAAATTTAAGAAATTTAATACATGAGGATTCTTCAGGTAATATATTTTTGCAGATACTTATTTTATTCCTTTGAAATGTATTTTCTATGTGCACAACATAATTAAGGGCTTGATCTCTTTCAGGTGGAAGAATTATTTTGTTGATTCAAAAAATAATAAAAATATTTTTAAAAGGATTGGACAGATCATTTTAAGTCGATTTTAATAAATAATTAGAATATTTTGAGCAAGAAAGAATAATTCTTATTTATATTTTCCTCCATTCTTGGAAAAGGAAATATTACATTGAATCCAGTAATTTAAATGATTCCAGCAATTTTACCAGAGCTTTTTGAATAGGTGTTTTTGAGTTATCACACTTATCACAGACTTGAAATAAAAAGTTCCTATTGTTAATTTCGTCTAACTTTAGATATTCAATATAAATGTAAGGTAGATATAAATAAAAAACTGGCCAAGTATGAGTTGGACTTGCACACCCAGTATTTTGTACAAAAGTCTGGGTACTATGAACGGTTACATGGGTTGGCCGTTTGTAACGTACGACAAAGTTAAATCTGTCTCAATTTAGAAAACTACATATTTATAGTTTTCAGATTTATTAAAAACATGAATTAAAAACAGGTATAAAAAGGGATCCCAAAAGCAGTGTTACACATCTTGGGGTGACACAACCAGAGCGAACGAAAGGTTCGAATGTATTGCACAGAACTTCTATATACAGAGGAAACAACAGATAATTACTACTTAGTATCAAAACTATTATAGATAAATCAATGATTGTTTGAGATACATGTGGACTTTTGTTCTTCTGTGGGAGAAGTAATTTGACGAAATTTTTAGAATGTGCCATTATATTTTAGGGTTGCTCGTCTCAGCCATGCCTATATTATTAATTATTAAATATGAAATTCAAGAAGTGTGCAAATGAAACATCTCAAAATCAAATGTTTTATTGCGAATAGAAATTCACAGGTACTTTTTCACATAAAAATTAATTACAGAATCGTATTATATTATAAGTTTCAAAGCTACAAATTATCATCTATATAATGTATACAATCAGGCTAAGCATCAGTATTTCCCAAAATAACTTGGAATAGGAACAAGTCGTTGAAAAAGTCAGCAATGATAGTTGTGTGGGTAATTTTTAGTCCTTTGAATTTCTTAAATCTTCATTAGATATTGTAAAAGATGAGCCAACACCAATTGAAAATTTTAATCACATATATAGGTTCCATTATTTGATAGAGATGATGATTAAGGTATACCACCCACGTGAAGCGCCAACAGCATTAAGACGTGCCTACTATCTTGAAGATTTTATTTAAGACAAGGTAACAATTATTATAATTTATTGTACCAATACAATTAAAAAATATTAAAAGTTCATGAGTTAATTTAATAGATACGAATTGTGGTCACAAGTTTACTTGGATTTTCATAGCATATATGATAATATGGTAAATAAAATATTAAGCAGAGTACATTCTATGCATTGCGGAAATAAAGGCATTGTAAATGCAATATACAACTTATGCTACATATGTTTACAAAAATCATTTTCACAAAACCCACAAATGGACAACTACGGAAATTGATTTAGGAAATAAGATCACATATTATTATATATATTTATTAGTTGAAGATGTTAATATTAGAATATATGTTAAATATAAATGCCAATAAGCGTTTACTGCGCAAAGAAGTTGTTGTAATATAGCACATAACGCTAGATGCAGTTGTGTTAATAGTTATACCTTTATAGCACTTCTTTATTAGGAAGGTAGCTATAATTATAGCTATTATTTATCATGCACGGCAATATAGTAAAGAATACTTTACACATGACATTAGTATAGGTGGCCGAAATTTTCATATTGAATTTAGCTGAACTCTTATTTTGCTTTACAGGCATTGGATGAAATAATAACAAACTTCTATTGAGGTTAAAAGCAAGTGTTGATACACCTAGAGAGCCTATACCTGAGAGATAGGCAAGCTACAGGAGAAATACGTATGAACAGGTAAGAAACTTTTAAATTATATAAGCCCGCGGCCCTTTGCACGGCTGTATAGTGAATTATTGGTACAGTATCCTAACTAATATTATAAAAGCGAAAGTGAGTTTGTTTGTTACCTCTTTACGTTTTATCTACCGAACCAATCTTCCTGAAATTTTGCATACACGTAGTTGGAAGTACTGAGAAGGACATAGGATACCTTTCATCCCTGGACAAAGCAGTGTTCCCGTAGGAAATTCACGCGGGCGAAGCCGCGGGCAAAATTTAGTGCTTCATAAGTGCTCACATGGTCACTGGTCAGCGCACACGTAGCGGCTGCAGTTTATGTTAAATAAAATGAACCATGTTTACGATTAACATGAAGTTTAGAATAAGCTAAGTATAGGTTATTGCTCTAGCTTTTCGTCGTCAGTTTCATTTTCAAATATTTCATACAAACTGCTCAAGCATGTTGCGGTGTGCGCTGCCGCTAGAGGTCCATATGCAGGGCAATTTTACATGCCGTTGACTAAACTTGACCGACCCAGATAAAGAAAACAGCTGTTCGGGCATGATTGTTGGCATGTGTTTCAGTAAGGCTTTGCTCAGAAATACGTAGATTGCCTCTACATAAATCCGTAGATCTACGGATTTATGTACCTACAGACCCTTGCGGATTTTTAAAAATGGCATCTTGCAACACTGGTCCCGATATCGGCCATCTACACACGCCCCTAAATCAGTTAGGTGCGTGTGTAGAGATGCCTTTAGGCGTGCTGACCACTATTGGGTCTTCGCCTTGATCGCTAGATGAAGTTTTTACCTAAAAAAGCACACACCATTGTTTCGTAATGTTTAATCAGCAATCTTTTTCCAGGATATTCAGTGGCATCGGCCCGATGACCCATCGGCAATCCAGCACAGGACTCAAAAATTCAGAAATCAATAATTAAAATGATGATACCTACTTATTTGCTATGAATAATTATAATGAATAAAAAAGCTAAAAAGTTATTGGTTTGTTTTAAATTGTTATAGAAGATTTGTAGCGAGCAATCGTTTGTTCCCGATAAGTCATACCAAGATTAGTAACACTGAGACTCAAAGGGAAAAAAGTATCGACGAGTCACAGTATTACTCATTGCAACTGGTGTTTTTTCCAATGAGTCACACTCTTACTCCGATGAGTATGAGTGTGACTCAACGGGAATATAGAGTGCCTATGCACTCTATATTCCCGTTGAGTAACACTGTTACTAAACGAAACTATAATCCCGTTAAGTATCAGAAATTAAAGATAACAATTGAAAATATTTATTTATTGAGAATAACATTTTCAAATGTTCTCTTAATTTCTTTATAATTAAGAAAATAAAAAATCTGTTGTATTTGCCTTTTGATGTTACGTATAAGTAATTGAGAATAACATTTAAAATTAGTTTTTCCGAAATTAATTACTTTGCTGCCTATTCTGTAATATAATCATATCATAATATTTTCAATTGTTATCATCATCAGAGGGTGCCATCTTCAAAATGAAGTTACTGGTTGCTGGCCTCCACACCTACCTATGCGTTATCTCTCCCGGTCATTTATTTCACTTTCATTTCTGATACTCACGGGATTACAGAGTTTCGTTTAGTAATAGTGTTACTCAACGGGAATACAGAGTGCCGATGAGTTAGAGTGTGACTCATTGGGAAAAACATCAGTTGCATTGAGTAATACTGTGACTCATCGATACTTTTTTTTCCCTTTGAGTGCCATTGTTACTAATCTTGGTATGACTCGTCGGTAACAACCGCGAGCAATAGAGGTAGTTGGAGAGATAAGGGGGAGGCTTTTGCCCAGCAGAGGGACCATAGAGCTTCAAAGATTTTTCCCTTACTACTAGAGGACTATTATCGGCAGTCCTGTTGTTTTTTTGCGTGAGCAGACAATTCATAAACAAGGTAGAAACAAATGACAAGACAGATGTATTAGTGATTGGTGGCACAGCCGCCACTAGCACATAAATATATCAATCAATAGATTCATTTAATGAGGGATTTTCCGAGACCCAAATAAAAAAAAAATAGTTCCTTATGACTTCATAGATGGCGCTTAAGTAAAGACGAGAGAAAAAGTACCTAAATATAATTGAGGGATTTTACGAGACCCAAATTAAAAAAAAATAGTTCCTTATGACTTCATAGATGGCGCTTAAGTAAAGACGAGAGAAAAAGTAAATATAATTGAGGGATTTTCCGAGAACCAAATAAAAAAAAAAATAGTTCCTTATGACTTTGTAGATGGCGCTTAAGTAAAGACGAGAGAAAAAGTTCCATACAAAAAGCAAAAATTCACGGTAATGTCTTTTTTTTTAAATAAAACTTAGTAAAAAAACATCTAAAAAGTATCAATATTGTGATTTGTGCAACTGTCAAACTGTTAGGTGATGTTTTTTATGCCTCTGGTTGACAGGAAAAAGCGCACCATATAGGTTCAGCCATTATTACGACTTGGCTTTCATAAAACGCTATCTGTTGAAAATTTTTAATACTATTTTTTTTTCTTAATTAGCTGTCAGAAAAATCGCTCAATCATTTTTTACATGTAAATAGTTTTTATTATAATCGAAATTAAATACTTAAAAAAAAACAGTATGATTAATGATTGAAAAGTTTACATGTCTCATTACTATTGAATTAACTGTCAAAAGATGCACCGACGTGTCACGATCAATAGTCTAAGAGTGGGACCTTAGACTATAGAAAAAATAAGTGGGACCTATTAGCTAAATAAGAGATTTAAATAGTAACTTCTACCTATTTAAAAAAATATTTCTGTGGGAAAACTCACGATACCTATATTGTATATGGTAGTAAGTAATGTTCCTATAAGGTAGGTGTACCATATTACGTAAGTGTACGGAATTCCGTAAGTTTTTGGTTTAAGCCAAAAAATAAGAAAACTACTAATTGTTTTAATGATTTATGTAATGATCTATCAAGCATAAACAAAAAAGATTCAATTACACATGGTAAAAAAGAATTACAAACATCGTTGATTCAGTTATGATGTCTCCTAAGGTCAGTCAGCGACAAATCGCTATTACTATTAGTGCGTGTGTTGCGTACTGCAAGCTGCCGCGCGGATTTTCATAAGGGAATTATGAGTGATATGTAAGTATTTTCATAACAAAATGTCGGAATTATTTTGAAGGTTCTTAAAACAAACTGATTGATTACTGTCTCAAGTTACTTCAATTAGTTTTTAGTTAGTTAATTCTTAATTTACTGTTTGCCGTATTTACCTACACGAAGAACCAACCATGTCCGTTAATACGTAACTATTACGGAATGAAGGACAATAAATTGATTTTGTTTTTGTGATTATCCAAGCACCTAGATGAAATAAGTTAATGAAGAATATTGTTACGGGTCTAAAGTATATCATGGTTTCGTGTGATCAAATTACGTATTACGATTTTATTTTTCTTTATTATAAAAAAACGTGTGTAAAGTGAAACTATTTTTTACTTTTTACGAATTCGTAACTAATGCCTTCGGTACAAAATCACTAATTTATTTAAAACTTTTCGATGTTCCAGTATAATTTTTGTTACCTATTACTAGCATGATGATATTACTACAGATTTTAAGTCATTGTGTGTTGTTGAGAACAATTACTCATTAGAAATTTCAGTTAACACAATTACCTACACTGTTTTTGGCTGTATCTCTTATTACGTTATAGTACAACGGTCTTGGTAGCTATGGAAATTTTGAACTTGTAGGAAGCTTTAACTCAGTTGATGTTAATTTTCAAATTAGTATCAATTATCAATCAAGTTTTTTAATGAAAATTACATACATCGTGGTTTATTAATCGTAAATTACGTTTTTTAGGAAATATCAATTTTATACCATATTTTTGCGTATTCAGCCTATTCATATTGATATACAGGGCAAATAACTGACCGAAACACTGTACTTAGTACTTACTGGGTTCGGATAAGTATTGGGTGGGTTTGTATCGGAAGGGATGGTAAATGAAATGCGTGTTCTCTGTCTAGAGAGTGAAGTAATAACGGAACATTTTGTGATAAAAAATGGTTGTACAAATTAGTTAGTTAAAGTTCCTTCGGCAATAACCATAAAGATATGTATCATAAAATAAGTATAAAAATAACGTTACGTACGGTCCTTTGTTGCAAAGCCATTGTGCATTTTGGTAATGGTTTTACGATGCCTTTACAAAGTACTTAGGTGCCCCGTTAGGTTCCGTAGGAACGCGACAACACTAAGAGAGGATTCCCCGAAAGTCGCTGGCAAAAGTAATCCTATTCTAATCCTAACTAATATTATAAATGCGGAAGTGAGTTTGTTTGTTTATTTATTTATTTGTTTGTTTGCTACCTCTTCACGCTTTAACTCCCGAACCAATCTCCATGAAATTTCGCATACATATAGGTAGAAGTACGGAGAAGGACATATGGTACAGTCAACAGCACATCTACCTACTCAAATTCATTGCAAATTCGATTCTGCGGCCGCAGCATAAGAGATCATGCAGGGTAACTTGAGGTGCGGTCGACTGTACCTTTCATCCCAGGAAAAAGCACTATTCCCATGGGAATTTCACGCGGGCGAAGCCGCAGGCAAAAGCTAGTAGACTTATAAACGGATTATATTACTTATATGTATATAAAAAAAAGAAACTAATATAATATTGTTCGCTAAACCCTGCTTGAAGTAAGTTGATTTGATATGTACCTAGAAACATAAATAAACCTTTATTCCTTACATTTTAAACAAGATAATTTTATTTCAGACCTAAATTAAATTTATATTTTCAGTTTATTATTAAATTATATAATTCTGTAGCAAAACGGCATTTTTCAGCATATACCGGAATTACGAGCACGCATTTACGGATTTAACTCCAGAGTCAAATTTTATACCGCAATTATGTACTTTTATGGGGCCTAGATAAATTACAATTAGTCTTCTAAAACATCGTTTAATACAGTAGTGTTACATATCAATCTCCTCTCTGAAAACCACTTTTTACGACAGCACTAATTTCAAATCGCTGAGTTTTTCTGTTTTACTGGAAATTGCTTGGAAAGACAAAAACGCCTTAACACTCCGGAATTCCGTACAGTTACCTTAACTGTGGGGAAAAAACAAGAAAAAGGATTTGCATGTCAGAGTCCACCTTGAAAGTATTCATTCAACTGGAGTAGATGCGAGCGCGCACAAGGGTTAATCAACTCAGTTGGATTCTACAGCATTTGAGTTTTTTAAACGTGCCTTTTTGTTAGTTTTGATTTTTTTTAAGTAGTCCATCTAGGGCAAAAAATATGTAGGTTCTGGAGAAGGTACTTAAAACAGGTAGGTTATTTAAATTTGAAAATTCGAAGTTTGAGTTACCTGGAAATTACTTTTAAATACATGGAAATTATGATGATGTTAAGGAAATGACTAGGTATTCAAATAAAAAAAAAATCATTAATCATGTTTTATTATATAAAATTAACATGTTGTGACGAAATTTGACCAATATAAAACAATGATACAATACAAAACACTTTATAATAATATATTGTCTTTATTCAACCCAAATACATTCTTCATTCATCCCGAAGCAAATATTACCAAAAGTATGATTTTTTAAATATTTTTTCATATAAAAGATTTGCTCTTGACTACAATTTCGCCCGAGGACAGGGACAGGTCTACTGTGTAGCAAGCTTACCCAAAAGCAGACTATTCACTCTGGTTTTGAAGAGAGACCAAGAAGGGATGAAAAAGGAGGGAGGCGGTATGAGCTCATGAGCACACAGGCTGTGAAGCTAATCGTTCGTCAATTTTTTATGCCTGATTATTCTCTTGGCTCTGCATTCCACCGAATCCAGAGTGGCCAGTTGGTACTTTGCGACTCCGACTTTCCATAATACAATAGCATAGGTATATAATACTAACCGCATCAATTTTGTGTAGTAGTTTTGCGTGACAAACATTCAAAAATTCTAAAAAAATGATCTCTTGCTGTTATATTTAATTCCAGTCACTTAAAGGAACGTGACATTCTATCTGGATTTTTTAATTTACTTAATGATTTTATTTTACCTGCCGTTTGAGCTTAAAATAATATTCCTTAAAACAATATTTTGTTCACACTGACTGTTTTTAGGTGTTTTGACAACAAGTTGAGAGTTAAGAGTATTTATTGGGAAGAAGAACGAATTAAAATATTTTTTTGTTGTAGGTTAAGTAAAGAAAATATAATGCGTAGGATGAGTCTGGATGAGTCATCAGAGAACGAATACGGCACAAACTCACGGAGATCGTCAAAAACAGAAACAGCAGTCGCCAAAAGTATATTGCTGGTTATTATCGTTCTCCAAATTGTCCTCAGTTTCTGGTGGATTTCTCTAAAATTCTGCACTTTGTCTTTTGCGAGTGCGTTCCCCTAGCAAAAAAGTATTGAATATTAAAACGTGATGTTACAAAATAATTAGAGTATGACGTCGTGTAAATGTTTACCTATATAAGTTCCAAATTTGTGCATCAATTAGTTTTTGAGATTTTAATTTCAAACAGATTCTGCCAGGATGACATTTAGAACATTCCCCCAGCAAAAAAAGTTCTCAGATCCGAAATGAAAGTAAGTACAATAATTAGAGTGTCGTGAAAGGTAAATGTTTATGAATAAATAAAATTTGTGTATCGAAAGACTTGGGAGAAATTCAAAATTCTCCTGGGGGAACGTTTGGCCGGATGCTGGATCTCCTAAATGGCATGGGGTAGAGATATGACTTTTTTTACCACAAGTTGTTATTCATTTGTGTATAATGTTTGTAAAAACAGAAATTTAAAAAATATTACCGTTCAAGAGCTAAAAATAAAAACGTGAATTTAGGTATTTTGGCGCTTGTTTTATAAATATGGGCCCTAGAGACTAATTGGTGACGTGAGTTTGTACTTTGAAGTTGCTTTCAATGTCTATGTAAGTATCAACATAGTAACATAAGTATTTAATAAGTTATGAGAAAAAATGCAATGATTCGGCCGCCATGAATTTCGACAGTCCATTAGACGAGTTGGTCTTTTATTTACGGAATTCACATGTTTTGCATTAATTGCTAAATATATTTAACTATCCATTCACCAAAAATCAGATCAATATATGTAGTAGTTTAAGAAATATAATTATAAATCCAAGCCAAGGTGAAATAGCATGATAAACCGACCAAATTCGAGAATCTAGCAAAAAGCGGCCGTACAGTATATATTACCAACCATCCGAAATTTGCAGTATTATAAACGTAATTTAGTACAGGCGCGTACACAACTGAACTAATATAATTTTCAATGAAGAGTTTTTGTCCAGGATTTTAAGAACTTATTTATATATATATTTTTTGCGTTTAGTTACAATACAATATTAATTGGAAAACTCTGCGCTCGTTCTATGTTAGGTACCTAGTATAGGACCGATTCCTACTGGAATGACTGCGGCGCGGCAATCACTTTCACTATGATAGAATTATAAACCTTATATTCTACCCCATACGTACATAACTTATATAACCGCGCTATTGTAGTGCCTCCGGTATGTTTGAAGAGGCTGGTATAGATTGTTTTGCTACGATCATGCGCCACCCTTTTTACTCAGGAGAGTGCGCGGTAGTACCAACAGCATCCTAAAGATGATAGGTACGAGGTGGGACTGCCCGCACTTGGCTCACTTGTAACAGTTCAAATATGAACGTGTTATTTCTTCTCAAATATTTACATGATAAAAGGAGAGAAATTGAACTAACCTTGTCATCTTCAGGAGGTTTTGAACTGAGTCTGTAAACTGTAGTTTTGTTGCATATTACTAGTTATTTGGTAAATTTAATTATTGAAAACGGCAGCGTATTGTTGGCTCTATAAATTGTAAACAAAGAAAATAATGTCATTTTGACAACGTCAAGTAATGACACCGAAGGAATAAACGTTCCGATTGCAATGATATTATTATTAGTACGCAAAGAACTGAGGGCTTAAAATAATTGTGAAGTTCGTTAGTTAAAGAATAAATATTAGCTTATTATAATAATTTTAAACATGCGAAGGGTAAATATAGGATTTATTTTTAATAGGTAACTATTCGCTGTCAAGTGTATAGGCCACTTGAATTATAGATCTAGTGTCTATGATAGAAAATTTGGTCTATGGTAGAAGTTCCGTTGATATTTGCACCTGTTAGTAAATTAGGAGGTAGATTCACACGGAAAAGTGGCGTGATCGAATTGACTACCCAATAGTAGCGCAGGGATGTCACGTGATATTTTGTCCAAAGCTGGAGGGAAACGAATCATTGCCAGTATAGGAATTATTTTGCCATTATTGATTTTTCTGTTCGTTTGATTGTAACATTTTGGGGTACGGAAAATGGATGAATAGTGAAATTAATCTTGATAATAGAGGAAAAGAAGATAAGGATATGATCGGCAACGAGCTGAACTGTTTGGTTTATGTCGATTATAAAGAAAGTAGAAAATAATTATTAATTAAGCTAGACTATAGCACAAGTAATTGCGTGGAAATAGTTTATTTTGTAAGAATTATGTATAAAATCATGCTATTATAAGGTATATTTTACATTAACTATTTATATTGATATTTCGGTGGATATAGGGTTCGGGAGAATAGAATTATTATAGTTGCAATACAGGAAGTAAGGTAGGGGGAGCTTGGAATTCATGGAAGATTCAAGATTTTTACACACACATAGACAAGAGGCAGTTGCATAAAACTGATAGGAAGGGACATTCGAGGCTTTTTCATCTGCGGTCTTCGGGGGGACGACGTTGTGCAGCCGGGCGCCAATCTCACCTCTGTAAGCCGGCATCATTGAAGAAGTTTATTTTAACTCAAGATAGAAGTAGTCTGCAAGAAAAGTGTTTGGGCGCAAAGGTTTCTTCATGAGGCTTAGGAACGCATATTTCCCCGCGAATCTTTTGAGAAAAATACGTTATTGCGAGCTTGAAATGGTAAAATTAAGTTCGGTTTTAACGTATATAGTTTAATTTGAAGAATTCACAAAATAAGTAGATTTCCCCAGTAAATTTAATTAAATATTAGAGTAGTTGAGCATTAGCTGCGATTTGACGAGAATATGGGTTTTGCCTGATATCTGCGAAAGTGGATAGAGGGTAGAATTCGTTTCTTGTTCAAATAGATATTTTGATTTGTTTCTTTAAGGGCTATTTGTAAGAACCTTGCGGGGTAGGTCCTGGAGCTTGGCTTTGCAACGTGTCAAGTGGGCTTCTGTTAAGAGAATGCCTAGTTTAGTTGCTTAGTTGAATGAAAGCGCTTTCATTGAGCCCAGAGCCGACGGTCCGAAAGGCGCAGAGATCTAATCTCACTGGACGATTTGGAAGACCGCCTCATATAACTAAACCTCGGTTAGGGCATAAACCTGTTCCCTCCCAATCAGGTTTATCACGTTGGGCTGTTAGAAAGTAGGATAACGGGTTGCCCACTCGGCGTTTTAGAAGCTAGGGGTTTTAACTAAATGTTGGCCCAAAAACCAAGAGTAGGACACGTTTGTAGGTTGATAGGCAGGTAAATTTCTATTAGGGAAGGGAGAAGCTCTCCCGAAGTCTCGTAGCTAGCTGATAGGAGGGTATTCCTTACACCGGGGATACCTAATTAGGGACCCATCTCATTGCACTATGAAATGGTTTAAAATTCTGTAGTTGTCAGGGACTTAGGGACCGATAGGGACAAGAATAGGCCTTAAATTCACATACAAATAGGTAGGGGTGTTAAAAATGGCTGGTAGGAAATGGCGCCATTTTTAGGAATTAAAACACAAAATAAAACAAAATGGTCAAATAACACAAATAATTAGTCGGTTTATCATTTATCAAAATGGAGGTATCAAAGGTATGAATAGAAGGTTCCCAGGAATCTTACAATTATAGGGCTATTTATAAACCCTATCCAATATCGGAAAATAAGTAATTAACTAAGGAAAAATTGGAAAGTGAAAGTTCTTAGTTGTGCTAATTATGTGTTGAAGTGACTATAGATTCGGTGAGTTTCCAATTAACTTTATCATTATTTACAAATACTGAATGTTGTGGGTAATGGAACGTTTCCAACCCCTTTTCCTACTTATTTGACTCAATTTAGTCATGTACTTAATGGATGTTGACTTTACTTGTCTATATATTTGAGTAAATACCTAATAATTGTTCCAATCTAGTGAATAAGATCATACTCTAATCTTTGTACCGGCATTGGTCAAATTCCTTGTTGAGAAAGTTAAATTTATTAGTAAAACTATATTCCTTAAAGATGGGAGTCTATACATTTATAAAACTTACAAATAAACTACAAAAAGTTTGATTCTAGTTGTGTTCAGTGTCTGCTCGAATCTAGATATAAGGCAGTTACCGCCTGTGTGCTATGTCAAAAGATATTTTAGTACACTATCAAAGGATATTGAGTAGTTGCTACCACTCACTGGAATATCTGCAAATAACTTCTAAATATTCATAAAGAAATTGATTTATTAAGGATGATTCCTTTGGTTGAGTGCAAATAATTTCTATTATTGAGTGAATATAGACAAATTCACTAATAATGGTGATAAGTACTGAATCAATCTAAAATACAATGGATCTCAGATTTAAGGATGTAATTCTAACCTGAAAATTATATAAACAAAAGACAAGTCAAGTTACATCAGTTTGAGTAATGCTAATTCTCTTCTGCACACTTAACTTACCTATTACCACCTGTTGGTAAACCTACATTATAATTCTAACATAATTAAAGTATGAATACATCACCACTATCCCTATTATTAATTAATTTTAATAACTTACTCTCCTTCAGAGTTCAGATTTATCAGTATCCCATTAATGAATTGTAAGGTTGAATTCATATATGATATATAGTTAATCATTTAAATTTTAACATAAAAACAAAAGATCTCAGCTGATCACAATATATAGGATAAATCCATAATTGTGAAACTGATAAGTCACTTGGAGACATTTTGTCTCTCCTCTCTGTTTTATTTAATTATACAAAGACAGACAGACTAAACTATGTTCAGACCTTAGTTATTCATTATTTATATTGAAATCAAGAAAATAATAGCTGAGCATCTGGAGGGAATCTGTCCAAGTCTGGAGCCGAAGGTTACTGTAACATGCGGACGGAGGGGCATGTTTCCATAAGCCAGATCTAGCTAATAAAGCTGAGAATTATCAATTTTGTAGCAATATTTGCATTTTCCATACTTACATATTTTTACCGACCTTAAGAAATACATACTCACTCATATAAACATTTCTAGCGGGGCCTGGTCCATACTAGACCCAACTATAAGCTGAGAGATTCTATTAAAGCAAATAAAACCATCATCGGTACCATTGGTCATATACCTTATACTCACCTATCTAAGTTAAGCGTTAGGAACACACATATGTTAGTAGATATCTTTCAAAGTTGCGGTATTTCAAAAGCTGGAAAACCTCATAGCTCACCTTATAATTAATAATTCAATAATTAGTAGTGTTAAGTGTATATTTAAGACAAACCAATAGTATAAGTTAGCCAAGTAAGATTTAGTTTTAATTTCTATAGATAGTCCTTAGCATTATCTGTAATTCCTGTAGTGTATATAAGGTTGGTTAAGACACAGACAGTACATAGTAGTAAGACATTTAATCCAGGTTATAATAATAGGCTCCCGACATAGCACTTCGAAAAGATCCAAGGTTCATTGCGGAATACAATCAGGGAACTACACTAGGAGATCACAGCACAACTCATAATATTACGAGAACTAATATGTAAACACACACTTAGGTTATTCTCAAGCTAGGTTAAAGATAAATCAAATAAGAGTAGATATTGAGTAGGTTAGAATAGTTACTTCTGGGTGACGTAACCAGGGATTTAACCATTCTTGGAGACGTTGACTAGAGGGTTTGTTACATCTGGTTGGTGCAGTGACCAGGATTATTACTTCAGATAGTACTTTTGACCAGGATTTAAATTAAAATAAAATAAGCAGTTAGTAAACACTTTGGTTTTGGTTACATGTTGGTTCTTGGTATTGTGAGGTAGAATGGCCACCAGCGTGAGAGAGCGTTGGGGGCCACATCTGTTGTGGTGAGAGTTGATAGAATACTATGTTGAGGAAGTCTTCGTAACCATAAAATTATGTGTCTTCTTGAGTAAGGCAGAATCCTTTCATTACGTATCTATAAAATCCAACGTTAGTGTGTCGTTAATCCTTTAAGATTGCCTTATCGTAGTCGAAGTAAATGATTTTTCTAATAGAGTAGAATAGTTATTGTATACTGATTAATAAAATCATTTGTTTATTCACACAACATAATTGACAAAGCGAGAATGAAATCACTGCGTTATAAGAGACAGGACTCCCATTCAAAAAAGTGTCCGATACAGATGTCAAAACGAAGGTACCGACCGATAGAGATGCACTTATGCGAGGAACTGCAGGTACGAATGAGATGGAAATAGTCGACCATCAAATCGCTACTCCGTTTCATAGATCAATTTTTTCCTATGAAGTTGCGACCACCTAATTGACATTTCAATAGTTGACAGTCGCGTTCTTAATTATGTCAAAAATTTTGTTAGGGCAAAATTGATTATACCATTCAGCCTATTCAATATGAGAAAATTTAATAAAAAAAAAAAGAATAAATAAATAGAAGTAATTTAGATTAAATTACCATCCGTTATAAGTAAATAAAGGAAAATATAATAAATCTATTTGTAATTTTTACTCAGCCTAAACAAAATAGAAGTTTCATTTCGAGTTAGCGCCATCTAACTATCAGGGGTCGTATTAAATTCCATGTAAAAGTCTTAGTGTATTAGGTATTAGTTCAGCCGTAGTTTATAGATGGCGAGGAAAAAAAAAAAAGATAGATTGAGTCGTCCTTAACTTACCGTTGCACTTGATAGATGTCGCTACCGGTAAAGTCTCAGGCTTAAGAATGTTAAATTGGCGAAGAAATAAATACATACATTTTAAAATTGATTAGTTGATAGAGAACGGATTTTATTTATGCTACTGAGACTTATTATCCTTTTAAGAATCTATGTACGGCTAGGTGTAATCTTTTATTGGAAACAAGGAATAGATTTAAGTATTTATTTGTTAAAAGAGAAAAAAGAAAGATAGGCTTACCTTGTAATTTGATTACAAATATATAGGGCGATAGACAGCGGTGATAGTTAGGGAAATGTTAGGAAGAGAATAAATAACTTAACTATGTGGGCTAACTTAAATTTTGGCCTTACAAGTAAACGAACCAACCTAAAATTTTAAATTTAAATGTGTCTACATTGAAACAGACTTCATGGTAGAAATACTTACCTAGTTAATTTTAATATCAGACAATAAACAAAAGAGGGAAGTTAGTTTGTAGGATGTTATAATTGTAAAATATCATCACTAATGATTCAGCGGGTCTGGTAGTCTTGGGTTATGGCTTGTTTACATAAATAAATATTGACCAGTCTGTGAATAAAGCTAAAATTGATAGTGGGAGGAAAAATGAAACAACTCACTATTATTTAATGATTAAAGGGTCGTTTATTAGGATATAGCTTACCATAGTCTACATGGTACTATTCAATCTTTGATACTATTACGACTGTTTACTTTTCCGAATTCTAGTATTAGTGCTTTGCATGCGTTCATATTCTATCAGGAGATCTGTGAAGGGCTGTTGTCGCTATATTCTTGGGTTATGTATTTTTCATACAGTTGGCAGACGGCTGAAGTAGTATTGTATATCCAAGCAGGGTTTCACATTTCCGAATCTTGACTTTAGTAAGTAGGGAAGAATCTAAAACAGAAAAATATAGGGAGATTAGCGTTTTGTCTAAGGAATAAACCTTTTAGCAAAATTTTCTTTAGTAGGTTATAATTGTCATTGTGAATATATTGCTTGAAGGTTTAAATGTTCAATTGAAGTTATCACAAAATTGCGAGAATGGTTAGATATATGGGAATTTTCTATTCAGTGGGTTTGGTCATTGCGTAAATAAAAATAAAACGAGTAGATACCTTAAAGATTTTTCGCCAAAGAAAAATAAACTGAGGTTGAAAGTAGGATTAATGGTAGATGAGAAACCATCTCACGATTGTAAATCACATAGATACATCTCACGCTAGACTTATGTTTCTTAAATATATGCCTAAATTAGTGCCTACCTTGATATTTATATAATATTTTAATGATTTTTCCTTAGTTAAGTTAATTTCGTCTGAACCTTGACATGTCGTGCTAATGACATTTGCAGATGACATAAGGGACGCGACATAGACGAAATCATAGAGTTATCGACGACGCTAATCGATAGTCGAGAGGACATAGATTAAATCGGATATTTGTTGCAATTCAATTATTCAGCAGGGATAATTCTGTAGTTCAAGTTAACGTTACTAAGGTTTATAGTTGTTCCATAATTGGGGATTTACTATGTAAGTTTAGTTATGGTAATGCTGAATTTGGGTTACTAAAATTGAGGTCATAGAGAAATAAAGATAGATTTTAAAGATATCTAGGTAGACGGTTTAATGCGTATTAATTTATCTGGCGGAAAATTTGAGTTATTTTTATTTAAGTTGTTTTTTTTTGGGTGAATCGAAGCGTGAGAGTTTTATTCACTCAATTTAGACAGATTATTTTTTTTTGTCATTATGATATATATATCTGGGGTTGTGCGTCTATAGATAAATAAATAAATGGTTATATAAGTAATTAAATATTTAAATAAATAAATAATTAAATAAATAAATAAGTAATTAAATAAATAAATAATTAGATAAATAAATAAATAATTAAATAAATAATTAAATATTTAAATAAATAAATAATTACATAAATAAATAAATAATTAAATAAATAATCAAATAATTAGATAAATAAAAAAAAAAAAAAATAATAAAAAAAAAAAAAAAATTTGTAAGTTTTAATACATTAAACGAAAACATAAAAATACTCTAGTAGTTGGAAGTTTGGTTGTGTGTCATCCAGATGTTGGGTAACATAGAACCAAGGTAATAGATTTGGTGCGATATTGTTTAGATCTGACCTTACAAAAAAAAAAAAAAGAGAACTCAAGAACCTCAAAGAACAGCAACATGGGTAAACCAATTCGTACTCGTCGCGTACCGAAACGTTATGAACCAGTAGAAGATCAAGGGAATTCAGAGGAAATTCAAAATAATTCTGATCAGCCGGAGAATTTAAACCCTAGAGAATCTCTACCGACTGAAGAACGTAGACAAGCAGTTAGGACCGTAAGAAGGACAAGGATAACACGTTCACGAGAACTTCTGTCCATACGGCGGATGCTAAACCGTACATTAGGCGTACTAAATAACAAGATAAATGTATTAAGCGGAGAAGTTAAGAAGACTCAGACGTCTATTCGGGATATAACTAAGGGGGAGAAGGAAGCGCCTGAAGACGAGATTACGTTTGAGAATGAGGTAGAAATGGAGAAGTAGTCCCGTACACGAAGATGTATCTAGGAAGTCCAATTTAGTTGAAGATAAGCAGAAATATATAATTTGTAACGTTAAAAACATTAACTTGGAAAAACCAAAATTTGGGGAAACATCGATGCATCCAGTAACCTTCATTGAGGATCTTGAAACTTATTTAAAAAAGGCCGGTAAATCGGACAACGAAATGGATTTAATACTGGAGTGTCTAATTGGTAATGCCAGAGATTGGGCGCGTATTTATAAAGGAAGATGGAGCGGGTTAGATGATTTTAAGTCAGACTTTCTAAAAGCGTACTGGGGCGAAAATGAACAAAATGATTTGAGGCGAAAAATAGTGCAAGGGGTATGGAACAAAAACGGAGACGCCCACTATGGTGGATCATTTCTTGAGATTAACTGGCAAAGCGCAGATGTTAAGTTATAACATTCCCGAAAAGCAATTAATATGTGACATCATGCGACATTATCCTAAGTTTATTCAGCAAGTTTGGGCGACTAGCAAGATAGAGACTATAATAGAAGCGGCCGAATTCTTAAGAAGCATGGATGACATACAGAAGCAAGAGGTCCCGAACACTACCGCGTCTAAAAATTTCAAGGAGTGGGAAAAGAGGAAGAAAGGATACCAGCAAAATTATAGGCAGTGGCAGCGACCAAAAGAAGCTGAAGTACAAGTAGTTAATTTAGTAGATAAAACAAATGTAAATAGTAGTGAAGCGTTAAACTAAAGGAAGCTGAGACTTTAGTCTCCGGATCAGCTTCAGCCACAGGGGACCCAAATTACAATATGATGATTAGGATGAACTGGGTTCCAGGTAAACCGTTAGGACGTAACAGGGCTGGAATTAGAGCACCTATAAGCTTAGATTTTAGAAATAGTAATAATAAAGAAGGGATAGGGTATAGTACGCCAGAGATCTTAGTTCCGCACGTTCCTAGCCAAATAGTAGATACATTAAAATTAAAGATAGAACAACAAATGGAAGATGATGACAATATTGTAAGCGCCGTTTTTGACGAGGAAGCTGCGAATAAAGTAGATACACCCATATTTAAGTCCGAGTTATTAGTTCAAATTTTTGATGAAAACATTGTAGCTTTATTAGATACAGGTAGCGATATAACATGTATTTCGGGCGAGTTTTGGGATAGTTTGAAAGTAAAAAGACCAACGATTCCTACTATGCCTATAAAATCATTCTTTATTAAAACCGCAGTAGGTCAGAAAAGTGTGGAAATAAAGAAAATTGCTTTAGTTACCTTAGGAATAGGACTCTTTCAGCGAGATTTAACGGTTTTGATTGTGCCAGGTCTTAGTGCTAACTTAATATTGGGGTTTGATTGGATGAAAGAAAACCAGGCTTCCATAAAGCTTAATAGAGAGGAAGAAGGGGTAGAAATTATTATAGGAAATGAAAAGAAATTGTTTAAATTTTTCAAGGGGGAAAACATTCATAGTACGGATAGTTCGTTAGTGCAATTTGATGTAAGGACCGTAGTGGAAGAAAATGTAGATAGAAATATTCAGGAATTAATATGCAAATTGAAATTAGATAAAAATAAACAAGAAGCCTTAGGGGAGGTTTTAATGAGACATAAATGTTTATTTACGTCCAAATTGGGGAGAGCAAATTGTTATGAACACATTATTACCATGGAACCTCATTCACCGGTAGTAAAGAGAACGTATCCAATACCATATGCATATAGAGACAAAGTAGAGGCTAAGTTAATAGAAATGCTAGAGCAAGGGATTATTAGTCGAACTTCCACACCATATTGTAGTCCGTTGACTTTTACATTAAAAAGAGATGGGTCTATACGTGTGTTGTTAGACGCTAGAGAGATAAATAAGCATATGATATCGGAAACTGAGAAACCACCGTTACAATTAGATGTTCTAAATTCATTTCAAGGGGCGAAATTCATTAGTATAGTAGATTTAAATAATGCCTATTTTCAAATTCCTATATCAGATTCTAGTAAGAAGTATACAGGATTCTCATTTAATGGAAAATCTTATGTCTATAATGTTTTACCTCAAGGTTTAAAAACGTCAGTAGGAAGTTTTAGTAGAGCAATGGATTTTATTCTAGGACACGAAGTCAGGGAATTTTGCGTAAATTATTTAGATGATCTAGCCATTATAACAACTGGAACATTATCACAACATTTAGAACATTTAGATATAATATTAGGAAAATTATCTAAGGCAGGCTTAACTTGTAACTTAAGTAAATGCGAATTTTTGAGTACTGAAGTAAAGATGTTAGGATATATCATTTCGACTAAAGGAATTCGTACGGATCCAGAAAAGGTTAAATCTATACAATTATTTCCGGTACCAAAGAAATTGAAACAAGTTAGGGCGTTCTTAGGTCTCTGTAATTTTTATCGCAAATTTATACCTAATTATAGTTTCCATACTAAACCTTTATGTGAATTGTTAAAAAAGGATAAAAAATGGGAATGGGGGCAAATAGAACAGTTAGCTTTTGAAAAAGTAAAGGCGCTTTTTATTGAAACCGTAGAATTGAATCATCCAGATTTTACCAAACCTTATTATTTACAAACTGACAGTTCTGGAATAGGATTAGCTGGGTATTTGTATCAGTTGGATAGTCACGGGGAAGTAAAAATTTTAGGATTTCACAGTAAATTATTAAGGGGGCTCAATTAAATTGGACAGTTACAGAACAAGAATTCTATTCCATAATTTGTTGTTTAGAGAAGTTTGAAACTTATTTACGGGGAGCCAAAGTAATAATACGTACAGATCATAAAGCTTTAACATTTGTAAAGAATAGTAAATTATATAATGCTCGAGTGACTAGATGGATTAATTACCTAGAACAGTTTCAATATGAAGTTCAGCATGTTAAGGGTAGAGAAAATGTAGTAGCAGACATATTATCTAGATATCAACCAGAAGGGGAATTATTACAGGAGGATAAAACCAACTCGCCTAGAATATTTTATACCGAAAATAGAACTAACAAAGATTTACTTGTAAAATTAAAGAATTTGGCTAAGTTTCAACAGGACGATACAGAGATAGGCGAAATAATTAGGAAATTGAATAGTGGGGTTGTGCTTAATAGTAGGTCAAGTCAAATATTGAAGAGGTGTTCGCTACTAGATGGATTAGTATATTATTCTCCGGGGGAAGGAAATAAAAGAGTGTTATTCTTACCAGAACTGCTTAGAGAAGAGGTTATTTGGCAGGTCCATTTCGAAATGGGTCATCAAGGGGCATTTAAAATTATTAAATATATTAGAGATAGGTTTTTCTGGAAAGGATTAACTAAACAGGTCAAACGGTTATTAAAGGGGTGTCATGATTGTCAGGTCACGAAGAGTGATACAGCTAAGTATGTAGGTCCTTGTCGTTCGATTATAACTGAGAACGTAGGAGACATTGTTATGGCAGATCTTTATGGGCCGTTGCCATCGGGAAAGTTTGGTATGAATTATATTTTAGTCGTTCAAGATTCTTTTAGCAAGTTTGTAAAGTTTTATGATCTTAGGAAGGCAACTGCTATTTCGGTATTAACAAAAGTAAGAAATTTCTTTCGTGTAATAAAACCCAAAGCTATAATGACCGATAACGGGTCACAATTTGCTAGTAAATTATGGAAAGAAACTATGAAAAGGGAAGGAGTAAGGGTTATTTACACCACAGTTAGAAATCCTAGGCCTAACACAACTGAAAGAGTAAATAAGGAATTAGGTCGTTTGTTTCGAACTTATTGTAGGACAAATCATAAGAGCTGGGTTGAAATGTTACCCAAACTAGAAATATTATATAACAACACTTATCACGAAAGTACTGGTTTTACTCCTTGTGAGATTTTATATAGAGAGTCCACTAGTTTATCTTTTGATAGTAACATACCAATTAATTTAGAATCTCCACCTGTTGATGTAATCAAAGAAAAGGTCCGCGAAAATTTAAAGAAAGCTGGTCAATTACGTCAAAACAAATTCAATGAGCGATATCGAATTATTCAGTTTCAGATAGGAGACCTTGTTAAGATAAGGAAGCTGAACAAGTCAGATGCTAAATTAAAAATAACAAAAAAGTTCGAACCGTTGTATGAGGGTCCTTATGTGGTTGAGCTTGTCCTTTTAAAAATGTATATTTACTAATAGATCCTAAAACTGGCAAGGAACGAGGAAGGTTTAACGCTATACACTTGTCTAGATATTATAAATGATAAATTTTAAGTTGTAATTATCTTGATAGAAACAAAAAAAACTTTGTTATGTAAATTGAGAGTAAACGTAGTTTTAAGTTGGTTAATAAACGAGGATGGGGTAATTTTGTATAGAGCTTGTTGGGCACGGGAAAAGCCTATCTGAGCTTACAGTAATAACGACTCTATTATCAGAATTATTCCAATAAGGAACACGAATTCTCGAAAGGGATAATTTATCCTTTAAATTTAGATTATCAATCTATGAAAGTTGAACTTACTATTAACCAAAATAACCAAATGGTTATTCTAATTCTTGAGTCACTCGTAAGGTCAGATAGAGGAGTGTTGGCGGCTTTTCTATCGGGGGGGTTAATTAATAATAACTAAGTATGTATAGAATAACGGTTGTGTTTTTCTTAAATATAGGTAATTTTGTATTTTCTAAGGTTGAGTGGCTAGAGGTTTTCCAATATCAAAAGGGGTAGGAATAGTAGGTTATAGAAATTAATACGTAAATTTACAAAACAATAGAAAAAATCCATAATAGGTCAACGAAGTTTACGAATTATGGGGCTGACAGTGTGACTGGTTGTTAGTTAGGTAGCTTAATTTAAGATTGAAGTGGAATATTGCCATGATTTGTGAATTTATAAGTCTTAAAGGATAAGTAACACTGAAGGAGATAAAGGGGTATACATGTGCAATGCGAATATTGGCGTACGAATAAAGATGCATTGCGTAAAAGATGCGTAGAGACAGGGAGCTTAGTGTAAAGTTTAGTTCTTAGCATAAACGTATGTAAGCGTAATGTTGTATTATTACAATGGGTTGCAATTAGCGTAGCTTGTCATATGGTGACAGTCGACGTAATTTTTCTTCATTAATTAAATTCTAATTCATCTAACGATATTTTTGAAAGATTTTGTATTCAGATTAAAGCTATGGTATAATCTTAGGTGGCGGGAAAGTAGTTTTAGAAGTAGTTAGAAAAAAATATAGATTTCAGGTTATAACATATGTGAAGTCTGAATGCAAACGTATTATTGTCCCAAGAGATAAGCCCCGCACACTTAAACAAACTTGAATTTTGGACAGTGGGATTTTTGGTGTTAGGATAGAGAAAAAATATATATATACAAACGCGGTTGGCGGTTGTAATGTCCCTGTGTGAAACAACTGTCTAAAGTTCATACTCCACAAGAAGCTAACAAAGCTATGACTTAATTCGGCAACTACACACTCTCCAAGGTTTATATTGGGGTTATTCAAGAGTTTTAAGTGAGCTCTTGGATATATAGGGACATTGTTAATTCCTCACTACTTTCCGACAGAGTAGGTGACCTGGCGGAGAGAAGGAGGGATACTGTTTTGTGATAGAGTACTACAGACGGATACGTTTCGCATTCGTTAGCTTTTCATAAGGTTAGAAAAGGGCCTATGCGTCTGAGTAGTTCCATTATGGTTTATGGCCTCACAACCCATATCTTGCATATTACAGTATAACTCTAGTGTTGGTATTGCATAAGTCGTAATTGACAAGAGAAATAAAAAATACTTATAGCTCGCTTAATAATTCCTGGTATAGCCTTGGTTTAAACACACTCTACAATCTAAATTACATTTACACTAGGGCACACCCAACATTCTTAGATTTTGGGAATATAATATGAGTAAAATTAAATGAAAAAAAAAATAATAATAGTAATAAAAGGAGAGAAAATATTTGAGAATTTGAGGAAGAAAATTCTACTCCGGATTCAACACGTAGTATTGTCACCTATGAAGAATTTTGGGGTCGAGCTGTAACAGTTCAAATATGAACGTGTTATTTCTTCTCAAATATTTACATGATAAAAGGAGAGAAATTGAACTAACCTTGTCATCTTCAGGAGGTTTTGAACTGAGTCTGTAAACTGTAGTTTTGTTGCATATTACTAGTTATTTGGTAAATTTAATTATTGAAAACGGCAGCGTATTGTTGGCTCTATAAATTGTAAACAAAGAAAATAATGTCATTTTGACAACGTCAAGTAATGACACCGAAGGAATAAACGTTCCGATTGCAATGATATTATTATTAGTACGCAAAGAACTGAGGGCTTAAAATAATTGTGAAGTTCGTTAGTTAAAGAATAAATATTAGCTTATTATAATAATTTTAAACATGCGAAGGGTAAATATAGGATTTATTTTTAATAGGTAACTATTCGCTGTCAAGTGTATAGGCCACTTGAATTATAGATCTAGTGTCTATGATAGAAAATTTGGTCTATGGTAGAAGTTCCGTTGATATTTGCACCTGTTAGTAAATTAGGAGGTAGATTCACACGGAAAAGTGGCGTGATCGAATTGACTACCCAATAGTAGCGCAGGGATGTCACGTGATATTTTGTCCAAAGCTGGAGGGAAACGAATCATTGCCAGTATAGGAATTATTTTGCCATTATTGATTTTTCTGTTCGTTTGATTGTAACATTTTGGGGTACGGAAAATGGATGAATAGTGAAATTAATCTTGATAATAGAGGAAAAGAAGATAAGGATATGATCGGCAACGAGCTGAACTGTTTGGTTTATGTCGATTATAAAGAAAGTAGAAAATAATTATTAATTAAGCTAGACTATAGCACAAGTAATTGCGTGGAAATAGTTTATTTTGTAAGAATTATGTATAAAATCATGCTATTATAAGGTATATTTTACATTAACTATTTATATTGATATTTCGGTGGATATAGGGTTCGGGAGAATAGAATTATTATAGTTGCAATACAGGAAGTAAGGTAGGGGAGCTTGGAATTCATGGAAGATTCGAGATTTTTACACACACATAGACAAGAGGCAGTTGCATAAAACTGATAGGAAGGGACATTCGAGGCTTTTTCATCTGCGGTCTTCGGGGGGACGACGTTGTGCAGCCGGGCGCCAATCTCACCTCTGTAAGCCGGCATCATTGAAGAAGTTTATTTTAACTCAAGATAGAAGTAGTCTGCAAGAAAAGTGTTTGGGCGCAAGGTTTCTTCATGAGGCTTAGGAACGCATATTTCCCCGCGAATCTTTTGAGAAAAATACGTTATTGCGAGCTTGAAATGGTAAAATTAAGTTCGGTTTTAACGTATATAGTTTAATTTGAAGAATTCACAAAATAAGTAGATTTCCCCAGTAAATTTAATTAAATATTAGAGTAGTTGAGCATTAGCTGCGATTTGACGAGAATATGGGTTTTGCCTGATATCTGCGAAAGTGGATAGAGGGTAGAATTCGTTTCTTGTTCAAATAGATATTTTGATTTGTTTCTTTAAGGGCTATTTGTAAGAACCTTGCGGGGTAGGTCCTGGAGCTTGGCTTTGCAACGTGTCAAGTGGGCTTCTGTTAAGAGAATGCCTAGTTTAGTTGCTTAGTTGAATGAAAGCGCTTTCATTGAGCCCAGAGCCGACGGTCCGAAAGGCGCAGAGATCTAATCTCACTGGACGATTTGGAAGACCGCCTCATATAACTAAACCTCGGTTAGGGCATAAACCTGTTCCCTCCCAAGCAGGTTTATCACGTTGGAGCTGTTAGAAAGTAGGATAACGGGTTGCCCACTCGGCGTTTTAGAAGCTAGGGGTTTTAACTAAATGTTGGCCCAAAAACCAAGAGTAGGACACGTTTGTAGGTTGATAGGCAGGTAAATTTCTATTAGGGAAGGGAGAAGCTCTCCCGAAGTCTCGTAGCTAGCTGATAGGAGGGTATTCCTTACACCGGGGATACCTAATTAGGGACCCATCTCATTGCACTATGAAATGGTTTAAAATTCTGTAGTTGTCAGGGACTTAGGGACCGATAGGGACAAGAATAGGCCTTAAATTCACATACATATAGGTAGGGGGTGTTAAAAATGGCTGGTAGGAAATGGCGCCATTTTTAGGAATTAAAACACAAAATAAAACAAAATGGTCAAATAACACAAATAATTAGTCGGTTTATCATTTATCAAAATGGAGGTATCAAAGGTATGAATAGAAGGTTCCCAGGAATCTTACAATTATAGGGCTATTTATAAACCCTATCCAATATCGGAAAATAAGTAATTAACTAAGGAAAAATTGGAAAGTGAAAGTTCTTAGTTGTGCTAATTATGTGTTGAAGTGACTATAGATTCGGTGAGTTTCCAATTAACTTTATCATTATTTACAAATACTGAATGTTGTGGGTAATGGAACGTTTCCAACCCCTTTTCCTACTTATTTGACTCAATTTAGTCATGTACTTAATGGATGTTGACTTTACTTGTCTATATATTTGAGTAAATACCTAATAATTGTTCCAATCTAGTGAATAAGATCATACTCTAATCTTTGTACCGGCATTGGTCAAATTCCTTGTTGAGAAAGTTAAATTTATTAGTAAAACTATATTCCTTAAAGATGGGAGTCTATACATTTATAAAACTTACAAATAAACTACAAAAGTTTGATTCTAGTTGTGTTCAGTGTCTGCTCGAATCTAGATATAAGGCAGTTACCGCCTGTGTGCTATGTCAAAAGATATTTTAGTACACTATCAAAGGATATTGAGTAGTTGCTACCACTCACTGGAATATCTGCAAATAACTTCTAAATATTCATAAAGAAATTGATTTATTAAGGATGATTCCTTTGGTTGAGTGCAAATAATTTCTATTATTGAGTGAATATAGACAAATTCACTAATAATGGTGATAAGTACTGAATCAATCTAAAATACAATGGATCTCAGATTTAAGGATGTAATTCTAACCTGAAAATTATATAAACAAAAGACAAGTCAAGTTACATCAGTTTGAGTAATGCTAATTCTCTTCTGCACACTTAACTTACCTATTACCACCTGTTGGTAAACCCACATTATAATTCTAACATAATTAAAGTATGAATACATCACCACTATCCCTATTATTAATTAATTTTAATAACTTACTCTCCTTCAGAGTTCAGATTTATCAGTATCCCATTAATGAATTGTAAGGTTGAATTCATATATGATATATAGTTAATCATTTAGATTTTAACATAAAAATAAAGATCTCAGCTGATCACAATATATAGGATAAATCCATAATTGTGAAACTGATAAGTCACTTGGAGACATTTTGTCTCTCCTCTCTGTTTTATTTAATTATACAAAGACAGACAGACTAAACTATGTTCAGACCTTAGTTATTCATTATTTATATTGAAATCAAGAAAATAATAGCTGAGCATCTGGAGGGAATCTGTCCAAGTCTGGAGCCGAAGGTTACTGTAACATGCGGACGGAGGGGCATGTTTCCATAAGCCAGATCTAGCTAATAAAGCTGAGAATTATCAATTTTGTAGCAATATTTGCATTTTCCATACTTACATATTTTTACCGACCTTAAGAAATACATACTCACTCATATAAACATTTCTAGCGGGGCCTGGTCCATACTAGACCCAACTATAAGCTGAGAGATTCTATTAAAGCAAATAAAACCATCATCGGTACCATTGGTCATATACCTTATACTCACCTATCTAAGTTAAGCGTTAGGAACACACATATGTTAGTAGATATCTTTCAAAGTTGCGGTATTTCAAAAGCTGGAAAACCTCATAGCTCACCTTATAATTAATAATTCAATAATTAGTAGTGTTAAGTGTATATTTAAGACAAACCAATAGTATAAGTTAGCCAAGTAAGATTTAGTTTTAATTTCTATAGATAGTCCTTAGCATTATCTGTAATTCCTGTAGTGTATATAAGGTTGGTTAAGACACAGACAGTACATAGTAGTAAGACATTTAATCCAGGTTATAATAATAGGCTCCCGACATAGCACTTCGAAAAGATCCAAGGTTCATTGCGGAATACAATCAGGGAACTACACTAGGAGATCACAGCACAACTCATAATATTACGAGAACTAATATGTAAACACACACTTAGGTTATTCTCAAGCTAGGTTAAAGATAAATCAAATAAGAGTAGATATTGAGTAGGTTAGAATAGTTACTTCTGGGTGACGTAACCAGGGATTTAACCATTCTTGGAGACGTTGACTAGAGGGTTTGTTACACACTGCCGGAGCTTACATGCTCCGTGCAGAAATATATTATAATAAAATAGTTTGTAGGGTGTGATATTAACATATTTAAGTTAATTTAATAATGTAAGATATGAGTGTAATCACTTGAAATAAAGATATATTATGTTGGTACGTTTTTCAGAGCCACACGGGTCAATTGGGACCCGGTCCTTTGAGGCGTTCATGGGGCCAAAGCCGACATGAAGAGGCCTTTTTGTACCTTTTTATATAAAAGTGAGATGGCTGCATCTGCGGAGATCTGCCCCTTAATGTACCATAGATATGATATATGTGATATACTAACCTAATTTGAAGAAATAAGATTTTTTTTAGGTATGCTAACATTTGAGCACGCATCTGTACACAGAAAAAAGAGGTAATACACTATCAATTTCAGTAAACCACTTCAATATACTGCACGGTCGCTTTATGGTAGACTCTCGAATTTGGTCGGCTTATCATGTTATTTCACCTTGGCTTGGATTTATAATTATATTTCTTGAACTACTGCATATATTGATCTGATTTTTTGGAGAATGGATAGTTAACTATATTTAGCAATTAATGCAAAACATGTGAATTTCGTAAATAATAGACCAACTCGTCTAATGGACTGTCGAAATTCATGGCGGCTGAATCATTGCATTTATTCTCATAACTTATTAAATACTTATGATACTATGTTTATACTTACATGGACATTGAAAACAACTTCAAGGTATAAACTCACGTCACCAATTAGTCTCTAGGGCCCATATTTATAGTACAAGTGCCAAAATACCTAAATTCACGTTTTTATTTTTAGCTCCTGAACGGTAATATTTTTTAAATTTCTATTTTTACAAACATTATACACAAATTAATAACAACTTGTGTAAAAAAGTCATATCTCTACGCCATGCCATTTAGGAGATCCAGCATCCGGCCAAACGTTCCCCCAGCAGAATTTTGAATTTCTCCTAAGTCTTTCGATACACAAATTTTATTTATTCATAAACATTTACCTTTCACGACACTCTAATTATTGTACTTACTTTCATTTCGATCCGAGAACTTTTTTTGCTGGGGGAATGTTCTAAATGTCATCCTGGCAGAATCTGTTTGTAATTAAAATCTCAAAAACTAATTGATGCACAAATTTGAAACTTATATAAACATTTACACGACGTCATACTCTAATTATTTAGTAACATCACGTTTTGATATTCAGTACTGGTTTGCTAGGGGAACGCACTCGTCTTTTGCAGTTCGGGCTGAAAATATTATCTAATATCAAAAATTTTAGAAACAATGTCATTTCCATCTACATATTATCATTACCACATTAATATGTGTTTTATTTGCAAGTGCCACTAACTCTCATAGATTTGTTTTTAAATTAGGTAAAAAAAAAAAAAGTTTAACTTTTATTAAAAATCAGGTATTATATAGTAAATATACCTATTTGTCGTCATTACTATGCATTCTTAACTATTCCCATATACAAAAAATCATTACCAGTAGCCGGTCATTAGTAAAAAATATCAGTAAAAATCTGGTTAATTTTCCACAATCTGGTAACTCTTTACACACACACATTGATAGGTCGCCGCCATTACGATCAAAGAATATAGTACTCTGCCGAGATTACGTTGCTTCACTTGTTTCTTAGTGAACATTACGTCCGGTTATAAATAGTAGGTCTATGGCAACATGTATCATTTTTACACACTCAACGAACCTAATAGATTTTTTCGGAAATTCTCACGAAACAACCTCACAGGTCTGAGTTCTGGTCGCAATCGCAACTAATAAAGCAATTTCATGTATCTGTGCAAAAGCATGTAAGTGCGGTGACCGCGGACGCATACAAGCGGAATTTATTGGGGGTTATCTGTGGGAAAACCGTCACTCCTAAATGTTCATGTGGCATGACGCAACACGTCGAACTTTTTTACGTGCTGGGTCATGCGGTAAGACTATTCGACGAAAAATAGGAGGGTCTTAACACAGACATATAATAAAAAAATTTTACTTCTGTGGGTCTTATTTCAATTTATATGGTGCATGGAAAAAATAACTTGGTCATGCATGACCGACATGGACAGGGGCCGCTGTGGTGGAATATAAAATGTCAACGTCACTCTTGACTAACTTGACTTGACATGACAGGAATAATTTTTTTAGAAATTGTTGAGAAAAACAAGAATTTTAGATTTTTTTTAAAAATTCGTTGAAGCTTATAAGCTCACAAAGAAGAGAATCTAATCACTTCAGTTATACACAAAGAGTATATAATCACTACGTTTTAAGAGTCGGGACTCCCATACAAAAAAATGGACTATGAAACGGGAGCGAAACAGGGCCGCCAATATGAAGGCCACAAATGCTTAACATTGTGCCAACATCAAGAAAAAAAAATAGGGATGTGGTACATCACACTTATTATCGACTTATCGGTATTAGTATTTATCGACCGTTTATCGTAGGTAGGTAGGTAGGTCGATATCAGCATTTGCCGACCGTAGGTAGTAGGTAGGTGATCTAATAGTGACCCACGCCCACAGTTTTATTTTGGGAGGAATTAATGAACACCAGTTTTATGTCTTTCAAAGTATATTTCTTTTACATGTTTTTATAGACGAAAAATGACAATTCCTTAACTCCAGGCTGTGCTCCAGGTTAGAAGTTCTGCAACACAAAAAAAAAACATAACTATTAAATAGTTAAAAACCTTTTCCGTCATGAGTACTGGTTATTTTTCTTGTACTTTTTTCGGTCGAAGCCGCGGGCAAAAGCTAGTATTACAATAAATGTAATTATGACAATGTACTTCAATATGGTAGTGGCGAGTGGTAGAGCGCCCGCCTGTGGATGCAAAATCCCAGGTTCGAATCCTGCCCGGGCTACATTAGTTTGTACACCAATCTGACTCATGTATGGTAGTTTTCATCGACCACCACTTGCTTCCGGTGAAGGAAAACATCGTGAGGAAACCTGCACTCTGTGTTGATGATTATCAACTAGTGTGTGAAATGGAGAAGGCAATGGCAAACCACTCCATTAAAATTGCCAAGAAAGTCGTTGTGTGTGTTTCATTCCATATAATGACCACGACCCTCAGTCATGAGGAAATACGACTAATACCTAATACTTCAATATATAAAAATGCTTACTTGGACTATGTGATCTTTTTCTTTTAGTGTCACTCACAGTAAAATTTTCTATAGAAGTTAAAGGTTCTGAAATAGAATAATATTACAGAGTAGGTAAGTGGCTGATTATGCGAAGTTAATATTGCAGAACATGTTATTAATACAATATACTTTAATATATGAAAATACTTACTTGGACTATGTGATTTTTTACTTATGGAGTCAAGAAGTTGAAGTCTCTGCAACACAATCAATTTGTTTAGTAAATTTGGCAAGTTCTGCAAAGTTAACATTGTACATACGTAATTATTACAATATACTTTTTCCCAACCTTTTGTATTCCACTGCTGGGCAAAGGTACAATATACCCGTACTTTAATATGTAAAAAATGCTTACGTGGACTACGTGTCCTTTTCTTTTAGAGTCACACTCAATTGAAAATTCTGAAGTTGAAGATTCTGCAACACATAAGAAAATGAATTTGCAGAGTGACATCCAATAAAATAAAATAATAAAACAAATATAATTTACTAACCCCTAACAGTGTGGCTGTAGTAATTATGATCATCCAAAACATTTTTCCTTTTCATATGTTAGATATGTAATGGAAAGCTGAGGAACAGGTCATCAATACATGGAACAGCATTTTTCTTAAACTGCATTTTCTTATTCTTGAAATCTTTTGTAAGAAAATGCTTGCCACATACATATTTTAATTGGTTCAATTTTTCAATTGGCACATTAATCAAATTTTTGTTTCCGGTAGCTGCTACCCATTGCCTACAGCTGAAAATAAGACTAGATTAAAATTTGTATGCATGTTCTGTATTGTACATATTAATTAGTTATGATCTGAACATAAACTTAGGGGTACCTTAAAAGTAGTCACGATTATTAAGAGGATTTGCTAAGCCAAAAACATTTATCCTTCTAATACACCGTATACATATATCAATATACCTAATAAGCTTTTCCTTCAATAGATTAAATTATAAACCATTCTTAAGAATTTTTTTATATTTTAATTTGAAACGAAAATTATCGATAAAATTTACAAACACTATACTTATCAGCACTATTGTTTACATGCAACTAAGGTTATACCTTTTAATTTACCCGTTTATCTAATTTACAATGAAATTTATGACCAACGTAGTTATATCCACGATAATAATATAGATTTTGTACTTACCGATCTTCTTCTAACGGAAATTTTGCCATGAAAATTCTTTTTGACCGTCCATTCGATACGTTTTTATTTTACACGCACTTTTTCCTGTTCAATCCGCTCATATTTGCTTTATATTTGTATTTCTACCCCTAGACGCTATAAAATTTTAAGAAAATTAGGCAGATTGCTTTAAAAAAGAGCACAGAATAATAATTAATATTCAGCGATCTTTTCAGAAAACCACACAAACAACAATAGAGAAACGTCAATGTTATAGCATGGCGGTCTAAGATGGCGGTGAAGTATAATGCGATAAAAATTGAATGCCGTCAATTGTTCACTGCTTTGTAGGTATGAATAATCTTTCGAACATAGACGTATTAAAAATTCGCTCCCGTTTTCATACGATCGTTTTTTTTCTTTGGAGTTGCGCCAGGCTGGTTATACAAGCTCAAGTCAACAAGCGAAGCGTTGCTAAAATTAATTTCAAAGCAATAACTTAAGTACATAAACAAAAGTATCATTTGTACGTATAATTTCCCCATTTTTTCCCTATCATTTGTTCGTAAATTATTAGGTACCCTATGAATTTATTGGCTTGACCATACCTAGTGATCAAACGTTTATGTACTTTGCATTGTTTTTGAAATATGAATGATCAAGACAAAGTTTTGAAATATTTGATAAACGTAGAAAAATTGGGCGAAGAAATTTTGTCTGACCGACGTGAGATAATTATGTTAGACAAGAGGAGAAACCACAACCGTGAAGCTTTAAGAAACCTTATGAAGTCAACACAAAGAAAATGCTGGGTTACAGTGGGTTCCGTTATTATTAAACATGATATAGAATTTACAAAGTCACTGGTTGAAACTGATATGAAGCAGCTAGATATTGATATTAATAAACTCCGCTGTGATCTGAAAGTCAAAGTAAATACCCTTAGAGATTTGGAAATGCAGCCTCCTGTACCTGGACTTTTATTAGTTCCCATGTCACAAAAAGAGACCCAGGGTCTTACAAGCACAGGTTTATTTTCATAAACCTTTGATAAATAGGTACAATTATTATACCTGGTTAATATTTAAGGTGCTTGTAAAAAAAAGTCCTGGCCATCAAAATCCAACCAACAGAAGTGATGATGCTGAAGTGGGCACAAGGTGCCACTTTCTTAGACAAGGTCATTTAATTTATTAATTTTTAAAGAAAAACTGGTGGTATGTGCACATGATAGGCCAGGGATTCACATGACTAAAATGCTAAGTACCTATTTAATAAATAACTGATAGAAGGACCAGCAGATCCTTTCAAACCTGGATGTCCATCATCAATAGGGTATCGGTCAACTTTTTTATGTCTCTATGAAATATCTCACAATAATAAAATCATGAGTGAAAGCGGTGGTGGCAGAGCTGTGGCTGCAGGTCTCTGGTTCAAATCTTGCCTGAGCTACATGAGTTTGTATACCAATCTGACTCATGTACTAATATGTTAGTTTTCATCGACCACCACTTGCTTCCAGTGAAGGAAAACATCGTGAGGAAACCTACACTCTGGTTGATTATATCAGCTAGTATGTGAAATGTAGAAGTCAAAAGGCAATGGCAAACCACTACATTGCAAAGATAGTCATTGGGTGTGTTTCATTCCCTATAACGACCACAACCCTCAGTCATGAGTATTACAACTAAAGAAAAAAGGAAAAGGAGTGAAAGAATCGCATCAGTAACTAAAGTATTTGCCAAGGTATAATATAATATACATTTTTAAGAGATATTTGGACGATACCAAAACGCCTACTACGTTCATATGACGTCACGCGTAGAAAATGGACTTTCCCAAAAAGTTTTGAGCTGTAATATATTTACTCAGAATAAACTTGTGTTGAAAAATCGCAAAATGCGTTTAGTAATAATCGCAAAATGCGTTTAGTAATATGTATATTATCATAATCATAAAATTACATAAGCAAAAATGGACTTTCCCCCAAAAAGGCTAATAAATTGTGTACACCCTATTATTTTTTTATAGTGTCAACATTAGTGCCTTTACCTTACTACCCTACCCTATTATTATTTTAAGCTATTTCTGTTGGTCATCAATGTTGTGGTTCAATAATACAGGCTGTATTATTGAACCACAACATTGATAGGGTTGCTCAAGTAGTTCATGTTAAATATTTGAAAGTTACAATCTACTAAAATTCACATTCTTTTTTTTGTCCTCTTCACTGTTGTAATGTAATAATACAACAGTGAAAATGCATCTTGGTCCTAGAATTTAAGTTAGACCTACATATAAAGAAGGCGAATTATGCGCGGACGAAGTTCGCGGGCACAAGCTAGTACATGATACGCATAGGTGCTAAGCCAGACTTGATATCGCAGTAAATAGACGAGAATCAAATTACAAACGGTCCAGTAATTGTGAATTTTTTGAAATGTTGTGTAGGATTATTGTGAGTATTCAAAATAAAAAGGGCACAATTGCCAAGTTTCAGCGTCCGTAGTAATCTTAAAAAAACTAAAAAAAAAAAACTCTTCAGATTTAGGCTCATATTTTCGTTTAGATGCATTTTTGCTAGGAAAGTGTTCTACAAAATCTTGTAGATAATTGAATTTCCTATTATTTACATTTTGTATCTAGGACTGATAGTTACCGAGATGTGCTCATAAAAATTTTTTTAAAAATCTGAAATTTGTCAAACTTTTCACTTCAGAACGCTGTAATCTAGTTATGGCATATTTTAGGAGAATAAGTATTGGAATAAAATTTGTAGGGAATTTAATTACCTACAAAACGCATTTGCATTTTTCTTAACCAACCCTGCAGAATGGGGGGTACAACTCAATATTAAAACTACGGAATATTCCTTTTTTGTTATAATATTTTATTTTCTGCTAACTGCGCCTCGGGTCTTCGCTCCCATGGGAATTTCAGGATATAAAGTAACCTATGTACTATTTCTGGTATTTTTCTACTAGTATACCAAATTTAATACAAATCCGTCCATAGTTCATTGAATAAAGACCAAAATAGAGCTAAGGGTAGGGTTTACTTACAAATGGTTCAATAGTTCTGAATTTTTGATATGTTATTTAGGATGGTTAGTGTTTAATATGCAAGAGGCATAATTTCTCGCCCATTCCACGCCCGCCATATGTTGGAAAAACAAAAAAAAATTGCCACTTTATTCAGATTTGCGCTCTCACCTTCGTTTAGATGCATTTTAGCTACATTAGAGTTCTACACAATGTTGTAAAAATAAATTTCCTATAATGTACATTTTATAATTTGTTTCTAGGACTAATATAGTTATGGAGATGCGCACTTTTGATCGCATTGCATTTTTGATCGCATTTGGAAATTTGTCAAACTTTTTACTTCAGAGTGCTGTAATTCATTTATGGCCTACTATAGGAAAATATATATGTATTGGAATAAAATTTGAAGGAAATTTAATTACCTACAAAACACATGTAATTTTCTTAACCAACCCTACGGAGTAGGGAGTAAAAGTAAAAGTTAAAATATTACGTTATTGATATATTTTATTGTCTACTAGCTGCACCCGGGGGCTTTACTCCCATAGGAATAAAAAGTACCTTATGTGCTAGCCCTGATATTTTTCTACTAGCATACCAAATTTTATCGAAATCCGTCCAGTAGATTTTTTAAGATTGAGCAAGAAATATCACATCCAGACTTTTTCATTTTAAAATCGGGTTTCTTTCCCAATCTTTATTGCTGATAAAGCAAATATTATCTAATATCTGTACTTGATAATGTCCACAGACACTTTTACAGTGTCCCGATCAGGTACCGGTTACTCACCTGCAATGAATCACACTATAAATGGGAAAGTTTGGATGTGATATTTGTTGCTTAATCACACAAAATCTACTAGACGGATTTCGATTAAATTTGGTATATTAGTAGAAAAATATCAGGGCTAGCACATAAGGTACTTTATATCCCGAAATTTTCATGGGAGCGAGGTTCAGTTAGTAAAAAGTAAAATATTATAGCAAAAAACAATTTCCGTTATTTTATCATTTAGTTTTTACTCTCCACCTTGCAGGGTTGGTTAAGAAATATGTAATTGCGTTTTGAAGGTAATAAAATTCCCTACGATGTTTGTTCTGCTACTTTTTCTCCTAGAATAGGTCATGACTGGATTACATCGTTCTAAATTAAAAAGATTGACGAATGTTTGAAAAATGAGATTTTTTTAAGGCAAAAGATTTTTTTTTTCTCGTTAATAACGGCAAATTTAATTTTCTACAACATTGTGTAGAACACTTTTCTAGCGAAAATGCACTTAAAAGAAAATATAAGCGAAAAACCGAACAAAGTGGTGATTTTTTTTTTTTTCCAATTTGGCGGCGAGTGCAAAAGCTATTCAATTGTGCCATATTTATTTTAAATATTTACAACCATCCTAAACAATAATATAAAAAAAATGAGTTACTGGACCGCACGTAATTAACCCCTAGGGAAGGTTCGCTCTATTTACTGCGCTATGAGGACACTTGTAAATACATGTTTAATTTCCAAATATGTATTTAACAACTGCTCGATCATTTTGCAGCTTGGTGTAAAGTTGAATAGGTAAATAAAATAAATCATATTTTTCATATTTTAATTTACTAAGGTATTCTCAAATAAAAAGTCGTCAAATATATAATTTTCAATACGCATAGTTACACCTTTATACATGTAAATGTAAATAATATAGTACATAACAAATAAATAATAAATAGTACCAAATTTTAGGATTTATTCATAAAAATGTAGTTTGGTTGCTAATTTTATGTTACAAAATTACTTGCATGACTAAATGCCAAATTGTAAGTGGAATAGCATCAAAAGTTGGTGGAAGCATAAAATGACATTACCTATAATTTCAGTTCTATGATTTGTCAATATAATTTGTAAATCGTTAAACATGGCATTTTTGTTTAAAAATCTATACCAATCACTTCCGCTTAACGTTTTTCTTAACATTATAAACAATATAATATGGCATATGTGAATTAATAGTTTCAAATTACATTTTCTTTAAGAAATAAACATTAGCAACATAATATAAAACCTAAGCAGATTTAACTTACTTAAGAATAATTGTCAATATCAAAACATTTAGTCTAGAGGTTATTGCTTAACATTATAATAATCCCTAGCAGCTTGTATTGAAATTATAATGTCAGTATAAAATGCGACATTGTATAATAATAGTGTTCTCAAATATTTGAACGTTATATTTTGTGGATTGTCTTTTGAGCACTGCCACTATCACAAGTCTTTGTAGGGGCTAACCAATGGAAATTTTGATACATTGACTTATCTACTGGCATCTTCTTGTACAGCAGGACTGATTCGCGGTCTTGTTCATCACAAATCAGAGGCGAGCTCAGTGTCTATGGGGCCCTGACACTACCAGTTAGCCATACCAGGTTTGTTAAGAGTCATGAAATATATCTGACAAGACGAGCCCCCTTTAGCGGATGAAAAGAATACTTTATCATTACGTTCGCATAAAAACTTAAGTCGTTGTGCTTTTTTGTGCATAAATACACCATCCAAATGACCGCTTTCTACAGATCGGATTTCAATAGCTTTGTTGCCCCAACCCATGATTTGTCCAGTACCAATGTAAGCAACTGATGTCGGCATTTCTCCCCACTGAAACAAAACAATAAAAAATACTATATAATAAATAAACAATTTAACCTACGAAGTCTATCTTAATTTTATCTATTATTTCAAAGTAAGATTTGTTACAACTTCGTCAAAGATTACAGGTTTCAAATATATAACATATTTATTTAGCCAAAAACGTTAACAATACAATATGATACGCTATGGCGCCTAAAAACCCATGTCATGGTTTGTCTAGGCGTTAAAATATTAAAAATATCAAGGTACAAAAAAAAATATTTTTTACAACGGAAGATTATTCTGCTAATATTGTCATGTGGGGTTACGTTGTTGCAAATTACGTGCAACCAAACTGTAGACGCAGAATCGGCTAGCCGATCAGCCATACCCTGAGGCTCTGGACAAACCACCACGTGAATTCACTAGCGCCGCGAAATTCGAGCGAGATTAATAGATTTTGAAAGCTAAACCTGCTCCAGGATTGTACCCTAAAAAGATTGTGCCTGGCCTTACATGTAGAGAACATGTAATTCAGAAGTAGTCTATAAAACTTTTAGACAACCTGTTTTTCGGTATGAACGAGGGGTAAAAAAACATTACTACCTGTAGTACAATATTTTTGCTAACACGTCCATTAGTGTTAACATAAACTCCTTCATTATCATAGCATAACAGCAGTTGCACACCGTTAGAATTTGGAAGAGGCACAATGCAATGTGGAATTATAGGCCCCTGGTTCTGTAAATAAAATAAATATTTAGCAAATAGTCCTGTCCTGTCAAAAAAATTCATAAAACTACCAGCAATCATTATATCATAATATAAAACATAAACCTACGTGTTTCGGAATATAAATGTCGTAAACAGCCGTAGTGTCCAAATCAATAGCATGGAAGCCATCAGCTGAGCCATAAATTACTTTCAGTCTTGTTCCTTCTTCAATGGTAAGATCTACTAATAGTGGCCTGTAAAAAATGAATTGGTCACTGAAATAAATTACCAACTTAACCTTACATATTATAAAGTCCCCCGACGCGTCTGTCTGTACGATAAACTAAAAAACTACTTGTGGGGCCACGAGTGCACACAGCTAGTTTTGTCTGTTAGATTATTGTATGATTGAATAAAAAAAGCAACAATTTATATTTTATCATCCTAGTTTAAACGCGAGTTTCTGAATGGATTATGGAACCATCCAAGTAAACGTATGTATAATTGATTTTTACCTGTGTTGCAATACTCCAAAGTTTTTGAAGGCCATGAATTTGTGATATGGTTTAGGTGCCCACGCATAGATTTCAATGGAATCCTTCAGAGCTATTACCAGGAACTTGATCCTTTCATATTTCACAATCCGGAAGTGCACAGCTCCTTGCAGTTCACCCACGTTTATCCAGCCGTTTCTCCTCTCCGCTTGCTGCAAATTATATTTTTATAAGTTACCACATAATATTTGATTAACAAGCAAACCTGTTAATCACAGTATATAATGTGTATTTGTGACACTAAACATCACAGCAAAACACATTTGGTTAAAACTATACTACAGTTAAAAGTTACTCAATACTCCTACAGTTTATGGTTATATTTGTAATTACCTTTCGCCCGCGGCTTCGCTCGCGTGAATTTCCCACGGGAACAGTGCTTTTTCCCGGGATGAAAGGTACCCTATGTCCTTCTCCGTACATCCAGCTATGTGTATGCGAAACTTCAGGAAGATTGGTTCAGTAGATAAAGCGTGAAGAGGTACCAAACAAACAAACTCACTTTCGCATTTATAATATTAGTTAGGATGATATGAAACCTTATACTACTATTATTTTGTGACCGCAGCAGCTACTTTATTAAGTTAGTAGACTGACTAGTAAAGTCTCGTGTCATAAAATTTATAGGTTCATTATCCATACATACATCACTCAGTCCATCAGTGCGAAGAATCTTTGACTTGAGCCAGCTGAGATAATACACACGAACTCTATTTTTCTTTTCCGGAAACTGTTACGAGGATGTTTTGCCCTTCTAACACTTCCATCTGTTGGAAGCGGCGTCGTGAGATCAATTGATAAACTTTGCCCTGACCTGAACGGTCCAGAAGCATCAAACCATTCTCAGTACCAATCAATAAATTGACACCTGCAACAAATACATATATCATTACTTCATACTGTATTAGCATTTTCATATGACTTCGCTTGGGATTAAAAGGGATGTAAATTCGTTTTTGTGACATTATGTGAAAAATTTCCCTTTTTTAAATAATCTCCATATAACCATTTGGTAGGGTCATTGCCCCTGTAGAATAAATGAAGAAACCTACACATTGGCGACTTGAAAAAATCATACACTTATATAAAAGCCACAGTTCGTAAAATATAGCTCGATCTCTATGACAGATGTCAAATACTATTAAAAATATCTGTCTTTGTCGCTCATATAGGGTTCATCCCTCATCCTATATTTTACAATCAATCAATCAATAGTTGTTTTGTCTCAATCAATGTTTGTATATAAGATGTTACAACTTAATTAGCTCGCCATGTCTGGCTATTTCTAGCATTCACATATTTAGGTAGTTTCTAAATCTATATTATGCAATAAAAAAACAACAAATATATCTAATATTAAAATTAATCATAAATAAAATAGAAGAGACTACACAGACTGTAGTGAAATACTAACCCCATAACGCGGCACATAGAATCTCTGAATTGAACCGCTTCTTGTACTTGCGTATCTCGGGCGTGTCGGAGGTGAGGTCGTGTCCGGACGGCGTGACGTTGACGTTGACGTGGCTCTCCCGCCGCGACGCACTGCCCGAGCCCGTGCTGCTGCCCGTGGTGCCCGCGCCGAACCCGAACGCCAGGAACGACCGCTGCTTCTGTTGCAACGGAAGGAACTGTTGGGAGCCCACTGACGAGTTGGACGGGGAGTGCTGCAAGCCGTGAGGGGACGCAACACTCGCGACGAACGACTTGGAGGGGGTGGACTGGACCGAGGACGGGGGCGGGTGGTGGTGCGGGAGGGGGGTCCCGCCGGCAATCGCTTGCCGATACTGCAACAGAGAGAATTTATCAGCTTAATATTCAATAGTTAGAAGATATCGAAATATCTAGCTAAACTCCATTTATTCTTACCAGTCCTATCATGTAAACAATCTTCACAGTACTTTTTGTTGAAAATAAAACATTCTAAAGTAAAACATTTATTAACCACGAAAGTAATTTCCTAAAAAGTCTATATTAGTTTATATTGTTGTAAAATCATAAAAAGACATGGTAAGATTGCTTACATGATAGGACTGGTAAGAATAAATGGAGTTTATATATTTTATTTTTTACAATTGAATAAAGTTTTCGTAATGAATAAGATGGACATGATTTTATTGCAAAAAAATTACGATTTTGTCTATTAAATCTTCTAACACCAGGATTTTATGTAACATCTAATAGGTAATGTATATAAAAATTGTTAGTCAAGTAAGTCCATCTCCCAGGATTAGTGCTCATATCATATACATTGGAAAGTTATTTGCTTGATGGCAATTATCTACAACTTGTAAATGTATGACATGAGAGCAGGCGACGTGATTACAATATGCATTCGCTCGGGAAGCGTTGATATGATAAATGATCAGTGAAATATTTATTTATTGAAATAGTACTACGTCTAAACTTATAAGTGCTACGTTACGGCTACACTTGAGACAATTTTCAATTCCTTTTAAAACTTTGACTCACCGTAGTCGCACATCTCTGTGCAATAAAATATATCATCTAAGTAGCATCATAAAATATAGCCTATTCCAATACTTAGGAATTGTGTAATTTAAATTCAAAGTTACAGTTAATTTTCATTAGTTACCAAGGTTATCCCCCTAAGTCTCCCTTCCACCTATTTCATTAGTATGGATTAGTATTCCGCTATCAATTATGCTAAAATAATAATAGTCACCACTTCACAGAGGTTTTGACATAAACTAAGTACTTTTGTAAGCTAAAGTATACAGTCTCGGTAACTAGTTCACCACTTCACGGTCCAGGCGTGGTTACAAAGCCTTCTCAAATTACAGTCTACCTGAAGCTTATAATTTAAATGATATACAAATGAAAGCATCTAGAAAGTACATAAATACGAAGAAATGATACATGTCTAACTTAAACAAACAACAGGCTATGAGAACCTTTACAGAAGCGTTTCGTCTTGCATCAATACTTACACAGGGCAAGGAGGACTGCGAGCCGGCGATGTCGCCGCTCCGGGAAGGTAGCATGAGCGACAACGATTCACATTAATAAACCAGAAGCTCGACACCACACGTTAACCATAAGGCGGCTTCCAATATAAATATTATCGAAGATTTATCATTCTAAATATGGTCAAATTTTGATTGCATAATTTATTAAAAGATATGTTAAAACTGTAATTATTACAACAAGTAAATTTAAGGTTTGGAAGCCCCTTATTGTATTAAAATATAAATCGAGATTTCCATAAAATGACAAGTAAATGTTAAAAGCTTAACCTGTTATCCACATTGATATAAAGAAGCGCGTTTAATTTGAATGTAATGTAATACATATAATGTAAAAGTGATGTAATTAATAATCCCAAATGAAACTTAAAATAAAACAGTACTCCTTGTCTATGTCGAAGACTGGCCGATTATACCAGTGTTATTTTATTAATAATATTTAGGTACTTAGAGCAAAACTCAACAAAATAGAGCAATTACCAAGAAGTATCACTAAAACATGTAAGTAATAACTGTTGTAAACGTCTCTAAGGTCATCAAGTGTAAATGTAAAGAGTAACTTACCTCTTCGCTGGTGGATTTGTCGTGTCTAGGCGGCGTGGTGGGCTGGCCGGCCTGACTCAGCAGATCCGGCAGAACAGAGCTAGTCCGGGCGCCGCTGCCTTCGCTGGCGCCGCTTGACCGACCCTTCATAAACCAAACACATGTTGTGTTGCTCACCATAGAGTGCGTTCGTCAAAAAGTTCCTTTGCCGTCATGTTGGCAGTAAAACTAATAATAAAATGAACTAGCTGTTACAGTGCCTTTAAAGAATTTTGGCTTACATTCACATAGTCATCGACAATCCTGGCTATGAAAAGTACCTATTTGTTAACAATAATTTGATTAAAACTAACGTGAGAAATGGTCATAATGTTTTTTATACGGATACTCACGCGTCTTGTTAGCCGGTTCTGCCGACTAGTTTCGACTTCATACGGAAGTCATTTACAAGGCGAGTTAAGTCGAAACTAGTCGACAGATCCGGCTAACAAGACGCGTGAGTATCCGTATAAAAATCATTATACCTATTGGTTAATCCAAGTAATAACATAAAGTTTTACTAGGTACCAACATGACGCCAGTGGAACTATTTGACGAAACGCACTCTACCGCACTCAAGCCTCTAGTACACTAGGCAACAATGGACGCGCAACATATAACGCTATCTCACTCATTTCTTCTGACTAATGTGAAATAGCACATCGTGTTTCTCACTCATGTAAATTGTACGGAGTGAGAAAAAACGACATTTTGCGCGTCAATTATTGCGTGTATTGGCTTTACTATCCAATGTCATATATTCAGACAAAAGTTGCATTCTAATTGTTATAAATTGGATTTTTTACTATGTTAGATAATTCAACAACCGCATTTATAAAGGCACGATTTATTTGTGCCTCAAATGAAAATGTTTATCAAAGTTGCGGTGAATATAATAAAATATTACATTTGTAGTTAATAAGTAGTAATTTTGCAGTAAAATGTTAAAAAGTCATCAGAGCGTGACAAACACAAACACTGCAGCCAACATGCAAACACATCCACACAACGAGTAACTTTTTTCATAGCTTGTAATAACATTTGTCATTAGGCGGTCATTCCCAAAATTGTTAATTTTTCAAGTGTTCCTGTCATAGCATGATATCCTCAGTATCTTCTAACTGCTGGCAGGAAGTCGGTATTCGCAGTATCTCATAAACATTGATAGAGAAACTTGCAGAGTTGCTGTCAATAACAATTAGTAGGATAGTTGTTAGATAAGTATTGTTATGTTAGAGGTGGATTTAAAAATAAATTATGATTGTAAATAATGTGGGGCCAATCAATATCACTATGGATTCTTATTGTACATAGATAAATACCAACTATAAAATGTCTCTAATGTATTATTTCATAAATCACGCCAAAATGTAAGACGTGTGAGCAAAATTATGATTGCATAAAAAAGTATTACGTACATACAATATTACCAACCCAAAGCACCAGCACGTAAGATAATTGAGTAAGAATTTTTTTTGTATAATAAATAAAAATATAAGTTAGCAACCATTCCCACACGTTTGTTACAGGATACAAAATCAATACAACTACAGAAATAACAACAAACTTTCAATTAAGCATATTTAACCTTAAATGTTAGTCATGACAATGTTAGAAATATAGATTCCCTCATACCAAGTGTAAGTATAAGAATATTAATTTATATAAAACCATCCTGTCGGGGAGCAATTTACCTGATCCTGTGCGAGTACCGCTTCCTGCCCATTCGACATCAGTTCAGTGTGTCGGTTATAAAGGGAATTTCTTCGAAATACTATATCAGACTCAGTCTTTTCTCTCCGAGGCCGCATGAGATTGGCCGCGTCGGCCGAGGCCGTCATTTGGATGTTGTTTTCTATCGTGTTAGCGGTGAGGTCGGGAGTGCCCGCCTTCTCGAAGGGCTCCTTCGAGAAGCAAATGCTGGTCGCTGGAGAATCGCTATTGACGCTGCTCTGTCGGCTCATCCCATTACTTTGCTCGCTGTCTTGTCTGATCAAAGCTGCTACGCTTTTTAAAGCCTCTATGGAACTCGTTGGTACAGCTTTTTTATCGTTTGCTTTCTTGTCATTTAATTTGGCGTTCTTTTTTGTTTCTCCTTGTGGAGTGATTTTTAAACTGTCACTCATTTTAATGAAATCTGTCAGAACTGGTTCACCCGTAGCCGAAGACTTTGCGCTTTGTTTGCGGGAGTTGTTAAAAAAACCACTGGATCTTAGTTGCTTACTCGGTCCTATTGGACTTTCATGTTTCGGGAAATAGATAGCGGAGTGTCGAGTACTGGGTAATGGAAAAAAATCAGAGTTCTCTCTTCTAAATCCTCTAAAAAATCTATTTGGAGAATTTAACTCTGAGTCTTGTTCCTTTTTGTATTTTAAAATGTCAGATAATTTATCTTGAGTAGATTTTTGATTAGGTTTTTGGAACAACTGTTTGTGACGCGACGGTGGAGTAGCAATCGCCTTGTATTTCGCCCAAGCTTCTTCCATTTCCAATCTCGACTGAGATTGGATTTGTGCCAGTTTTTGTTCAGTCTCCTTCGGTTTATCTCGTTTTTTTTCCTCTTTGTTCTCGCTGCTTTTTGATGGAAAAAATCTAGCGAAGTCCCAATCTTTGAGGAGAACAGCTTCATCGACCTCAGACTGCCTTTTATCGTTTTCAGAGTTTTCCCTCTGGAGTTTTTCAAACATGTCCGATACAAAAAGTACACATAAATAATAAGAAAAAAAATACAACAAAAAAAAATTAATAATAAAAAGTGCTCACTAATCTTACTTTGGCGTGAAAAATAATACTGAACTAACACTGCCTAAGTTTCTCAGTAGAAACAGATATGTACAGACATCAGAATCAGTTAAACAGCGTAACCAACTTATTAAATACAGGGAAATCCGTGAAAGTTTGCAAATTGTTAACACAATGTGAGAGGCTGTGTGTGTGTGTGTGTAGATACTGACCCGTTTCATGACGAGTGTGCGGTCTGTGTGTGCGTCGTCGTCATCAGGAGTGGGCGGCAGCGGCCGAGTGGGCGCCGCGCCGCGCTCCGCCGCCGGGCCCGGCCTGTAGCAGAACTCGGGACTGACAAGCAACCGAACGAAACGGGACGGGACGGGGCGAACGCAATGGGAAAGCGATGTAATGTGCAAATCAAAGTGAACATAATGTGTGCGATTAATCGAATGTTTTCGTTATGGTAAAAAAAATGATAAAGAAAATAAATTGATTAAAATAAAAACAAGTATCTCACATGAATGGTTTAGCTATAAAAAGGTAGTGACCACGATCTTTCAGCGCGTGAGTGAGGGCGCTACGTTTTTAATCTCTCTTTAGTCGTATTTCCTCATGACTGAGGGTCGTGGTCATTATATAGAATGAAACACACACAACGACTCTCTTGCCAATTTTAATGGAGTGGTTTGCCTTTGCCATTTTACACACTAGCTGATAATCATCAACCAGAGTGCAGGTTTCCTCACGATGTTTTCCTTCACCGGAAGCAAGTGGTGGTCGATGGAAACTTACATAGATACATGAGTCAGATTGGTATAAAAACTCATGTGGCCCGGGCAGGACTTTAGCATCCACAGGCGGGCGCCCTACCACTCGGCCACCACCGCTAAAACGTTTTAAATAAGAACTTTCAATAGATGGACATCAGTTCGCTTTCCTACCACGCGTCAAAAGATCGTCGCACATAATATTGTGATAAAAAGAAATGAATAATGATGGATGGATGGATCATAAAATAGCTTTTGACCGCGGCTTCGCCTGCGTGAATTTCCTAAGGGAACAGTGCTTTTTCTCTGGTTGAAAGGTACCCTATGTCCTTCCCAGTACTTCTAACTATATGTATGCGAAATTTCAGGAGGATTGGTTCAGTAGATAAAGCGCGAAGAGGTAACAAACACACTTTTTTTACTTATAATACTAGACGCACCCCGGGCTTCGCTCCCGTGGGAATTTTGGGACAAAAAGTACCCTATGTGCTATTCCCGGAATTTTTTACCCGGATACCAAATTTCATCAAAATCCGTCAAGTAGATTTTGCGTGATTGAGTAACAAACATCTTCCCAAATTCACTAACATCAAATCTTTCGCATTTATAATATTTATAGGAAGTAGGATTAATGATGAGAGATCTAAGAGATCTGGGGGTCTAAAAAGGCCACTTTGACAATTCAGAATATGATCCATTTCCCATTTCCTAAATATTTGAAAATGAATCTTATGAGTATTCCTATAAGGTGCATTTTCAAATACATAGGAAATGGATCATATTCTGAATTGTCAAAGTGGCCTTTTTAGACCCCCTGGAGGCCCTCGAGAGCCGACTGGCAGGAAATGGAGCAGAACAGAAAAAAGTGGAAGCTTCTGGTATCGGAGGCCAAGATCCTCTATGGGTCGTCGAGCCATCGAAGTAAGTAAGTAAGTAAGGATTAATGATGATATTCTTACAGGGGTTTGGGCGGGTCGCTGGCGAGCAGCGTGCCGTCGTTGCGCACGCGGCCGCCGCTCTCCTCGGCTTCAGAGTCGCTGTCGCTGTCCTCGAACGTCGGCTCCGGCGCACTCCTCTCCACTGGCGGACCTGACGTCACAAAATTAATATAAGTACGTACAGAAAGGGAGCTCCCTGCCACTACCGCAATATGGCATACCCCTGCGTACCCCGCACTTCTCCCCCGTTCTTTTGCGGATTGGGACGCTGTCAAAGAAAAAATACACTACGACAAAAGAAGCGACACTTATTATTTTTTTATACATTTATACACTTATTTTTTTTTTTTATTTTTTTTAAGCAAGTGTGTCGTAAAATCGCGACTAGAGATGGGCGCCTGGATAAATTTCGGGAAGGTAAAAATGGGAAAGAATGGGTAGAATGGGTAAAACTTAATTTATACCCATTTATACCCGATATTTTTTATTTACACCGGGTAGAAATTATAATGAAAGTAAATTATTATTATTTACTTCAAACTGATAAAATAATCATTAAAGCATAAATATTAGGTATGTTTTGATTATCCATACTAATATTATAAATGCGAAAGTTTGGATGTGAGTTTGTGAATTTGTGAGTTTGTGAGGATGTTTGTTACTCAATCACGCAAAATCTACTGGACGGATTTCGATGAAATTTGGTACAGAGGTAGATAATGACCTGGAATAGCACATAGGCTACTTTTTATCCCGGGAAAAAGCACTGTTCCCGTGGGAAATTCACGCGGGCGAAGCCGCGGGCAAAAGCTAGTAAGGAATATAAATAACTTGTTGTTTTCGGTTCAAATATAAAAAAAAAACAACAGAATTAAAATCATACCTATGTATTCAAATAATATTTTGAAAATAATGATGCATATTCAGTATATGGATGTTTCAAGTAGAATTAACAAAAAAATCAAAACAACTTCAATTGTTTTATAGACTAACTTCTGCCCGCGGCTTCGCCCGCGTAAATTTCCCACGGGAACAGTGCTTTTTCCCGGGATGAAAAGTATCCTATATCCTTCTGAGTACTTCTAACTATGTGTATTTTAAACAGGAAGATTGGTTGAGTAGATAAAGCGTGAAGAGGTAACAAACAAACTCACTTTCGCATTTATAATATTAGTTAGGATTCGGATTTGGGGAAAATTTTATACAATCGTGTTTTTGAGCGAGTTAGTAATTAAGTTTGCTGCATTTTCATTTCAAATTCAGTTTTTCATTATTACTGATATTACAGAATTCGTGTAAAGCAATCTGGCCTAGTACGGCGGGCCTTACGATTACGATTCGATAATCGCCTAGCCGTTCAATAAAATTCCGGCATTTGGCAAATTTGTTCGTCGCCCCGGCATAACATTTATTGTCTAAAACCAGTTGGCTGCAAATGAGTCAGAATTAAGATATATCTTGTCAGGTACTCTTGTAACCAAAACGTAAATTGTACACTTTATAAGTATTTTTTTACACAGTACTTAATTTAAAAACTGAATATTTGTTTAAAGACTTTATTTCATAATAAATCTTAACGATATACAGGGTGTAAGAACATGTCCGACATAGCCGAAACCCACGTAATCTCCCCATTAATATGAACATTTTTCCCCAAGAAACCATGCCTGGGAAATCAGTAGTTTCCGAGATAATGAGGTTCAAAGTTGAATTGAAAATTTTAATTTTTTTGCAGATTTGTAAAATTTATCATTTAACTGTCATTTCATCCAAAGGAACCTCATTAGAATTTTAAAGAATTCCCCATCAAAACGAACGCTAAAGTTTAAAACAAGTAATGAATAGCGCCCATCGCCAGCATACGCGCCACGGATACGCGCACACTCACAGCTGATTATTCGTGCGGGCGGGCCGCCTGCCGCCCCCCGCGCTCACCGGCCCCCCCCCCTCCCCGGTCAATGACACGTGAATCAAAATCTGTAGTTACAGTTCAGTAGTAATATTTTTTTTATTTAAAATTAAAGAAATTAACCTACGAACTCCTGGCCTCTACTTTTTTAATCACTTATTTTTGTATTAAATTATTTATTTTATTTATTAGGAAGACCAACAGACATTTATACAATAATAGGTTCATAGGTAACTTTAACTAGATAATGTTTGTAGCAAAATGAAAGAAATAAAACCTTGCTTCCAATAAATTGACAGGAGAATTGTAAATTGCTTCTTGGGAAAAATAAACTTTACCTTAGCGTTTAACAGCATGTAAGTACACTTTCATAACATTTTACGAATCAAGAAACCAAATAATTGTACAGATCTACTGAGTGAGTCATCTTTTAAATGATAATGATACTTTATTTTTTCATGCAAATTGACACGGCCTAACGCCTAGTAAAAATGGTTTAGCAATTTGCATTTTTACGTATCTCTATCACAAGGCAATCGTTCAGATACAGGGAAGTTCTTATTTTTTTCATGGAGACAGGTAACATTTCTAGACCTAGACCCTTCATGAAGACCCAACACGTAAAAAGAACAGGGAGCTATGCTGTTAGGGTTTGTTCCTTCTAACACAGAGGAATAATACTACTTCTACAAGGGGCAGATTAGGTAAATGCTTCTGCGATGCGATCTGATCAGACATTCCTTTATTTCATTTCTACCTGTAGTTAGGTAGGTAAATAACTCTTCTTAGATCTCACAATACCTGACACTGAAGTAGTTAAAAAATGTAAGTTAAGCGAGAAAAGTTGTACTGCAAAACGGCTAGATGGCGCACACTTTAAAGCCGCCCGCCGGCGCCGCCGCCGAAAGAAAATGCGGTACCTACTCTAGTTAGTTTAGTAGCGTTGCGCGCGTCCTTGAAGTTTAGAGAAACTTTCTGGATATTTTAACGTGATCTTATTAGTAATTCCTGGATTGATCAGGTTTTTGTGACTTGTGTTTTGTCGTGCTGCTGTGCTTTTGTGTTTTATCGTATTGTTTTGTGTTTGTTGGGTTATTGACAAAATGCTATTCCAGTATTCTGCGGAGGAATACCTCAACATGATTTTTTGTTACGACATAGCCGAAGGCAACACGTGTAGGCGAGTATCTACCTCGCTTCTCTTTATCCGGCGCATGTAAGTACGTAGGTACCTTCGATTTAAAAAATGGAATTATGAGCCACCGTACCTAACGTTAGCTCCAACATAAGGCACGGGCTACTGACCAGCATTGATACCAAATGATATCCGCATTAACATACGAAAATTTAGTAGCCTAGGCTAGGTTTCCCAGCAAGTCTGCCGGGTATGATTCGAGTGCCTAGTACCTAGTTGTACAGTGAGTCAAAGTTCACCGTATTTAGATCATTTTGGACATGAGTTCGTGTGCAAAATTAGCAAAACCTTACACCTCGCCTTACAATGTTAGTTAGATTTGGTTTGCGGATTACTGTACATGAAATCTTTGCTGTACATGCGTACACATTATTACGTTGTACATACATAGTAGGTACATACGTTTGTCCTTACACGCGTAGCGAAGCGATAGCGCGTCGTCGTGTTTAGCCGCCACGGGTATGGGGTGGGGAGGGGGGCCGACGCGATCTTTAGTCAAAGTTCGCTATGTACACTGATTGTGATTATTTATATTTTTTTTTGATATCTAATTTATTGATTATTTTTCCCAGTCAAATTTTTACTCTGAAGTGACTTTAATTAGGGTACCCTATGCATACGTAACGGCTATGTCGGACATGATTATACACCCTGTATTATAAAATATCGTAATTACAAACATTTTAATTGATTTTAATTTCTACCCGGTATAAATTAAAAATTCCTGGGAATAAATGGGTATAAATGGATAAATTTCCAGGTCTCGGAAATTTATCGGGTAAATGCCCATCTCTAATCGCGACATAACATATTTTGATGTAGAAGGTATTTTTAGATTACTTGCATTCCTCCGAGTGACAGGCTATGTGAGTTGTCGGTCATGTTATTTATTTTTTAATAATAAGCTTGTTTTAAGACCCTCCAAGAAGTATTATTTTCACTTCTCATGCTCTGAAAGTGCTTATTTGTGCAGGATATAGGCTGCACAAAATCGAATTTTGTGCACAAGGGCATTAACGTATCTATTCATAATGTATCTATATTGAGGCAAAGAAAATGAGCCATACAGCCAAGCACGATAAAAAGTTCAAAGACCTAATTTGTTATTTTATAATATTTACTTTTAATTTATTTGCCTTATGTGTTTTCTAAGACATAATAGATATTAAAATTTAAATTCAAGTACGGTAGGTTATTTAATTAATTTAGGAAAAATATTATTACAAAATTAATTTAATAGTAGGCTGTAAAGGTCTGCAGCCCAAGTCTATTAATGTCGTCAAAGTGTGCCTGTCAATGTATTTAAAAAAAAAAGTAAAGCGGCGGGAAACAGCTCTTGTTTTTTCGTGCGTTTATTAATTTCTTCAATTTGATTTGTTTCCTCGCAATCGAAGTGAAAAGCAGAGTTTATAACTCGTCCACAAAATGATTTTTGTCCTCGACATTACTATCAGCCCACGCCTTCTGCTCGGGCTGCTAAAAAATGATTCGTTTTGTGCACTTGTTGTAAAATCTACCATTTATATTATTAGAACTATAAAAGTTCACATTTTGCTAAGCTTGGGAAGTGCATTATGCGTCAAATCCACGCTCAGATTAGGGACGAACTTCGGCTTTGAGCTAGTAATTAGTGATGTGCCGTTCCCGAAATTTTCAAAGAAACAGCGGAAAGTTTCATGAAAATATTCTCGAGTGGAAAATTTTCTTAAAAACGCGAGAAATTAAGAGAATTTTCGGAAATTTTCGGGAACAGAAAATTTACGTACAGTGGGCCACATGGAAAAGTATACCACTTTTTATAGTAGATCGTATTTAGATGGTATACTTTTCTATGTGGCCCACTGTACCACATTTTGTTTTACATTTAATTTTTATATTGTTGAGTATATTGTATTTAAACTAGAAAACATAGATTTGTTTTTAGAAAATGAAAATTAAGTAGGTACCCAGTCGTTTCCTAAAAAAAACTACAATATACAAGCGATAACAAACCTTGTCCGTTAGTAGGAGCCCGCGGGGGCCGATTAGGCGGTTCATTTCCGGACACCGCCCCCAGCTCGTTAAGTTGCGCGGCCAATTTATCTAAGTCCTGAAACAAAATTATGTTATTAAATGTAAAATTAAGTATAGGTATTAATAAAATGTGCTCAGAACAGTTTAGAACTATTGGTTAAAAATACAAAAAAGAATTATAATAGAAACGCAAAAGAATAAGTTATTATAGCAATAGAAACTAAAATAAAAAATCTAAGTTAAATAAAAAAGAGTAACGTAATAAGAAGCATGCTACGCTCTTATAGGAAAAATTTAAGTACATGTAAAAATTGTAATGATTGATAAATACAAGAAATAATACCCACCTCTGGCCTTCGCGGTGGAAGCTGCAGTTGTAGTTATAATGGTGCAAATAAAGTTTACAGCGTGACATGGAAATAAAACAAAAAGCTAATAAAATAATGATTTAGAATTTAGACAATAATCAAATTAAAAAAAGGTTACAAATAAAACATTTGTAGTAGTTATTAGCTCGATAAAAATATATACCATACCATTGGTTTGAACATGTGAGATCCGCGCTGAGGAGGTTGCGGCCCGCTGGCCGGCGGGGTTCCGTTATTGGAGCCCGAGCTGTTCGAAGAGCCCGACGACTTGGGCGTCGGAGGTAGAGGCCTATATAAAACAAGGTATATGTCATAAGGTACAATAATTCTGAAAGTATTAAAATAAATATAATTTAGTGAGTTAGTTTAAGAAGAATACAATAGAAATGTTACCTGTATCTGTTAGGCTGCTGCACCTGAGGATCTGGTACAACAATCAGTCTTTGGGGTATGGAAGGCCTCGCTGGTGGGCCAGGTTCTACAGCACATACAAAAATAGTTAGAAAAGTGTAATCTCAATGGGCAATTGAAGTTTCGTTAATGAAATGTTAGTCACCTGGTATTTCTTCGCGTTCCTCGCGTTTGCTGTTGCGTTTCGGCGGCGGCTGCGGCTGAGCGGCGTCGGCGGGAGCTCTGCTTCATGGGAAAAATTGTGGGTTAATTAAAAACACAGTTAATGAGCTATCTGACGTGGTTACGGGACACCAACCTGCATTCTTGGATTTGCTGGAAGTTGCGGCGGAGCGTGTCCCCGCCCTGGTGGGCGGCCGCGTTGTGGACGATCGACGATGGCTCTCCAGCCACTGCATTTTCCTCTTCTTCGCCTTCAGAACCTGAGTACTTATAATCCTCTCGAACTGAGTTGTCTTGCTTTCTCTTCTTACACCTATCTATATGATCTTTCAGCTGTATTCTTACTTGGCGTTCTGTAGGCTGATCTCTGAAATTTAAAAAATAAAGATAAAAATCTAACAATAATAAAAAAAAGCTTTTTTTTGTGTTAAATAAGGTTTAAAAATAGGATATACCTTATAAATGGATGTTTCAGCAGCTGTTCAGTGTAAGGACGCTGATGATAGTCTTTCACAAGAACAGTCTCAATAAAACTGTGGAATTTTTTAGTCCACTTCTTTGCCTTTAAGCGCGGAGGTGGATTTCTGTAATAATCATCAAAGTGTAATTAACTCACAGTAAGTTTATAAATGTAGTGTTCACAAACAAATATGTTTCTTGTAACCTGGGAATAAGGAAGAGTGCTCTCATGGGGTGGAGATCACACAGAGGAGGCTGACTCTCAGCCATCTCTAGTGCTGTGATGCCAAGCGACCAGAGGTCGGATCTATTGTCATAGGTCGCGTCGGGGTTTTCATCGCAAGCTATTACTTCGGGTGCCATCCAGTATGGGGTACCTATAAATGTGTTCCTCCTTCCGATTGTTCTATCCAGTTGTGCCGATACGCCGAAATCCACTATTCACCAAACAAAACAGATAATATTAAAAAAGTTGGAAAAAATAAATGTTGTTTAGGTATTCATTGGTTGACCACGGTCAGACTTATAAATAAAGCTGACTGAATACACAAAGTGACATACTAAATTGTCTATATCATGTGCAGTAACTGTTATTAATTATATTAATTTATTATACAGCATAAAACAGAATAAAAATATGTTTTATTTCTTAATTTGATCGCTTTATATAAAAGATAGATACAATTAAAGTTTATCTCAAGCATGGGAATTTGTTGTTGTGGATAAAGAATTAGTCTCAAATCCTTAAAATATTATATGAAAGTACTTTTGACAAATATTTGCTTGTTTCTCCAGTACAACAAAACCAATCCTTATCACAGCCATTAGTGATAAATGCACAAGATTGATGGCACAACATAATTACCAAGTTTAACTTCAGCATTATCTGTGAGCAACACATTTTGCCCTTTAATATCTCTGTGTATTACTTTGTTGGTGTGTAAATAACTCAGGCCTCTTAGTATTTCTCTACAAATGTAAGATATCCATTCTTCTTTCAATGACTGGCCCTTTGTTGACTTAACCAAATCTGTCACAGATCCTAAAACAATACAAATATATTAGAAGGCAGTTATAATAATTGTAGACTTATCAATATTACATAATAATAAAAAAAAAATGTCATACCGGCACCACAGTATTCCATGACCAACCAAAGTTGATCATCTTTCCCAGGTGGGCTCTTTTTGATAAATGCACCATAATACGTAGCAATATTACGATGATTAGAGTATTTCTTCAGGACATTTATCTCCAGTTTGATTTCCTCCTCTTCGTCTTGCGTGACATCCATAACTTTGATGGCAGCAAGCTGACCCGTTTTTGTGTGACGTCCCTATAATTCATATTTATGGAAGGTATATACATAGCCGTGCAAGAGCACTTAATTAAATTATGCAAATACTAGTTTCACTTTCCATGCATGCATAATTTATGTACAGATATTATGTACACACAAACTGCCTTGAATTATCAACTATCTAACAAACATTAAATACCAGCTTTTGCCAGTGACTTTGTCTACATGAAAAGGTTCTAAAAGGCATACGAACATGGAACCTGCACAAGTTTTAATTTGTAAACAACAACAGTAAAACCAATATCAATTTCATTAATTCGTTTTTGTGTGATGAGTGTACCAATATATAGATAGGACACATACATAAAACAATTTTGGCTTTAAGACTATATTCCAGGGTAGCCTTTGGATTTTAAGTTTGGATTTGAGGACAGGAATATAATGGATAAAAAAGAATAGTTTAAAAAGAGTATTGTTTATTTACACCTGACATCATGTTTTTTCTTCAGAAAGCAAATCAATAATCCTGTTGATATTTGATTAATAATTAATAAACTGATAATTAATTTGTGGCCCCACCCCTTTTTAAGTGTTGCTATATATTTATAAGAAAAGTTTAAAGTCTGCAAGCATCTATACATATGAATACTCACTCACATTTCTTTATAAAGATACAACCATCACACAGTGCACTAATTGACATTAATAGCATGAACTCTACAATTCAACAGCTTTCATTGGGACTTATTACACTCATTTTAAGTACCTACCTACAAACTTAGAGGTCAAAGACTTACTTAAAAGTATAAATTTAATTAGCTGTTAATTTTTTAATAAAATTTTAAGCCAATGAGATAAGATTAAAATATAGGTTTCAAGAAAGCTTCTAGCAGTAAACATCTATAATTACACATATCATACCTTGTATACTTGTCCATACGTGCCATTTCCGACTACTTCTATAAGTTCAAATATTCCAGCAGGATCCTGAAATATGACATTCACGGTAATATTTTATGTAAAGTTACTATTCTTCCCAATAAAGTGAACCTTCACTTTATGATTCACGCCCTGTGAGATCATTGCCCTTTCATCACTTTTTGGTACATGCCTTAACGACAGAAGGGCGTATTTTGACTAGAATATATTAATCTTAAAATTAGTATACATAATAAGTTTACCTTTAGAGCACTGAGGTCAATATCGTCTAAAGAACAATTTACAGACGGTGCTAGTTGATGCGCCATTTTGAGATATTGTCACACACGAAGACAAAGCACGAGAACCTCACATCAATATAAAAAACGTATAAAACTCTTAAACTTTTACATTGGGCAGTAAACAATTTAACATTTTAATAGATTACGATTAATAATTTGTAATAATCATTGTTTACACTTAAAATTAAGTAAAATACACAAATCGTATCTTCGCACACACACCCGGCAGGGATGCCAGTTATGTCAAAGAACAAACTACCATTGCCAACAATTTAGACATTTAGGGTAGCCATTCTAGGAAAATTTCTACTACCAGTACTGATTTTTGCTTTGATCATGGAAAAAAATTAAAACTTGTACCAAGTAACTATTTAGTAATCTGTGCTTGTACACTTGTATTTTGACACCACAAAAAAAAAAAAAATTCTGTGGACACCACTAAGCACTTTGGTCGTGGGCGTCGTCGGTGGTGGTCGCCAAAGAGCATATAATGACCACGTTTTAGTGGTCGCGTGGCCTAGGATCCAGACAAGCAGTGTATTGATGAAAAATAAATTTGACTACAGGACAGTGGGATGTTGTAGCTAAGACGATGGGATTATTATCTCGATGGGTTATTAGAAGTTTTTTTAGGGTTCCGTATCTCATAGGCAAAAACGAACCCTAAAATAACTAGGTTGTCCATCGGTCTGTCAAACAATTTTTTTTTCAGAAACACACGCATAAAGGTTGTACGGGAGGGCCTAATTACCGCTCCCGTTTTGGGTGTGCGGTGTGACTAAATACTGTCGCACTAGGACTACAGTAGGTGACTAACACTGGGTGGAAATAAAAGCACTATTGAATTCACTATGAAAACCCCAGGGTGAGGGCAGGGTCACTAGCCAGGCACTAGGTACTTTTCACTATTTCTGGATCCCGGAGAGCACTGAATTGAAACTGAACGGTGTATGAAACCGCGCTTTCTTTTACCGTAAAGTGGGGCTAATTGGACCAGTTTTTTCATAAAACTGGTGTTTACAAAAACACTAGTTACTTTGCAGATATAAACTATATTTTTTAGGGTAGTTTTTTTATTTTTCTCGAAATCACAATAATAACTTTTTATTTCCTATAAATAATTTAAAAGATATAATGTTTTAAATGTGCCTTTCCAAATATCGCTTTAATGGGGTTATTTGGTATCTGACTTCATTGCTTTGTGGTTTCTCATTTTTTTCAACTTCATGATAAAAAAAAACAATAAGCGTTATTTGGAACGGTTAAAGGGAAAGATACTGTCTTGAGACCATCTCAATTTCACTTCTTGCAACACTGAAAAGGAAATAATCCACCATTTATTATTTAGTCGATAATATATACCATCACTAATTTGGGGATATTTGGAATTTCATGTAGAATATCAAATGTATTATTCGTAAAGTATCAAGCAATATTTGGAATATTTAAGGCGAAGTGCTTTGTATTTTTAACCGACTGGCAAAACCAAAAGGTAATGATTTACGCAGTCTATGTTACATACATAGACTGCGAAAATTATTACCTTTTGGTTTTTATAGTAATTATATTTGTAAGAGTATGTTCATCGTAGTGCCTAAACTACTGAACTGATTTTAATAAATTAGATTTTATTAGATTCCTACTACGTAATGACTTGGGTGACATAGACTATCAATGGCTACATTTACAAATAATATAGCCATAGCCTATGTCACTGAGGAGTATTTTTACATATTCGGTCTATAGGAAAAGCCCTGTCCGACCGTAAAAGGGGTGATTCAGTCAGTTTACGAACTTTTTGTATGGAACCAATGCTGGGAAATCGAAAATAAAGTGAGATTTCCATACAACAATGTTTCGCCAAAGGGGCAAATATATGCGGAGACCTTTTTTTTTTAATTGGTTCCGTTGATATAGTCCTTCGTACTGACGAACGAAATTGCCCCTTTTAAGGTTTAAAGGGTTCTCTAATAAATATTTACTTAAAAATACATCTGATTTAATTTTTAATAATTTTATTCGAAAATGAAAAGTAATTATAATGTGAAAACTAAATGTAGTTCAAAACCGATTTTATCGAAAAAATAAATGTCACACGACAGTCGCTCTGTATACTATATGTATATAACTAAGATAGGTAGCGAACCCTAGGTTCTACAGATTTACCGCTAGAGATTTAATTGGGATGATGATGAAATTTTAGCAATAGATCACAACCTTATAAATAATAAATACACTTTTCGTATTGTCATTTGGTAAATAACTTACCCTTAATTGAGTCAAAATCGGCTTTTGGGGCTATTTGAAACGACGAACAAAAGACAAAGCAATATTTTACAAGCTTCAAAGGGGGCTATTTAAAACTATGTTTCAATTAGCCCCAAACAAAAACCAAAAAGCCCCATTTCAAAAACCACCAAAAAGCAGACTAACAGTGAGAGATAGGAACATTCTAACTGAAGCCCTGGAAAGCGGATGAAATACACTTTTACGCAGTTTAGATTACTTTGTACATACCTTTCAATATGTGGTGTACCCGACGAAAGTTTCCAGGCCTCGAAATACTACGAATTTCAGGAGTTTATAAAATAAGTCACTGCCCAATGTTCGGCGCCGATAACGTATAAAAAACTTATTTGACATTGACATAAGAAATTGTTGTATTGCCAAGTTATAAAATACGTTTCCTACTATAGCCAGATAAAAAAATATTCGTAACCAAATCTTTTTTTCATAAAATTCCAATTATCCCCATGATTGCAAAAAGCCCCACATTACGGTATACAATTTTAATTAACGAGCTGGCCAGCGGTCCCTGCCTACCCCTCTAGCTTTCAAGTTTATTTTCTCTTAACCCTTAGATCTATAGCCCGGGAAGTAGTGTCATGACGTGCAAATTTTGGTATCGGAAGAATTCACTTGGCACAGGTGTTATATACATGAAGTTAAGCTAATTTAGCCCGGTAGCCATCCACCCCCCCCTAGTGGGTAGGTAGGGGGGGCATTCAAAGGTACACGCCGCCGCGCTTTAGTTAAAAAATCATATCAGCTTCTATTTACCTACCACTTCGAGTTTGGTGTCATTCTCTAGTAAATCAGGCATGAGGAATTCATTTTTGAGACATTTAGTATATAGTTTAATAGAAAAAAAGGAAAATATTGACGAAAATATCAAAATCGGTATGTTATTTTTTTTATTCAACTGTCAATATTTTTGAAAATCCTGAATTTTGTGCAAATTAAAAAATACTATATTAAAGGATATTTATCTAGCTTTTAAAAAATATATACTTTAATATATAAAGTTATCATAGATGTTTCTGAAAAAAATCTGACATGGTACGCGGCGGTGCCTAGGAACTTTTACAGTAGTCTAGTTTCTCATCCTTTTGTTGACATATTAATTTGGTTTTATATGCAAAATATACAGAATATGTACTTTACTTAGTTATTGACTGTCTCTTATAGTCTGATGAATAAATAATAGTATTTTTAGGGTTCCGAAGTAAACATGGAACCCTTATAGTTTCGTCATGTCTGTCCGTTTGGCTGTCCGTCCGTCTGTCCGAGACTTAGTTCAGAGACTATTAATGCTATCAAGTTGTAATTTGGTATAGATATACATATTAATTACGCGGATAGAAATGTAGAATAAAATCATGAAAAAAAAAAAAATTTTAGGGTGGTTCCCCTACGGCTAAAGAGGGGAATTTTTTTTTATCTCGATTGTACCATCGTGTGGGGTATCATTTGATAGGTTTTTCAAAAATATTATGAGTGTGTGAACATCATATTTTGATTTAGGGATCCGTTTGTGAAATATTTGACTTTAAAGTGCAAAATTTTGATAAGAGTCAAGTGTCCCCCCTTGAGAATAGGAAAATAGTTGTCGGTGGATACGGGAAAAAGTCATGATACGTAGTAAAGATAATGAATTTAAAAGGAAAACTATCACTATTATGTAGGTTTTACACTTTAACTAGTAAGAGACGATAAACTTACAAAATTGATTTTAGTATGAAAAATATTTGTAGGAACATATTTCATTGAATATGATGGTATGGTATATATACATTGTATTATAGTCATTAGTTAAATAAAGCTGGGAGTTAATTTGAGTTGATGTATCCACATTTGTACAGAGTAGGCAGGCAGGCACCTTCGGTACTCTACAATGGTGGTCCGATACGGACTTAACCAATTATTTTATTATATTACCGACATTTTCCACCACAGTGGCATAATTTGGTTCATTTTAATTGAATTTTGACAGCTGCACCTAACACCGCACCGTGGCTTGCACCAATCAGTTCGCGACAAGCGGTAGCAGCAACTGGTGCAATAGTCCACTTTGGTTTCCATTTATTTAATTCTATTTCCTATCCCAAATCCGCAAGTGCACTGTTCTCTAAAAAGACTGACAGCTAGAGAATGTTCCGCCGATGGAAGCCAGTTCTCGGCTGCATCTCCTAAGAGCTGTTTACTAGGGTGTGCATGTAGAGTGTGCTGTGTATTGTGGACTCCTACTTGTCAGAAAGGCACGTCGAGTACCCAGGGAAAGAAGGATGGCGATGCTGGGAAATGTCATGTGGCGTTCCGCATCCCATGCCCTATGTTTTTATCGTCCTAGACATGCACCGCCAGAAAATGCGACCATAGTGGTAGGTGGGGTCAATATCGCTATTGGTGGAACTATGAAGTACCTCGCCTGAATGAACCCTAGAACTATAAAGCCTAATCCTGGATGCCAAATGGAAGTTTTCCGATCATTTCAAGAATATGGCTCCGAAACTCTTGAAATCGGCATCTGCGTGCGTCGTCCAGGATACTGCCTAATAGGACCCAATACACCCGCGCGACGCCTCTATACTGGTGTCGTACGGTCGATGGCATTATATGGAGTCCCAATATGCGCAGATGATTTAAAAAAGGAGAGCATAATGTTGTTGTGTAGACCCCAAAGGGCTATTTGTACAATACGAGGATATCGCACTGTTTCTTTCTATTCTTGTTGGGTCCTTGCCTGGGATCTAGAGGCAAAAATTCTTTCTGGGGCTTTTTATGGCGTGAAGAAAATCGCGCCCTAGGTCACAATAAAGCATAGATATTCAGCGAGACTATAATGCCAAAGAAAGAAGAGGCAGAGCAACAACAAGCTCTGTCGGCCGGGCCGGAGAAGAAAGGCCTATGCCCATCTTATGCCCCCTTGATAATGGCTGGCGATGGACCTGGTAATCGGTCCATCGTCCGCGTTTTTAAGAGGCTGTTATTTAAGGCAGACGGAGAAATTATACTCGATGCAGGGTGACATTTGAAGGTCACTGCCGTGGCTGGAGAGTGTGGAAGATTGGTGGTAACTCCACCGTTCCCACCTCTTCAGTATTGGTATGTAGAGGCACCGGGGTATTTTTAGTGGGTCCAAGTCCCACATGCGGCTTCACTGCTCGACTGTGAAGCGGTATACGAAGGTATTTTCACATAGCATTTAAATATATAATAAAATACATAATAAAAAAATATATATAATAAAAAAATACTATTATTTATTCATCAGACCATAAGAGACAGTCAATAACTAAGTAAAGTACATATTCTGTATATTTTGCATATAAAACCAAATTAATATGTCAACAAAATGATGAGAAACTAGACTACTGTAAAAGTTCCTAGGCACTGCCGCGTACCATGTCAGATTTTTTTCAGAAACATCTATGATAACTTTATATATTAAAGTATATATTTTTTTAAAGCTAGATAAATATCCTTTAATATAGTATTTTTTTATTTGCACAAAATTCAGGATTTTCAAAAATATTGACAGTTGAATAAAAAAAATAACAAACCGATTTTGATATTTTCGTCAATATTTTCCTTTTTTTCTATTAAACTATACACTAAATGTCTCAAAAATGAATTCCTCATGCCTGATTTACTAGAAAATGACACCAAACTCGAGGTGGTAGGTAAATAGAAGCTGATATGATTTTTTAACTAAAGCGCGGCGGCGTGTACCTTTGAATGCCCCCCCTACCTACCCACCAGGGGGGGGTGGAAGGCTACCGGGCTAAATTAGCTTAACTTCATGTATATAACACCTGTGCCAAGTGAATTCTTCCGATACCAAAATTTGCAGGTTCCATACATTGGATGACACTACTTCCCGGGCTACTAGGTACATGTGGCAGCTTAAACCAAAGTGTATTTTACTCTAGGCTACATTCTAGGACTAGTTGTGTCACGCGGCGATGCTCAGGGGAGGCTCAAAGCGAGCGCGGAGTAAATGACTATAAATATGAATTTTCCCCCCACCCCTTCTTAATAAAACCACGCCTGTCATTCGGCGCGGCGTCAGAGCGCCCGTGTTCATCGCTACGCTAACATCGTGTGCAGTTGCTGTCTACAATGAGTGAAAACAGACCTTTTCAGGTCTCTACCTATCTGTTTCTAGTGTTTCTATGATTAGTTTGCCTAAATATATGAACTAAAATAAAACAACAGAAGGAAATACTCTTTAATACTTAACAACTAGTACATATTTAACCTATATTAGCCTAGTTTGCTAGTCTAAGGATGAAAAAGGGTATCTTTATTTACATTTAATCAACTTATTACATAAAAATATCCTATATACTGAACGGCTATATTTACATTTAAAGATTTTACTTATTGAACCGTAGAAAATCACCAAAGATATACAAAGACAAATCCGTTCAGTATGCCGTCTAAGTGCCGTCGTGAACAAAGGTACTCGTATCAAGTTGAAATTTATATCAAAAACTCGGATCCATCTTTCAGCTGTAGGTAAAATAATCAAAATTATTATATGTGAACAACTCGATCAGGAGCTACGAATTCTCGCAAATTTTTCGATTTCTCAGTGCATGAGTCTGACTCGTATTTGGCATTTTTTTTTATAGCCTCCCTCTATTGTTTGCATTTTTTATAGAATGACTCTATTAATTTATAAATATTTCATGCAGCAGTTAATAAGCAAAATCAGCTTCTGAAATCGATGCATAGGCTTAAAAGAAAAATATTTCTGTGTGAATAGGTAAGGTAACATATTGAAAATCACGCCTATGTTAAATTTAATAGCAAACACTACCTACTTAATAAAATTATTTCTCGAATAATAGCACTTGAGTATAATACATAATAATATTATCATGCACGCACAAAACATATAGGTATAAAACATCAATACATCCGGGATACAGTACAGTATCACGCTATGAATGTGAACTAAAATCCATTCCTACACAATCAATGATTACTGATAACTTAAGACGAGGTGCAACCTGAGCTGCAAAAAACAAAATTCATATGCGCTTACCCGCGCCGTGTGCGCGTTGCAATAAGATAGTTTTTTGCACAACACAATGTTCTACTTTCGTTGGCAGGATCGAACAGATTTTGTACCGAATTAGCAACTATTTCTCAAATATCTTTAAAAATATTAGTCTAAAAACAAAAGTGCTCGTTTAAAACTTTAATATAGTATATATATTAACTAATTATATAAATATATATATATGTTATCGCTGAAAATTGTAAGTTCCATGACTTGAAAGCTGAATTTTTTTCTAAATTTTCGGTGCCTTTATGAATTAATTAAGCCGAAAATATGTATTTTTATTAAAAAGTACACGATTGAAACCTTAATAAACATCATAATCTATATCCTGTATTATTTTTCCACTTCGTAATTAAACTCTAATTAGGAAAATTTCTTCATGAAAAATTACAATTTTTTCGAATGTGTGCTACGACATCGCCTATGTTAAGTTGCATCTGAGTGACGTTTCAGTATTCGGCCGTTACGGCCGAATACTAAAACGTCACTCAGATGCAACAGTCAGCTGAAGCGCTCTCAAATCGAAGCATCTGCCAAAATGTAAGTGGTATACACAAAAGCTACTCAAACGTTTTGAAGCCATTGTCAGCTAAGCAGACCTAAAGTAATTTACGTCATTTCCTATCATTCACGTTCATTCAATAACCTCTTTTTACGCAACATTGTTTGAAAAAATAATTTTTCTTTACTGTATAATTTAGTTAAAATAACATAAAAATAAAAGTTTTGTTTATTTTACAATTTATTTCATTATTCCGTGATAAAATCATATTTATTATAAAATATAATGAAAATAAACGTAAATAATTACCAACAAATCGTTCTAAATTTTCGTGGAATGAATCGTTTTTGCTCGGGTATAAAAATACCTATTTATTCTGTGGCGTGGGCCCTACTCACACATTGCGACTTTTTTCAACAATACAAACGCCGCGTTTTTTCAGCCTCGCGATTGCTTTGCGACATGAGTATCGATACATGCGCGCGTGAGTAGCGATGCATATGCACGTTTGAATCGATTCAGAAGGCCTGTGCCTATCGACGAAATACTGAACGTTGTTTCATTGAGTTTGTATTAATGCTGTATCGCATTTGTAACGATGCTGTTTCGCGTATGCATCGCGACTGTAACATTACAGCTACGCCACTGGCTATTGACTTGTCACTGCATCGCGATCGTATCGCTGCAAAACGTCGCAATGAGTGAGGGGCCTTTAGGAAGAGACACCTCTATGACCAATAACCCTCCTTTTCGTTTCGCTGTAGTCGGGTAAAAATGTATGGGCTCCGTCCCGATCTACTAACATAAATGGAATGGAACTGATGCTATTTTTTTTTTTTTAATCTTTATTTGTTATTTTTATTTAAAGGAGTTTTGTCACACACCATGTCACCCCCGTAAGGTTAACTACCGATATGTCACCCCCGTAAGGTTAACTACCGATGAAATTACAAAATATAATTGTACAGTTTGATTAGGTGTTTGGCATCGTCCGACAATGGAGTAGCCAAAATACTGTTGCATGTACCGACAGAGAGGTAGTCAAGCTCAGCGTCTCGACGGAGTGCCTCATTGCGGACACACTCCATCAACACATGTTGCACGTCTTCTACTGTATCGCACTCCGGACAATTGGGAGAATCCGAAATACCCATCAAGTATTTATACCTGTTAGATGGAATGTGTCCACACCGAAGTCTTAGCAAAGTTACAACCGAATATCTGCTGCCGAGGTGGTCGTTAAACCACGGGCAAGGAGGAGGCTGGCACTGAATGGTCCTATACCAGATACCTTTATCTCGAGACCCATACCCAAAGTATCCACTATTTCATTAAAATCCTTTTTTTACAATGGATCAGTGGAATATATAAAAAAAACAAAACAATTTGTAATTCACTGCCAAAAACGTGTAAACATAGAAGCGGGTTTTTGCAGGATATTTTATGCAGGCACCAAAAGCGAGATAGATCAACGTTGTGTAATTCTTCACTGCACATGCCAAAATAATACATAGGTGAAAAGTTATTGATTTTAGTGTCTGTGGATAATAATGTATCGATAAATACATTATTTTAACATCAGAATCAATACGATCACAGATTTGGGAGACCTCGCGACCACTCTTAGATCTCAGATGCATCCAAGTCGGTTTGACAATGGTTTGACAGTACATTTGACAGCAAAAAAAATTGAGTAGCCTTTCAGTATACGGCTTTTGCACTGAAAGGAGTTTGAGACCTATTTAGTTTCGAGTTCTATCAAATCTAAAACGTGATCAAAATTGACGTTTGAGTATACCAATTTTGCATGTAAGACCGTCTCAAACATTTAAGACGCCGTCAAATACTTGAGTGACGTTTTAGTATTCGGCCGTAAGTCTTTAGGTTTTAGTTCAGATTGTCTTATTTTTATTATGGTTTGTGTATTGTTTCTAATGGTATTATGTAAGTATGTTATTAAATGTATGTTATATTTATATATTTTTATGGTTCCGTACCTCAAAAGGCAAAAACGGAACCCTTATAAGATCACTTTGTTGTCCGTCGTCTGTCCGTCAAACTTTTTTTTTCTCAGGAACGCTTATAGCTATCAAGTTGAAATTCATATCGAATACTCGGATTTACGATCTCTTTCAGCAAAAAAATACTTAATCAAAATTTTACGTCTGATCAGGAGATATTCCCGTAAATGTTGTGAATTTTTGCATATTATTGCGTTTTTAGACAGCAATCAAAACCTATGGGGTACTCGTTGGGGTCCCGTTGACCTAAAATTATGAAATTTGGCAAAAAGCAAGGTTTAACAGTAACTTATCCTAATCCTAACTAATATTATAAAAGTGAAAGTGAGTTTGTTGGTTTGTTTGTTTGTTTGTTACCTCTTCACGCTTCATCTACTGAACCAATCTTTCTGAAATTTCGCATACACATAGTTAAAGTACGGAGAAGGACATAGGGTACCTTTCATCCCGGGAAAGAGCACGGTTCCCGTGGGAAATTCACGCGGGCGAAGCCGCGGGCGAAAGCTAGTATAGGAATAAATCTGAAAGTTGTAAATATGTTGTTGGAAGTTTAAAAAAAAGTGTTACAAATTTATTTCTGCGCTCGATGCAGTATGAATTTATTTATTTAAACTTTATTGTACACACATACAAAAGTAAAGTACAAAAGGTGGACTTAATGCTAAAAGCATTGTTATGTTATGAATCCTAGGGATCGAACTGCAAAGTTAATATAAGTTTGTTTTGAAACTAGTTGGTCTTTCAGTTAGAGCTATAACGTGAGATGATTTTTGTGTACGGAACCCTCGGTGCGCGAGCTTGACTCGTACTTGGCCGGTCGTTTTACTATGAACTTGGCTCTACCTGTTTTATATAATCTTAATTAGTTATGTAAATTAGATACAGGGTGTTCGTATTGCGGAGGGTGTTGAACCTTCTTGTATTCAGTACAAACACTTGGCAGTTATTATTCAAAATAATAACTGAAATATTCCTGTATCTAAGGTTAGGTATCTTCTATCTGTAAATAAAACTATAAATCTGGAATTATTTGTTTCTTATTAATTTGGGTCTCGGAAAATCGCCCATTGACATTTTCAAATAAAGAAAAAGAGCATTGTTTTTACTTCCATGGTAGTAATAAGTAGGGAGGATGGAGTCTCTCGCGTCCGTAGGTAGAAAACCCATAGTTACCCTACACGTGTCCCCCGGGTGGTGCTAAACGAGAGACAACGCCGAGCATCGGGCGGCGCACTACGGATCCTGTAGTATGGAGCGGCCGGTCATAAATCATTTTTTTGAAAATGTAGGTAGATGGTTATTACTTATCGATTTGATAAATTGAAGATATAGTGCATTAGTTTTCGATAGTAAAGTACCCTTAGCCGTCAAATATTGTGTGTACGACATGTCAAAACATTGGCAATTTTGTGATTTCGCTATTGTTCGTTGCGCAAACCAAAGTTTTGTTCATACTTTGAATACTTGTATTTCTTAAAGTAAGAGCGTGAAGTTAATAAAAATAATCATGAGTAATGATGAAGGTATGTAGTATTTAAAACGTATAAATGTAACATTTTGAGATTATTAATTACATGGAAAAAAATAGAATACAACTATAAGTCAGTTTCGAAAATGCAATTTTGTTTTTATTATTTTTTTCAAATTAGGGGATTTTGTCCTCTCAATTATTGATTTTAGGTGAATCCTAGAATAATGTAGAATACAGATTTGAGTTGAATCGTGCGGACAAAATCCCCAATTGGAAATGGCAGGATTTAGAAGTTAGGAGGTAGTGGTTTCTCAATTGAAGGCGTTCGTGTTTATGATAATTTTATACAGATATATGAAGAATGCAATGTTATAACTTGTGTGAAGTGTTGACTTTTGACTATACTGTAGCTGATTTTATAGTTTTTTTTATTTATTCTTTCTTAGGTGTAACAGTCTACACAATAAGGAAGAGAGATTTGTGTGAAAGATGATTTTCACTCAAATACAAAAAATTAGATACAATGTTTTCAAAATTAGAAGAGATGCTAATTGCCAAAACCAACTGCACTTCTACAGACCTAACTGAACTTAAAAAAACTTTGTTTGTGTGTTGTTATTTTTTTTATAACGTTTAAAAATAAGTGGTTGTCGTCGAACAGAGACAAAAATATTTTTTAAAATATTAATTCGTCATGGTTAGATTGACAGTGCATTTTAAAAAAATATACTAACAGAATCGTCAATCCAGGAGGCCGATTCTACTAATTACAAATGTAGATGTCTCGTCTCAATTGTGTCTCATGAACCAAAGAAATTGAAATAAAGTGACAAGATCTCTGTAAGACTTCTGTTTTATTATGATTTCTTTGGCTTTTGAGACACAACTGAAGCACGACATCTACGTTTGTAATTTGTAGAATCAAAGGCGTGTAGGCCGGTGAAGGCTTTTCTGGATTTCGTTCTGTCTAGTGAACGCCATAAATGTAGGAAGACTGAAAATTTATGTGCTTCTACTTCTGTGGACGAACTGCTTTTTTCTACTGAAGCGAAACTTCGCAGTGAAGGCCATCTTAGCAAATCATAGGAAGTAAAAAATATCATACCACCGAAAGCCACAGAAACAGCATTTGAAGAAAAGATAGTACCTCCTCAATCCGCTCTATGTTGACGGAAGCGAAGTTAATAATAGCACTTCCAACTGAGGTTCTAGATATGATTTTATTTACCCGAGTAGACAACTTTATACTTGATTTATAATGCAATAAAGTATACCTACATTGTTTTTTTTTAGTTTATGTTATTTGTGGGGAAATATTTATAATTTCATGGCCTTTAACATGAAATTATTCGAAGTAATGAAGTTATTCTGCCATAACACACGTCGACAAATTAGTTACAGTCGAAAAATGCACCTAAATAATTTTGACCGGGCTGTCCATAGTATAGGGTCCACCGTGCGGCGGTCAATTAACCCGACCCCTCTGGCACCAGATGCGGCCAGGGACGGCTCCCACAAGCCGTGAGCTACAGAAATGTGCTCTTAACAGGTGGACTCACCAACTCGCAAAGGCCAGCGCGGTGTTTCAAGGCCAATTATACCCTCATGCACGAAACAAATAAAGAAAGGCCCCTAGTCCCCAGCGGTCCTGTTAGGCCCGGCCAAGGCAGCGGTCGGTCAACCAGCAGGACAAGGGGTGCTAAGAATCCCTGGGTTCGATCAGGCTGCCAAAACAAAACGATATACTTGGCTACGTACAACATCAGGACCTTATTGGGCGATGAAAGACTCCATGAACTGGAAACTCTAGTACTGGAAAAAATGAATTGGCACATCTTCGGATTATGTGAAGTCCGCTGGAAAGGAGAAAACTTGATCAAACTGAATTCTGGACACTTATTCTATTACAAGGGCAATGAAACGGAGTCGCAAGGAGGAGTGGGTCTCATTATCCACAAATCTATGGCATCCAGATTGATGGTGACAAAGGCTATTTCTGAGAGAGTCATCTACGCAATTCTAACCATTAACAAGCGGTACAAGCTAAAAGTCGTGCAAGCCTACGCACCGACGACAAAATATTCCGAGGCCGTAGTAGAAGCTTTTTATGACGACGTGGAAAAAGCCATACAAGAGGATTACTGTCATTTCACAATTGTTATGGGCGATTACAACGCTAGAATTGGCAGTAAATCGGAAGAAGAAGACTGGATCGGAAATTTTGGACTCGGTGATAGGAATGAAAGGGGCGAACTACTAGTGCACTTATTTTTGGATTTTTGAGCATCTCAGATGCAATATTAGTACTAAAGTACTCTCATATAGAAATAAGATATGGTGAAAAAATTCCATGCGAGCAGGACTTGAACCCGCGACCAGGTCTTTATACGACCTTGCTATTCCAACTGAGCTATCGCATTTCAATCCTGCACATCGAAAATCTTCACCATATCCAATTTCTATTGAAACGCATTAGGCATGCGTAACCTAACACCAATACCCACTATACGAGTAAGGTATTTGATTTAACCCATATTCGATGAAGAAGAAGAAGAATAATTCAGAATTCAGTTGGAAGAGCAAGGTCGTATAAAGACCTGGTCGCGGGTTCAAGTCCTGCTCGCATGGAATTTTTTCACCATATCTTATTTCTATATGAGAGTACTTTAGTACTAGTGCACTTCCTAAAAAATCAACAACTTTACGCCATGAACACCTTCTATTATAAGAAACCACAAAACAAATGGACTTGGCTGCATCCTGATGGTCATAAAAACGAGTATGACTATATTCTATCTAATAGGAAAGACATATTTCAAGACGTTAAAGTCCTGAACAGAATAACGGCTGGTAGTGACCACAGAATTGTACGAGGAAAAATTAAGCTTGACTTGAGGAAAGAACGTAAAGCACTCTGCTCCAACCCAAGTACAAAGTGGGACTACGAATCACTTAAAGTCAAGAATCAAGCTTTTGAACAACTCCTTGATGATAGATTTAAAAATAAACCTTTGGATGAGTCTGTATCTGAAATCAATAATACAATAACGAGCACAATAGCCGAAGTAGCGAAAACTTTCCATAAGTCAAAATCAAAAGGGAAGTACGGAGCGATTTTTTCCGATAATACTCACAGACTCATAGAGGAAAGATGGGTAGCTAACAAATCTCCCACGGAAACTAACCATCTTAACAAAGTAATAAGGAAATCGATCAGACAGGATATTAGACACAACAACCTAAATATAATAAAAGAAACAATTGAGAAATATCGAGGACCCAAAGTGTTCAGGAGGAGGATGAAAAAAGGTACTGGCCAAATCCACAAAATAACAAAAGACGATGGTACTGTAGTCACCAATAGACCAGAGATATTAAATGCAGTAGAGGATTTCTACCGAGCGCTTTATAGCAGCCAGATGGAAGAGCCATCCCAACCAACGACAGATCCTAGAGCAAAGCTGCATCGCCACCTCACCGAAGACCTCCCAGACATCAGTCTGTACGAAATCAAGAGTTCGCTAAAGAAGATGAGATCTGAAAAAGCCCCAGGTATGGATGGAATCACTAGTGAGCTTTTGAAATTCGGTGGGAAAGTTATCCTTGGTCAACTACAGATCCTATTCAACAAAGTGATCCATGAGGGAGTGACACCGGAGGACTGGAAAACTGCCATAGTGACCTTGATACACAAGAAAGGCGATAAGACAAAGCTATCTAACTACAGGCCTATTTGTATCCTAAACCACATATACAAACTCTTTACTAAAGTGGTTTGTGCTAGAATCACTAAAAAACTTGATGCTGCACAGCCAATGGAACAGGCGGGTTTCCGGTCCAACTTCTCTACGGTAGATCACATCTTCACCTTGAAAAATTCTCTCTGAAAATTCTCTCACCTTCTCTTTGAAAAATGCAACGAATACAAGTTGCCTCTGCACGTAGCCTTTGTCGACTATGAAAAAGCTTTTGACTCGGTTGAACATTGGGCAGTCTATAATTCACTTAAAAGAACTAACGTGGATGATAGATACATACAAGTCTTCAAAGAGATATACAGCAAGGCTACGATGCAATTCAAATTGCATGAACTTACAGCGCCAATTCAAGTCTCGCGTGGTGTAAGACAGGGCGATACCATCTCGCCAAAACTGTTCACAGCAGCCCTAGAAGACATGTTCCGCACTATCGACTGGACAGGGAAAGGCTTAAATATCAACGGAGAGTGGCTAACACACTTAAGGTTTGCTGACGACATCATTATTCTGGCCTCCTCCGTGGATCAGTTGCAAAGCATGCTTGAGGACCTACAGCTAGCCTCAAGTATATAGGCCTAAAGATGAACACGTCTAAAACTCAGTTCATGAGCGGGGATGATGTGGACAGCATTGTGGTGAATGGTCACGAAATCCAGCGAGTATCCCAATACACATACCTTGGCCAGACGCTCACATTGCACAAAAATTCCCAAGAACTGGAGGTTAAGAGGCGAATCCGACTGGGATGGGCTGCATTCGGAAAGTTGGATGATGTCTTCAAGAGTAAACTACCAATGAGCCTAAAACGTCGAGTGTTTGACCAATGTGTCCTCCCAGTAATGACCTACGGCTGTGAGACCTGGACCCTTACTGCAAAATCTATGCACAGCTTAAAAGTGGCGCAAAGGGCTATGGAAAGAGCCATGCTCGGTATTTCCCTTAGAGACAGAGTGCGAAACACCGAAATCAGAAGACTAACAAAAGTTACTGATATAGCAAGAAGTTTAGCTACTCTGAAGTGGAAATGGGCAGGTCACATAAGCCGAAGGGAGGACGGAAGATGGGGCCGAAAATTACTGGACTGGCGGCCGTGGATGGGGCGAAGAAAGCAGGGCAAACCAGCTGCCCGCTGGAGCGATGACATCGCCAAAATTGGAGGCCCATTGTGGAGAAGGATTGCGAAAGATCGCGAAGCTTGGCGTGCATTGGAGGAGGCTTATGTCCTGCAGTGGACGAAATGAGCCGCAGAAGAAGAAGAAGAAGAAGAAGTAATAAGTACTTTGAAGTATCTACTTATTACTTCCATGGCTCCAACATGTATTTTTTCTTTGGCTACAATTTCTATGGCTACAATAATCAAGGACTTGTCTGAGATAAAAGTTTATTTGGCACCATAGAGCTAGTACTATCGGTTCACAAAAAAACACCTTTCACAAACCATCGTTTTAAAACTATTGTAAAAAACTATACCTAACTATTAAAAATGTTTTAAATATATAATAAATAGAGTAAAATATTTAAACTTATAAATATATTTTTTTTAAATTTTTATTTTATAAAGTTTTATTTGATCAAACAACTCTCTTGACAAAAACATCATTTTACAAATCTACTATATCATATTTAATTTTTAAACTTTATTGTACACACGGTACAAAAGGTGGACAAGGTTGATGCTAAAACCATTGTCAGACAGCCGGAGAGTTCATGTGAGTGTGAATAAATCCTATGAAATGAAATGAATTATTGTTAAATTAAACACATACATATAAAGAAACACACATAACACATTGTATATATATTACAATTTTTTTTAAACTAACAACGTTTCAAAAATTAGAAAAGAGGTCTCTTATGAATAAATCAATGAATATATTATCCGCGAATAAACCAAGAATAAAAATTTTATTCGAATACATAAACATTCAAATAAAAATTTATTCTAATAATGCCCATTTCTGCCCATCATTTAGGTAGGCTGGTTAACATTGTTATCTAAATATAGAAAATACAAGCTGTTGCTCGCGGCTTCGCCCGCGTGAGTTTCACTTAGATGAAAAATCTTTTTGTGTTCCAAACTGTAGTGACCTAAACTCCAGTATTCAAAATTTCAGCCATTTGGTTATCCCGTGTCTCGCGGGAATATATTAGGTACTCGTAGTACAGTCGCGGTGTTAAAATGAATCTAAAGTGATATTTCATTCATTAAACGATCTTCGTCTGCTCGTTATCTACAATTTCCCGTGTAACTCCCACCCCGAGTCCCTCTTTGTCCTATCCCGTGTCCTGTCACTCCTGTCTATTCATACATCAGTAGAAAATGTTTATCAGGTTGAACAACTTTTGCTAAGGCCCCATTTCCATTTATTTTAAAGAGTAGCTGGTCTCTTGGAGTTCTTCATCAGATGTTCCATAATCTTCAATTTTTATACGTCAGCAGAAAATGCTCATCAGGTTGAACGACTTTTGCTAATATGCCATTTTCATATATGTAATAGTGTAGCTGGTCTCTTGGAATTCTTCATCAGATGATCCTGATCTTCAATTTTTATACGTCAACAGAAAATGCTCGTCAGATTTATAAACTTTTGCAAGGGAACCATTTCTATATTTCTTATACTTTAGCTGTTCTGTTAAGGATCTTCATCAGGTATTCCAGTTTTCAAAATCAATTATAGCCTATATGTTGCCCAAGCTTTATAACTATACAACAAAATAAGTTTCATTCTGATTCGTCCAGTAATTTTTGCGTGAAACGCGTACATACATACAGACAGACAGACTAGTACGGGAAGATTAGACATTAATCTCAAAATATATAACATAGTTTTGATTTTTGGCACACGTGTTCATTTGATTAGAGTCCGTCGTTTTTCTTTATTTTCAAAAAAACTATCAGAGAAAGGAAAAAACTGCCAATGACAAAAATGAACATCATTAAATTATCTATAAAATGGTGTTTAAGTTCATTCCGATAGGACTGATAGTTTTTGATTTATGTCTATATATCCTGCATGAAAAAATTTTTTTTTGCTAAATCATGGTATTTGTACGGATTTTATACAAAAACCACTGAAGTTATGATAAAGTAGTATAGAGGATAATTAATGTTAATAAATTTATCTATAAAACAAGACCCATATTATTGTTGCACGTGCCTTAGTTCCTGAATAATTTCTCGTGACGTCTGGCATCACAAGTTAGTTACCCTTTAACTCTGTAGTGAGCATCTACGTAAAAAATAACCGCAAACCTATGCACAGTATTGAGATTTGGTACACGGGTACGTTAGGTTAAAACAAAGATTTTGAGTGGGTAGTTCCTGAAAATCCCCCCTTAAAATAATGACGTTATCAATTTTTTTAATTTTATGTTTGTAATTAAAATTTTCTTTTTTCAAAAACATATCCTAGGTGGTATCAAATGAAAGAGCTTGACGAGCCGGTTCTGAAAATATACTACACCATTACCTTCAGGCCACCTGTTCCCTAAAAATCCAAGAAGTATTTTTAAAACATACCAAGTTTGGGCTCTTTATTGAATTACCAAGAAAAGATAAAAACATTTTTTTTTCAAATTATTTGCGGTTGTTTAAGTAAGTGTGTCTAGTGATCGAACGCGGTTAAGTTTGAAGATCCGGCTCGAAGGACTAAAATTATAGGGGCTGCGGGATGATGTTAACCAGATATCCTAGTGGACTGTGTTGTCGTAGGTTATTTCTGGGTGCAATGGACGAGATGGACACAGAAAAAGCTTCGAAGTTCCAGCAACAATTTCATTGACATTATCTTTATGCTGAAATACTTAATTTGAGTACTTATTTACCTACGCAACTATTGTTTTAAAATAATAAAAGTACGTCCTTAATACTATACTACTAAGGGCGTACTATACTATATAATACTGGATAGATAGTAAAATTATAGTTGATTTAAGCGAAGACTCTTAGGCAGTTCTCTATTTCGATTTCTGGCCTAGTTGTAGTTCGTTCGACACGACGTGTGCTATTGCACAAACACCAAACTAAAATTATTGACTAGATATTACAGAAGTAAAATATAGCTGCGGTGCTACGTGCGGCCGCGCGGCCGTGCATACCGAATCGTAAGATCAAAGCACGCATAGGTACTTTACCTACTCTAACACCCACACGAGCGAGCCACGACCACGACTAGCGGCGGTGTCAGTGAGTGAGTCTACTCACACAGGCTCGAAGAATGCAACACCAATAAAAGTATAATAAATGTTACCAAGACATAAGCAAGGTGTACGGTACTATTTGTTTGGAGGGAGGTTGGAGGCACTCATACAAGCGAGGGAGAGGCTGTGTAGCCGCGGCCCGCCAGTTTACCGTTGCGAGGCGCGTAGTGCGGCCGGACGCTGGACCGCCCCCCGCGCGCCGCCCCGGCACCCCTAACTGTCTGCTCCCCTGGACTGTCTGCCGGGATCACCACCACTCCATCCTTCTGTGCTACCGAGGGGTGTTCATAAACTTATTCAATCGATTTGTTCTATACCATAAAGACGAAGTGCTACAGTTCGTGCTTATTTCACAGGAGTGTTAATCCGATTTATGGTTGTTTATTGGATCGCTTGTTTCTTACTGGAGGTAAGTCCATTGTTTAGTTGAAAGCTTGTAAAACTCAAAAATAGGTTTATTTGAGTAGCTTCGCATACTAACTTTATCTTAAGTTGCCATGTGTATGTATAAAAACTTACAAATTTAATTAAATCATCACAATAATGAATTGTGATTGATTTCAAGTACTTTTGCAAATCCTTAATTAATCTTTATCAAAGTTATGACGTTTAAAGTTAAGAGTAATGCACAATGAATGCAAAGTATAGCCACGTAGCTATTCTACACGTTTTTGCGCAGCTCTACCTTCGACTCTACACCGCCGCCGGCCGCCGTCGTCACATTGATATTTCTTTCAACTTTTTCTAGACTTGTTTCTTTTAAATATAAATAGATACATTATATCAAACATCTATCTGGTAAGTATATAAACTCAAATTCAAAGATATCCAAGACACACACATAAGTATATGGTTAACTAATATTAAAAATATAATATGTTCATATAAAATATAATATGTAAAAAAATATATTATGTATGTAATTTTGACTAAGATAAAAAACATTTGTATCAAAAGTACATATCTAAAGAAATAAAAAATCGAATTGATTATAACATTTAAAAAGTAGAGTTTGGCATTGTTGGAAGTTTGTCGAAGTTGAACGAGTGTGGCTGCATCAAGTGGTTATACTTGTCCACCTCCGCAATCGTAGAGACAAATATAGAGCCCAGTCTGTAACCAAAAGATCCTAAGTTCAAATTCTATAGAATTTAGGTATACACCGAGCGACGTATTAGATATACTGTAGGTAATACAATTTAATAAATTTGCAAACGAACTGAAAGCAACAAAAAGCAATCTTTCTAACAACAGAGTGCATGATGAAGTAAGAGCTACATTCCTGTATCACTCTTAGGTCCATTGAGACGGTGCAAGCTTCTTGTACATACAAGAGCAATAATAGCAGTGCAACAATTGACTATCAAAAATTTCAAGCAACTGTTGTTTAAACCATGCAAGTAAATTATTGCTTCAATTTAATTGTGTGCAACAGGCAAGATACTTGCGCCGTCTAAATGGACCTTTATTGACTGCAAGTCATTCAATTCTATCTGACTTACTATAACTAACATTTCTGCTGAACTTTTTGAATCCGGATTGAATAATAAAAAAGAAACATACGTTCAAATACTTCAACATACAAACTAAAATTGAAATTTTTGTAAAAAATGTTTGACTACTGTATTAAGGTGACAATAAAAAGAGAAAAATAAAGCAATTGAGATAAATATCATTAGTTAGAAATTCTGTATCTGAAATATAAATTGTATTGGAACTAAGTAAAAGTATACACAGATAGAAGTGCGTGAACTGCGTAGATAACACACCTTAGTTTATGGCTGAAATCAGGGCTTGTACCGGTACCAAATTTTCCAAATAAACTCCCGGAGAGTACTACCGGTACTTTTCGGTACTTTCCAATTTTAAGTTTCGTTTATTATTACATTTGAACTAGGTATACCTCTATAGATATAATATTTAAATGTATAATAATCATTCGGAAGTCCACCAGTCAACAAGATTCGGCGCATGCATGTTCGCAAATATTATCGTTTAACTCTGCTTGACCAAGTTCTTTTGATAGTTTTGATATCTGCTAGTGAGAGAATTCGTCCATGCTGGTCAGGGAGCGAAGAAAAAACATAGAATGTGCCAGCTGCTTCTCTTCCTACACAGATTGTAAAAGTCAATCGAGGGAAAAGGGCTTTATACTGGGGATTCCTCCACTCATAGGCGACAGGCTAGCAACCAGTCACTATACCTGAATCTCCATCCCATCACGAGTATCACGACTCTTGGCTCTGTCTACATCGTAAGGGATAAAGACGTGATTCTGTATCTGTATCTAATGAGAGACTTCAGTCGATTTAGCATGCTTGAAATTTTATCTCAAGCAAAGGCACAGGCTGGGGTGCTGGCAGGAATAAAAAAAAGAATTATTAACAGCGGCATAAATTAATCAACGTACTAAACCAGTAATAATACGAGTCGCAAGAATACTTCCTTGTTACCTGCGCCTGCACCGAGCAGGACATGGCGGTCGTGACGCAATTAAAATATGTCTAGACGTTTCTACGCAGAATCCAAAATACCTAGTGGGGCCCGAGATCTCGTTGTGTTTATTGGGCTCTACTTTAAAGTTTTTGCTTTACTTTTGTAGTAAATCGTCAACAGCAACTTAAGAGCCGTCACATAATCATCGATATTTTCTCCTACTTCTTGATTCCTTGTGAAAATGTTTAACCCATGGAAGTAGTAAGTACTCCATGGTTTAACCTCATCATTGCTACATTCGTCTTTGTGGCAAAATACTCATAATTTTTTTTAAGAACATTCTCGAGTTTATCACAGTCTTCTTCTATATTGAATCTAAACGTAGAGAAAATATTGTTACCTTTCGAGCCTATGATATTGATTAGGAGACTAGCCTGGACATCTTGCGTCTCCTTGTAGATCCCAGATGCTTTCGAAAATACTTGAAACTGCCTTAGCCATTTGCGCCATGCCTCAGCTCAATTTGCAGCTCTCCTTTGTGGCGGTCGCTCATGTTCAATGGTTTGTAATAATTCGTGAAAAGATGATAAATTTTCAATTAAGACACCGCTGTCACCATGTTTTAAAACGTCAGGTTGCCCTCATTTTGTCAATAAATAACACAAGTTTATATAGTATTTGATAACACGCCAACTTTGAATGTAGTGATTGAAATTTGATAGAAGTTAAAGTAAAGTAGAAGGCTTTTACTAGAAACAAAGCTTGATAAAGCTTAACTAAAGGTAGTGTATAAGTACTTTACTTACTAATGCAAGCAACTAATGACTAAACCCCAAATGTGCTAAAAAAGCTTTCATCAGAAGAGATCAAAGATTTTTCACCTTAACAAAATTCTTTTTTGTTTCTTGTCCTGTATCATAAAAACATTATGAATAATGACAAGAAACAAAAATAAAATTCTTTTAAGCAATTACTTATTTTCTGCAGCATTGCTGTTGCCTTATAGAGCAAATGCGTTGAACTAAATGTAATCAATGTTGAGTTAAAAGTCATGAATGCCAGACAATGAAGATGATATTCAGTATTAACGTGGTAGAGAAGTATTGGTTGGAGGCGGTACTGGCATTGTTCGTAGTTCGCAGCTGGTAGAAATCTTTAATAGTATTATCCTCGGCGGCGGCGGCGAGCGCTATGTGTAGCCAGTGTTGCGATGAAAGATATCTATTTCTTTTTGTTTTCTTTAGAAATTCACAAGTAGGTACTTATGTGAATATGTCCTTTGATAATTTAAATGTCTCATCAAACAGTTTAATGCTGATCTGTGAGGTGAGAAAATTAAGTTGTGTCTATGATAGTAGACAATTTTTAAAATTTTCTTTTATGTGAAATCTCTCAATTTGCTAGGTGAAAAAATAAAGATTTAAATAAAAAAAATGTTGTTTCTCAACTTTTGTTGTGCCGTTCAACTCTAAAAAAAATTTGCATTATTTAATTTTTTTGAATTACTGCAAAATGTTAGATAACATCTAACCACATCTGCAGTTGAAAAGTTATGAAACATGAAATTTCTAAAAAAAAACTAACAAAAACCATTAGCATTATATCCAGAACGATTACTAAAAAGCATTCGACGCAACGATTAATAACTATCACGAAATTTTCTCATCATTCATTAAGTATGTACATACTAATGGATTCATTAGAGAACCTTGCGGCTCCGGCGCTGCCACAAGAACAGAGAAGCGCCGTGTTGCCTGCTCAGTTAATAAACAATGGCTTAGGGTTCAGTGTGCTATTTTTCTGAAACAATTCATTAATTTTTTGATAAGCTTAGACCATATGGCTCGCACTGTCAAAAAGTTATTGACTTCATGTATAGCAAAGTTTCTAATTGTACTGTACATGCTCTAACTCTACAAGCCTAACATCACAAACTCTACACCTTACCTAGTCAAAATATGTGGATTGGCCGTTTTGTTACCACAAGATCTACAACAGGAAAGGTTAACAGGAAAGTAAAGAACAGTGAATACATTTTTCTCCTTACGCTCATGTGACGATAGTGAATCATGGCCAAACCACATAATCTAAGGTGTAGGTAGAGTTTTTGGAGTTAGGACATGTAGAGTTAGGTAGAAACAGAACATGTAGGTAAAAACAGAGAATATGGTTATGTAATAAAATCAATGGTAGAAGATCGGTAACCATAGAATGCTACACCAACCAGGAGGACTACAGAACCTCACTCAATTTAAAGATAAAAAAATATCGGGTACTAATTAAACTGACTTCTTTTAATTAGCATTAACAACCTCTAAATAAATAAATAAATGGCTTTCTAAATTACTAAGTCAGCCACAATCGACGCGCATCTGAATAAAACTATTTTAGCCACTATTTATCTTATAGTAAGCCACTCTAAATATAACTCAGCACGGCGATTATTTTTTAGCATCTAAATTAGCCACAATCGACGCGCATCTGAATAAAACTATTTTAGCCACTATTTATCTTATAGTAAGCCACTCTAAATATAACTCAGCACGGCGATTATTTTTTAGCATCTAAATTTTTAATATGCATTCAAGCAATAAACTTCTAAAATATTGATATACGGCAACAAATAGTAATTCTTTTGGCTTCTAATTTTATAACTCATATACATGAATCGAATGGTACTACACGGATTCTTTATCACCCAGTTGGTTGACTGGTAGAAAAAGCCCTAGGCTTTAAGTCTTTAAGCCTTTTACTTTTTTTTGTATTAAAGAACATTCAACAAGAAATTCCAAATTATTTTTTTTGCTTTCTATTGTCCTTTTTAAATGTCACTCTATCCATTTTAGTCAAAAATACTTAATGTACAAACAAAATATTTTTACTGTTTTATTATATGTATAGATTATTTCACATGCTGAGATATAGGTAATATATGATTTTGAAAATTTAAGTGTCAATTAGTATATGAATTTGAGGAGCTAGTTTTGAAGCTGTAAAACATAAAATGGTAATAAGTTGTAAAATCTGTGGATGAGTTATTAAATTAGGTGGCAATTTATAAATTAGAAAGACAAGTAAAAATAATTGGTGATCTTTAATTGATGCTTACTTTAAAATAATTAGTGGGCGTTGTAAAAAATACGAATTAGTATATTAGAGGCTAAATCATTATCCTGTTGCTTAGTTATAAAAAGAGAAGATTGATCACGGGGCCAAATAAAAATTATGTGGCTAGATTTATTATTTCTCAAAAATATCTAGTCTCACTCCTCTTTTAGTCGTATTCCTCATGACTGAGGGTCGTGGTCATTATATGGAATGAAACACACACAACAACTATCTTGAAGTGGTTTGCCATTGCCTTCTCATATAATGACTAGTTACTGCTAAACGAAATTTACCTAGAGTTTTGAAATTCATAGAGTTGAAATTAAACACTGCCGTACCCGCAGCACATTAAGAGCATTAGACTTTTCTTCAAATATACTTGAAATATTATCTAATCTTATGTAAAATCTGGGAGTTGTAGAGTTAAAAAATTTAGGAGGTAACTATAAGGTTTTAATTGCAGTGAGAGTTTGCGCTTGCGTGTTACCAGTAAGTCAATGAAATGTTTTCGGTGCCTTTTTTGTAGATCAATTTCTTATCGTAGCTAATTAAGATTTGATTGGATTTTCGGTAATAATTAGTATCAAAGTGGGTGAGGCGGGTCCCGCTCTGCCTTGACCCCGGGCGCCGAGCGCTACGCGGAAGGCTCGGGGGAACCCAGCCGTGACACTTCTGCGCAGAAAGTGTGTGTCCTTGCATTACTTTGACAACCTTTGCCCTGCAATAAAAACCTTTTGATAGCGGATTTTCAGCGGATACATCCAGTTATATTTAAAACTTTATTTAGTACTAGCATGGCCTATGTTTCCGTGAGAATTTTAGGAAATCCTCTCTTAGCGCTCCCCTACACTCCCTAACACTACACTCCCTACATGCCAATCTTCAGCTTCCTACGCCCAGTAGTTTTGTCTGTGTGTTATCCGTCAGTCTTACATGGAAGAATTTTATATATTTTTAAATATTCATATTTAGTATAAAGTCAATAAATAAATCCAGAAAGTACTGTGCTTACTGTTTGCTAGAATTGATTTTTATTGGACGCCTAACAACGCGAAGCGGTTGAGGTTGTGCACTACTCTCAACTGTTCAAGAGCGAGCAATTTTTGGAACTTCAATTGTCTCTTTTTGAAATTATGAACATTACGTATCTATGTCTAACTTCTGTATGTAACATCTGCATATCTGGTGGTACTTAGAATTAATATGTAGTACCTACCCGGGCGGTTGATCTTTTGCTAATAAATAAGTAAATACCAGTCCAATCGATCCAGAAATCAGGTAATCAATCTTAACATTGCCTTTTTTAATTCCATGAAGAGACCTTTGGGTTACTAGAAACCAGCAAAGATTTAAGCTGGCAAGCTCTGTAACAACTTATATCGTTTTTGATAAGTAAGACATTTCCAGATACCAGTCGATGCGTAAAAATGCAATCAATCAATTTGGTGATTACGACATCATTACATACATCAGATATATTCGTAAGAAGAACATCGATCGACAAGTACGAAAGATATACGAAATAAATTTCGATTTATACAGACAGATTGATTTATTAATGGCAGTTTCTATATAAGTCATTAACAAAGTTAATTTTATTTGTTAAGGAACAAAAATATTTTTCATTATTTTAAAAGCGAATCATTGTAAAGCTATACTTTCCACAATCATATATTATATGATGAGTACCAAACTTCAATTTAATGGAACCAATATATCAATGTACATATTGTCTGTGATAAATTGATATACTCTGAGAACTACAATGTTCATATCTGGGCAATAAAATATACACATCTCCTCAAAGTCAGAGGCGTGTGAGCATCACTAATCTAAACATCAAGCTTAATATGTCGAAATGCACCGAACATACATGAAAACAATGTGTGTACATACAGTACGGTCACACATACACATCGCGGTTGTTTTTGTCGAATATTAGAGTCGAAGAAACCGCCGAATACCGCTAGCAGTCGTCGGTTATTGCTCTCGGATTCCGCAACAAATTAACATGTATTCGGTACGAATACATTTTATACTCTGTAATTTTACATTAAAATACTTCTATTAAGGTAATATTTACAAATTATATTTTCAATGCCATAAGTAAATTATTATTATTACCAAAGAATTTTCACCGTAAAATCTATAACTCATACTTTTGTACATAAATTGGGCCATTATTTTCATATGTATGTCAAGAAATTAAGCCGACGTGAGACGAGAGAACGAGGTCGGTCCGTTTTGCATTTTGGACCAATTTACTTTGTTTGTATTACGAGAATAGACAATACTATATAGGTATATATATTTATTTCTGCTTTTAACTGCAACCTATTCTTTTCACTTATAGGTACCTCTTTCCACTCAAAGGTTGGCTGGAAGAAATTGCATTTACTTGGACATTATATTTACATTGTATTTCCTTTTTTTTTTCTATAGATTTTACAATAAAGTGTTGATCTATCTATGTATCTATATAATAGCCGAAAAATTAAAATACATTGCAATTTTTTTACAAAATTAAATACTGTCATTATAATTAAAAATAGTAAATTTCGCAACTAGAGTATTAACATTCGTATCACTTTATCATCTTCTCGTATGCAATTAATTATAGGTAAACCTGCCAGCTACAGTAATTAAATAAAAATAAACTCGAATTAGCATATCTTACGATATCCAAATTAATATAACGCTGATCGTGTTAAAAATGCTGTTTAGAACTGTAGCTAAAACCTAACTAGTTTTTTTAGGAACTGGTTTGTCATAGGAGTATTCGATGATAGAGTGCAAGTGAAAGTCATGATTGCTGTACATAAACAGTTCCGGCTTATCACAATTTTTATCATTAATTAACAAGTCTTTCTTTTAGTTAGAACTTGTCAACTTCCTCTTCAATATTTTCTTGAACATTTTTGTCAAGTTTGTTTGCGTCTGCCTAAGCAAAATAGAATGTCAGACTGCCATAATGTCGTCGGTATTTCTAAATGTAAAAACATCTTATTGAAAATTATATTTATTATTATAAATATAATATTGTTTCTGGAATCAAACATAACATAATTATGATTTTTCCATAATTATATAAATTGGAAAATTATATGCTATTTATTGTATTTGTACTTAATCTTTAAATGTACGTGACTAAATAGTGACAACTATTTATGTGTTTGAGAAGCGTTATTGTAGTGACATTAAAAATAATATATACAAACAATATAAAAATCGTTATAACGTCGTCATTAGAGAGGTAATGAGCGGTTAATTTTTTTTATTAAATTAAAAATTAAAAATATTGGTCTGTAAAGACCGTTTCTAAAAGATCTATTAGTCTAGTGATGGCCGATCTAATAATAATGTATATAAATAGTAATGATAACTTTTAGAAGTAGACAGTACCTAACTATGTATTTCAAACGTCCTTCAATGACATTTCAATGCGGAAATTAATTTAGAGTAGGTACGAATCACTACCTATTTACAGCTAATAAATGAATATCCTGGTTCCACTTAAGTTATTATCTAAATAAATAATACAAACATATTATTGAGTTTTGGCGAGATCCACAAGTATACGAAAATTTCTTTTACATATATTTAAGTATATTTACAGTATTGCTTGTATTTATTGGAAACTAGCTTTCAGCTTTATGTGTATGCGAAATTTCAGGAAGATTGGTGCAGTAGATAAAGCGTGAAAAGGTAACAAACAAACAAACTAACTAACAAACAAACCAACAAACAGACAAACTCACTTTTGCATTTATAATATTAGTTAGGATTATTACTGATTTAGCTAAAAATCACAGGTATATATAAAAGTGCTTTATATTTTTCTAATGCATTAGTTATTTTATACATTAGGTAAAATACATCGTATAACCATAAGCAAAACACCCGTTATCATAGTGTGACATCAGAAACATACAGTCTAGCCTGCAATACTGACAGGTACCTACGATATGTAGGTATGTATGTGTTTATAAATGCAGATATAATTCGAGTATTAGCCAGACATCAAGGACGTCTGGCTTACTATTTAGCTTACGGAAGCCGCATAATATGTAATTTAGAAAATAAAGTCTTTAATTTTATGAATAGCTTTTGTTAAGTGTTCTGCATTTCACTCCGTTGTCTGTCTGTCTGTATCCATCAGTCTATGCTACTATCATACTAATATTATAAATGCAGAAGTTTCTACGTTTGAGTGTTCGTATATTTGTTACTCAATCACACAAAACCTACTAGATGAAAATTGGTATACAGGTAGAAACACAGCACACAGCGAAGGAATGGAACTCCCTGCCTGCGTCTGTGTTCCCGAGTATATACACAATATACATACATATAACCTGACTCTCTTTAAAACAGAATTAATAGGCTACTTCTGGGAACGCTCGCTACCCCGTAGACCTCATCTCTGTCCTCGGGGAAGATTTTGGTCAAGAGCAAACCCATTATTTATAAAAAAAACAATTCTTCTATTGTGCTTTTACTCTTCTGTATTTTGTACAATAAAGGTTAAATAAACAAATTAAAATATCGGGAATAGCACATAGGGTACTTATTTATCACAAAATTACCATGGGAGCGAAGCTCATACTATAATATCTATATATTTAGGGTAAGGAGAAAGAAATAAATGCGTATCAATGTTTTTCATACTTACCGTTTAGCAAAAAATGGCTCTGATAATGCCATTTAGCTGGCCTGTGGAGCGTGGGATTACGAGCGCAGTTTTAGGTACGAATTAAGATTTAATTTGTCTTGTACTTTTCCAGCTCGACTGACCTTCAGGTTTTAATGATAAACTCGAAGCATTTATCTTGTCGTGGAAGTATAGGCAAAACATTTTAACATCGTATATTTACTCTTGTCACAAACAATGTTTCGTTGCTTTTAATATAATTTGTATAGAAAGGCGGGTCCAGATTCACGGACTTACCTATGCAGGGCCCAGTGTTGCTATTAACTTAGCTTAGGTTCTTGAAATATGCACTCTGACTTTATGACTTGCATTGTAATTTATTGAGTCATTATACTACGCTTATTTCTGCATATAATATTGCAATTTAGGAAAAAGATGTATTAGACATTTTTGCCAATAGAGGCTAAAATTTTTATCTTTCTGTCTGGATCGCGTTTGTATGCACATTTCGAAAAAATACTGAATTTTTGATGCGGTTTTCACAGATTCATCTTAGTATGCCGTACTTAGAACCCGAGATATTAACAATAGTAAATTCCACTCGGATGAAGTCGCGGGCAAAAGCTAGTAGTTTAGTATCCTAATAAATCGTAGGTTGAAAAGTTTTAAGTCGGCATCAGTTTACGCATCAACGTATTCAACCGGCTGAAAATGGCCAACTGTCAACCCATAACTTTATACTTCTTTTAATTACCTATAATAAAGTGTATTATTTGTGAACAAACGCTGCTGTCTTCCATTGCAGAAAATCATTTATAATTATTATCTTATTACTTAACTTGTTACAACAGGTACTATGTACCTACACGCCGGGACATAATTTATTGTCTATTGTGTTTAAGAATAACATATTTTAAGTATACATATATATGTTAAGTGAAAGTTTCTATATGATTATACTTATATTCAATCGCGTATGAAATGCTAAATGAATCTCAGTATTAATTGTGCCATAAAATGGAAATTACTAAATTATATCTAGATTAAATTAATAATATGATTATTGAATTGAAATATATTATAGTTCGAGGAATATTCTTAAAATATATTTTTTCCAAAACGGAATTAAATATCCATTTTTGAATAAATAAAATCCAACACCCGTTTTAGATGAAGAAAAGACATCAACGCGCCGCATGCGTGTGCGCTAGTTTGCTATGCTATTTATACTCACTCATTAATAATGAAAATTTTGATTTGAACGCACTCAATTGGTTTTTGTGTTAAAATTCAGTAGACGAACAATCTGAGACATATTTAACTGGATTTTATTAGATATAATAAACACAGCTAATAACTAAATTATCTCTGAAAATAACCAAAGATTTTGAAAACAAAATTGGAATCCGAAGCTGCTAATTTCCTCTAATGCGTCCGAGATGAATCTGCAAAATGAATAAAACCACAACAGTGGTATCCAATTAAGTGGATTGCTAATAAAAGTGAAATCGAAGCGGGTGCAGTGGCCGCGCGCGCGCACGACGCGCCACCGACGACGCCATTGCGAACAGCTTTATCATCATAATCCTAATTAAAACAAATAATTAAAAACAACTTATTTGTTGCTTGTAGCGTAACTTAGGTTATATATTTAGTATTACAAAACTTTGCATACCCAAATGTCATTAATCGTAGTCAGGTTTTTTTTTGTTGTTTAGGCGTTGCTTAGTGTATTTTTTCTTTGGCGTTGCACCGTTTAGTGTCAAAGTTTGTGCATTACTTTTGTCATATTATTTGACAACCGGTGCAAGTTTTTTTCCCTACTTACCTTCCCTACTTACTTTTTTTTTCCTACCCTTAACCGAATCATAAGTAAATCAAGTTTTTTTTTCCTTCGGTTAAGTTAAGATTGTTGTTACTGTCCAAGTAAGATGGTGCAAATGGATAAACTTTATAGGTAGGAAGAAAAAAAAAACAATTTGTTTTCTTACGTGTTTGACTCGCGAGGCGAGGCTTACCATTCTTAAACTTGATAAAATTTGTAAAATCAAAACATAATTACTAACAAACTTTATCACAATGTGTTTTAATTGTTTTTATTAAGTCGACCTGTAACTAAGTAAAAGTGTGTATGTAATTATGTTATAAAATATAGGACTCAATTAATGGAGGTACTAGGAGACTATCTAATTAAATTTATAATTGTAATTTAATTTATATATTTAACTATGTAGGTAACATCAAACACAATTTAAAAATGTTTATGATTAAATAAATGAAATATCTATTTGTAAACCATTGAGTTTGGGACTAGGTTTGTTCATTTTCCTGTTGACGTAGACTAAAAGCGAGTTTTTTTTATTTTTTTTTAAAGCGACATTTATTTTATGAAATGTAATCTAAACTGTGGTTTGTTTGTTAAATTTTGTTTTGACAATGCGTGATAATGTTATTTGAAAGTTTTTCGATCATCGTAGACTTTCCCTTGCTCAACCATATACTTAATACAAGTTTCAAGAAATATTCAGTCAGCACTCCCGGGATTGTTAGGATTTAGTACCTATTTACACTAATAATTTTATCCAATTATATAAAAATATATTTTTATGCTATAATAATAATTGTACGGAAACAAAAAAGAAACAGTTTGGCCTAAATATCCTAAATATTGTATGGAGCATTGTTTCATTACTATCATGTTGTAGCCCGTGGTTCGCGGCGTGATTTATCGCGGGCCTAGATCCGGTTCGCGAGTGCCGCCGCCGCCGCCGAGCCTTTGCACCCACGCCTTATTTTGCTCTATTATCCGCCAAAATGATCGCTCGACACACTGCGCTATTATTTACAACCAGCTTTTGTTTCAAATCGCCACGTTTTCCCCAACTTTGGAAATTATATATGGTTATTGGGTTTCTTTAAGTTCATAAAGAACATTTGAATATATATAGGTCCAGGGCTATGTTTCTACAAATTACAAACGTACTATATTGTACCTCAGTTGTGTCTGAAAAGAATTGTAACAAAGCATAGAGACCTTATAGAGATTTAATCGCTTTAGAATTTCTTTGGCTCTTGAGACACAATTGAGACACGGCATCTACGCTTGTAATAAGTAGAATCGGCCCTCAGTACGACATAAAGCAAGGAATAAATAGGATAGGTATACATAATATTATTTCATTATTTTAATAGAGCTAATAAAACAAGGCAAACCTCAGAAACGATGTGGATTCTACAAGATTATTACTAAGTATCAAGATATACAGTCGGGGGCAGAAAAGCCTGACCCCCCCACTGAATCCTATGTCAGGGTGGTCAGGTTTATTTGCCCTCGACTGTACCACAATATTGCAATTTGCTTAATACTAGGTTTAACTTATTGATTTCAAAAAGTAAGCATTTTCTAACATGGTGTATTATTTTATACGTTTGTTATTGAGCGCCTCGGGCTGCGACATACCGTCACGCCATGCTCTACTGCTGCTCACATTCGGTGTTGTAATCGCGTATCGCTGTACTGTTGCACTGCTTAGCTGTTACCACGTTTGCGTAATTAACAGATTTATGATATTTTATAGTGTCAAAATACGCTTGATTATTCCAAAGTTAAGGAAATACCATGAAGGTTAACGAATATCATACATTCAATTTATATTTACGTGGCGTAGTACGATGATGAAGAATTTCTTTGTCAGACACAAACACGCATGAAATGTTTGAGTGAAATGTCACGGTATCGACATGATTGCTGCAGAATCATCTCAGTCAGTGGCATGAGTCAGTGAGCGAGGGCGGATGGAGGGAGGCTGCGCGGTATGTGCATGAAGTGCGACTTGCGGCCCATTGTGACGGTTTCTATTCTATTTAGAATGAAGCCACGTTGCAACGTAAGACATCAAACCGCAGGGCAGCTAGTAACCTTCTCCACCGGAAGACAATGAATCCATAAGATAGAAATCTGATTTGTAATGTTTCCTAAAACTATTTTGGACGAAGCAAGGCAACGAAATGTGGTATAGATTTTACAGTTTATGTTAGCTTGCATCTTGCATCACAAATACCGTCAGGATGATGACAACAAAGTCACTAAGGAATCTTGATGACGATGTGTCGAAAGCACATCATATACCGCACATGTTCTAGCAATAAAACGAGCCACTGACTTAACAACTAATTTACTTTTGTGTTAAATAAAGCAGTGTCTAATTTCTTTAAGGTTATAATCATCAATCAGCGCGTCTCGCTGCAGACGCGCACTTTCTTCGCCACCCGGCGCGGCTGCCACTCAATGCATCATCATTATCGATTGACCAATTGACCTCGGGTGTTATCCTATTTGTTTGCGTTTATTATTACGACAGTAATGATTAAATAAATTATTAGAATTTTAATAAAATCAATTGATTGATTTGTAAAATATAAAGAAATTAAATAACCGTATCGAATACTTGAATAACTTTTGTGAATTAAAACTATCCACTCAGGCTCACTTATCTCATTATAAACGAACACTCTTCGAGACTCTTGACTTTCAAAAATGTATTCATGCAATGGATAAAATGTAAATACTTTTGTGTATAGCATATCCGAATAGAGCAAAAGATTCAATTGATTGTTGAACTTACACGACCAAAAATTAAGTAAAAAATTATCACTTTCTAATAACTGTGAAACATTAGACTTACTTAACGATCGATAAATTGTTTTCCGTCATAGCGGCAATTAAGCTAAAAATCTCATTAACACTAGGTGTAATAGGCAATAGGTAATATCGCACGCAACAGCCACGTCTGGCGATGGCTAATTACCGCCAGCGCTAGTGGAGGTCCGAAGGAGGTCGCCGCGGCTGGTAAACCTACGACTAACCTACACTTAAATTACCTCGTCGAAAAGAAAAAGTGTACCAATTGAGCTGTGTAAGAGCTAGACGTAAATCAAATTGAAGATGCCCGATAAAGTGGATAATAATTAGTGGAAGACGTGAAAGCGTTGGGAGAAAAATTCGTGAGAGTTTGTGTTACTGTGATTGTGCATTTGGCGAGGGACATCCGGTTGCGGACGCCGAGTTCTGTGCGCGACTAGCTGGCCGTGTATTTATATCTTTATTTTATTATTATTTTATAAGTAAGTAATATAATAGATACCATGTAGTGATATAGTCTTTAGGGTAAATAAAAAAGTTACTCTACTTCTGAAATACTTAGTATAAAACATAAAAATCGAAATGTTCTATGAGCACACATTATGTTGCACATATTTCAATCTACCTACCACGAGAGTATGTCAATGATTTGAGATGATAGATAAAGAGCATTGGTTTTTTTTTATTTATTAGTGAACTTAAAATAGATCGACCACTCTCACTTGCGATGGAATTTGCCACTGCCTCGCTAGTGAGTTGTTCAACGTTCATGTAGAGGCAACTTGACGATCAACTGCCCACACTGATTCGGCTTTCAATAAATAAACAAGTAAAATAATAATACAAGCCACGAATCTTCTAAGTAGTTTAATGAGGTTTTCTAATAGATTATAACGAATTACTTATATGTTTTATGATAAATAACTTTTAATAATTTTATTGGAATGTGGGAGCATTCCATATAAAATTGTTAAAAGTTTATTTGTATATTCCATTTATTAGCTAGCTAGTTACTATATTACGGGTTTTTATTTTTTTCGCCTCATTAAATTCGCCTGGCGAGACCGAGAGAAAATAGTTTATTTTCTCGTGAATCTCCCTAATGTATCGCAATTGTTTGCGTAAGACTGCGCATGCGATGCATGATCTATAATTATGTGCAGTTTCACTGGCCGCGTATAAAAAAATGTATATATCCCACAAATATTTGTATAGACTAAATTAAAAATAAGGTTCATTCCGTTGTTTATCTATTATGTTGAATAAAGTTCGCGTGCGCGCGTTTCTTGATTCCGAGCCAAATACGGAACTACCGACCGGTATTGTCGGTAGAGCATATCGGTCAAATAATCAATATCATAAAACACTACATAATTGTCGCAGGAAATAAACGAGATAAGTGTGTGCGTGCTACCCGTAGTAGTAGAAACTGACACAAAAAACTTGCGGTTGAACAAGGCTACAACTCGAAAAGTTGCAAGCATTGCAAAATATTACAATTATGCGTTCTGGCCGCTTTAAATTATATTGACGATTAATATCGGCATAATCGATGTGGAGCAGAGCTGTAATTATAATTAAATATGAGGTAGTAACGAGATGACTGATCAGTACTTTGGCCGTGGCAGGCTCGGTTACACCTTACGTTATGCAACTAAGTAGTTAGTCGGAATCAGAATAATCACAATGGCCGGTGCTCGGGCACCCACTTATTTGCATTAGCAAGCCACTGCAAAGCTCCGTGACTGTGCTTGATCCTGTTGTGCCTACGACATTTATCAGATCACGGATGTTTATTTATAAAATCGATAATCGAAACATGTTTTTGTTCTGGGAGATACGCTCCGAATTTTGAAAAATACGAGTATGTTCATAGTCATTACTTACATGTTTTATCATTACATTACACATATTTGTTCAATTTTTACCTTTTCGTCGTGTGATAGAGACGAAGAATTGAGAAAGTATCTTTTTTACGTCTGAATATGAATATCTTATGCATATCATTTATGAATTTTTAGTGAATAAAACCGCTGAACAAAGAAACTTAAAATTTTGTAGAGGTCCTTTTTATTGCGTAAGTGACCACTGAGACAGAAATTTGGGAAATTCCACCCCTAAGGGGGTGAAATGGGTGAAAACCGTAATTCACGTGTGAAGCCGAGGGCAAAAGCTAGTACCTATATAAAAGTTATATCGGTCAAGAGAACGGATCACCACACCACTGATATTATTATTGCCACTTATTTAAGTAATAAAAAATCACGAAATAATCGCATTTTTATGAACCATTCATTTCAAAATGCTTTAAATAAATGATCTCGTATGATAATATAAAATATCCAAACCACCATAAAGGACTCTGAAGTGAAAGGAGCTTTAAAAAAATGATTATTAAAATACATAGTTTACGTACATTTTTTTCTAGTAGAGAAGAACAAACGCAAGGTAAAGGTAAAACCCATTAATATAATTACATTCCAAAATTCAGTCGTGCTTTGCTCTGACTTTCGTCAGATTGGAATGTAAATCGAAGCACTCACTTCTTTTAAGTATCGATCGAAATAAATATAATTTTGATAACCAATTGCCCAAATAAGCATTTTTGTATGTAATATTATTGATTGAAACTAGAATTGAAGACTAGAAAGAGTTGAATGCAGTGTTGTAAGGCGGAATGTCGTGTGAATTGTTATTTACATAGCAAATGCGCGTGCGCATAACGTGGCTCGTGACGATGATTATAATAGCAAAGAGAAGTGCAAGGAATATCGTGTTAAAATGCGTTTTGCGGACAATAACTTCGATCTTCATGCCGACACAGAGAGTTTCCATAACCTAGGGCCCTAATCGCATCGGTAACGAATCGTAAAAAAAATGTTCGTAAATTTTTAATCAAAGGAAACATAAACGTTATACGGAACGCAAAAACCAAAAATTCTAATGGACTCCATCTATATCCGTATCCGGTTGTCTATGTCATTCATGATTTTGACGTAAAAAACGTTCGACCACTAAATCAGTCTGAAAAATCAATCTAAAAATACAGAATAATTTATATCAAATGAAAAATCATTCGGCTCACGCTTTTTTGGTGGGTCACACTTTCAAAAATAGGGCCCTTAGTCTTCTTAAGAGTAGTAGGGGTAGACAGAGCCAATGAAGTGAGATTGAGAGTCACGTTTAGCTGAATAGTGGAATTTATTGATGGAATGGAGATTCAGGTTCATAGTGACAGGTTGCTAGCCTATTACATATGAGTGGAGGAATCCCAAGTTGACTTTTACTGTACATTCTATGTTTTGTTTTCGCTCCCAGACCAGCATGGAAGTTAAGAGTTAATAAAAGCAAAATAAGTGTGCAAAAGCATTCTTGTAAAGTATTAAAAGATGTCACGGAGTAAATAAGGACAGGTTTTATACAATTCTAGTAATAAATCATATTCCAAAATCTTGGTAATGTCATAATGGTATTTCAGATATTTTAATTTGCATTAAAGATCGAAAGCAAGCAGTCGATATTGCAGCGCGCTCGTGTTTCGGAGGCTATTGCGGTCGGTTTCTCCTCGCACTTGTATCGCGAGATCTCGTCGCAGAGGCGTTCCGAACGCCTTTTTTGGAATAACTCGAGCAAATTTAGTTGGAAACTTTTATTTCACTCCGCGCGAGTTGCAGTCGAAAATCGGATTTTTATTTTAATGAGCCAGTTTTGCGGCACCGTCTCACTCGCACCCGCCGTTGCACTGAATAAATAAATGAGTTGCTCTACTTTCTATGAGATCGTTTCTTTGGGCGGTTCGATGAGACTCACGGCTCGCGGCCGCTGCTTTGTGTCTGTCTGACAGCCGCTACCACGAGGCCGCGCCACCACCACTGCGCCGGCTATATCGACAACATTGTTCTTTTACTCTCTACTCTGCACAATAACAATATTCGCTCGATAGATACATTTTGATCACGATTTGTATTTTGTTCATTTCTTTGTCTGAAAATGCCAAGTGATCTTGCTGAGTATCGAGAAGGTGCAGCCTTGTTCTAATACAATTGATTGTTTTGTTTCATAAAATATGTTAGAATGTAGAGAGTGTGAATATTTTACCACAATATTATAAATGTAGATACGGAATGTTTATGGAAATACACGCTGGCGAAATCATGCTGAACAACTAGTTCCCATCTTCCTTGAATATTCTAAATGAAAATATCTCAATAAACGTAAATAAGGAAAACCTTATCGTTGCACTTAAATAAGAACCTTTTAAACCAGCTACCGCGTTACGACAATTGAGTGCATATTATGTGTTACCTACCGGACATGGAAAGGACTTGTTATTAGTGCAATGCACTTGTATGCGTCACTAAGTGAAGGACGCGCTTTGTCTGGATCAGGTGGTCGGCAGCAAGGGGGCGCGGGGGGTGCGCGGGCGCAGGCCGGGGGGCTCGAGGCCGCTTCCTGTCGCAGGACTGGTTCTGCGGTGTGCACCACTTGTTTTGCACCAGTTTCCAACCATGTAACACGCACGGCCTTTTAATACTTTGATAAATATAGTTGCTTACTTGAACCTTCAAACTCAGTGGTACATTATTAAGTAGTAGCCGGTATGAAGTTATTTTGATTATCAATCCATGGTATAAAATAGTCTGCTTGTATGATTAGATCTAACTGATACTTAATTTTGATGCGGTTTAACTATCAAATTATCCTGACAGTTTTTGGGTATAATACATAGCCGTGGCCAATAAAGAAACAAATCAGATAACCGTTAAATCATTATAGTTTCATCTTTGCTCGATATTCTTGCATTTCGTTTCAACTTTCTCTATTTTTTTATCATGAATTTGTAATCAAATTACTTTTCCATTTGTAACCTCAAGTATATACTTACAGAATATTTCCAAATTTTTAAAAAAATCGTATATAAATCGAAAAGTGTATTACAGAATTCTTTGAATCGCTTTCGATGTTGACACGGACGGACATTACGTTAGCCAAGCACCGGCCATCTTCATTTTATCGAGTAATTTTCGCACTACAGATTTCTCTTGAAGTGGTCCACGTATACCCAGTTTTCCGAAACCGTATGACATAAACATTTAAATAATCATGTTTACATAATATAGGAAGAGTAATAATAAATGTTATTTACACAAATTACTGTAAATTAGGTACAATATCAAATACGATAATATAACATCAACAACGAAATAATAAAGTGTATAAAAATCTATCGGTAACCCGTAACACCCCTGTTATATTTACTTAGAATTTCGTAGGCGTTAAACTCCCGAGAATCGTAGCAAAATGCTACAATTTTCGGGAGTTCTACGAGCGGCTACGATGTCTACGATAGCAGTTATAAGTGTTATAACACGCAAAAATACCTGCATTTTTATTTAATTCATTTTGAAGTTGAGTCGTGCAATCATTCTGAAATACCATACGAAATATTCGTTATCCCGGAAATGTAACCGCTCCGCTTATTTTGCCTTAATTTGGTTTTTCCATGGCAATAAATGCAAAAGTAGTAATGCAACATAATGTATTTTCAGTAAATGCATGTGCATGTGTGTTTATGCCTTTGAATTTATAATTCGATTAATATACTTAATTGGAATGTAGATTGAGAGTTAGTGAAACTAAATTTTTGCTATTTTAAGAGATTGAATACAGAACTTCTCTATACTGTGTTACCATGGTAAACCCGTTAATATTTACGTTTGTTTGTGTTTCAAAGTTAATTAAATTTAAACGGTACTTACAATGATTTTTTTTAAATTTCAGATACATCAAATCATCGAAAATTAATCTGGCTGTGACACAAAAATAGTGGGTGAGTATTCACAAGTTGTTGAGTTGAGCTTCTTTAGTTATCGATTGTTTTAAATCTTAGTTTGTGAACTACGCATGTGTATAATATTAAGATCGAGATTTCAATAAATCAATTAATGGAGATGGGTGCTGCTGATTGACAGTGGAGAGGATCGAGACTCAGGCGCAGGCTTGACATTTTCCGCAGGACATGTGTAATTACGAAGCATCGTGATAGGTGGCTCGCCCTCGTCCACGTCTCGACTCTCCACAAGGATTTAGAGATCACGGATCCTCATTATAATATCTGAATTAAGATATAACGATTTCTCCATTATCCATTGTCTGTAGGTATATAGGTATTCGGATGAGGTTATATATCAGGTTGTATATGCTTTCAATTCAGCGCCCAAATGTATTGCCCACCTTGGAGGGAAACTTGTTGGTTTTAATCTTGGTTGGTATTAATCTTGGATTTCTGGAAACGCCGTTGAATTTCAAAACATTACACTGACGGACTGAAATTTGAGACAAAGATAAAACAAAATGGTATCTAATTGCCAAATAGTTATATTTTTTTAAAGTTTCGGTTAGATTGTAACAGCGCAAGTATTAAGGAACTCGGTACTTAAATTTATCTCGAATAATTTGACCGATATAAATGATCATATAAATTCACGAACAAGTACGAACAGTGACGTGTACATATTCTGTAGTTTTCCTCGAGAAAAATGTCAATGGCCGAGAGGTGAGCCGGAAAAGTACTTCTAGTTCCTTGTTTATTGAACTTCGCATAGACGAGCACATGGTGAGATGACGGGGCGGCGGCGGTGACTCACTTGAAAAGTGAGAGTGATAATGAGACGATTCATCTGAATGCACACACATATTATGAACATACAGGGGTTCTCGATTCGCGTACGGGTTCGGTAGGTAGCGAGCGCTGGGCGCGGTAGGGCTTCGCGGTTTGCGGCTCACTGACCTTTGTTAAACCACCGTAACAATGCGGCCTTTACTGAACGCCATGGGAAAGTGTTTAAAATGCAATCAAGCACCGAGTTAGCGTTATGTATATTGTATTAATTATAGCAGTAAATATTGATGTAGGTATATTATAGACTTAAATACAAAAATAGGATCGGTGGATTTAAATTATGTAGACTTTTATTAAGTTGAATACCCATCAAATGATTTACATTTCTTTGCAATATATAATTAAAATAATTACGTATTAGCATAATATTATAGCTGTCATTAGAATTTAAATGAACTTATCTAGTTAGGTGTGATGGCCAAGAGGGGCAAGCATATGTTAATGTCAGTCCTTTCTCGAAGAGATGTTCAGTTGTACAGCATGTCAAGATTGAGATAACAGGCCGCCTTGATTTGTGGTGGAGTCGTCGGCCAAAAGTCAAGGGCAATGCGAGTACTCTGCGAATCTAGCCCGGGGGGTCGTGTCATCTTACGTTAAAAGATAATGTCATAATTTTAATATTTTTAGGGTAAAAAAACTCCAGTAAAGATCCTTCTACTCAGGAATGATAAACTATATGAAATGCTATGTGGTTCCTTAAAAAAGGCAAGATAAGAAGTCCACATCCACAAAGAGTAAAAAATGGCTCTAAATGGGGACCTTTCTTATTTTTCATGACCTAGTTTTTATACAAACTTTAGGGTGCTTCAGCAACAGAAAGTGCTTAATACATATTTGTTATTTTTGGACAGTTTGGAACTTTTTAACATGGAAATTCAAAATAATAAAACGCGTTTCTAATAGATATACCTTGCAATACTAACAACTACGGAGGCTTTGTTTGGCTTCCGTATGTTGGCTCTAATGTTTATACAATTACAGTGTTGTAAATTTATGAATATTTTACGCATACCCATATCCTAAAATAATAATTGAGGAATTTTATTACTTCCTTTGATATTACAATAATTATATCTTAAGCAATGTAAGACGAATGGCTAAAACAATAAGAAAACATGTTTGCAACCGTCCTATGAGTTGTTCACTGTGAAATACCTATTCAGTGTGTACGACTATGCTGAGTATCGGTATAATAAACTATTAACGTAAGCTAAAGAGTAATTAAATAAATAAACTGACATCCGTCGATGGCGCTGCTCCTCTTAAAAGAGAGCAAGAACATTACCTCAATAACTAAAGAGGGTACAGAGAAATATACCAAGTTTATTTTTCACTGTAGGTTTTATTTTAAAAATACAATAATATCTACACCTAGAAATAAGTAAAAAGTTGGTTATTTCTCCTGGTATTTAAATTGAGTTTATATTATAGCGCTTTTCTTTTATTATTAAATTCATAATGTTTATTAAATTTTTAAATGAAAATAAATTATAAAAGTTTGAAATTGGTATAATTTTGAAAATGCTAATCTGTGGTTATACCTGATTTATATACGGTGGATAAAAAGAGAAGGTGCTATGCTCTACGTAGCTACATATATATCTCGTTACTGACTTACTTGAGTTAACGTTGTTTTAATTCTCCTAATTAAAATATGCTAAAGAACTATTTGATGGTCGTTACAACCAAAATATTTACTACAAATTGATGGACTAAATTAAATTAGAGTTTGCAATTTTTACGATCTCTTTTCTTTAAAACTCATTGTCTTCAAACTATTTGTCTGGATGTAGGTTTGTTAGTATATCCTGTTGTGTCGGATATTTGGCCAGTCTTTCTAACGGATATCCGATATGTCTTATGTCTGAAGAAAAAGTTTTATTAATTATATTAGGTATTAGTTATACTTTTCGATGTTAGCTCTAACTTCCGGTTAATAATTTTATCTTACTAATATTAAAAGTGCAAACATTTGTGATTGATAGATGAATTTCCCAAAAAAAAAAACGAAGCGGTGGTGGCCGAGTGGTAGGGCGCCCGCCTGTGGATACAAAATCCCAGGTTCGAATCCTGCCCGGGCTACATGAGTTTGTATATCAATCTAACTTATGTTAGTTTTCATCGACCACCACTTGCTTCCGGTGAAGGAAAACATCGTCAGGAAACCTGCACTCTGGTTGATGATTATCAATGTGAAATGGAGAAAGCAATGGCAAACCACTCCATTAAAAATTGCCATGAGAGTCGTTGTGTGTGTTTCATTTCATATAATGACCACGACCCTCAGTCATGAGGAAATACGACTAAAGAGATGTATTTTATAAGTTTATGGTACACGGGTTAGCCTGTCAATTGTTAGGGTACAATATACCGTTTTCTGACGATGGCAATATTCAGTCAGAGACGTTATATGTACAGGGTTACTGGTAATTAGATGCGAATCTCTTAGGGGGTTGTAGGTAGTGTTATTTGGATTGATTTAAACTGTCGTGTATAAAAAATAAAAAAAAAATAAAAAGTGTATTGTTGGTGCGTTGCGCAGGGGTCTTCAGCTATTTGAAGCGAAGACGGGCAATATCCCTGCGCAGTGCGATTATACACGAACAATTACTTTAGAGAGAGCCGGATGTAATGCTCAGGATAGAGCCTCGCACTTTTGAAGTACAAGGACCTCTTGTCTAGTAAGCCTTAGGTCCTGGGAGTCATGGGCAGGGTGATATCATTAATACAATATGGTTGGGATAGAATATAGCATTTTATTCCATAAACACACTAGCCGCTGAGGGCGGGCACATGTTATACTAATACCAAAATCTGATAAGTCTTTGCCGCAATTAAAAGTTAAAATTAACATAAACCAAATATAGGGTACCTGGCCAGGTCCGTACACAAACGTCTGTGCGCACTTAGAACGTCGTTCCGTTCACCGTTATGATCCGTTGGGTTCGAGCACTGGCGCTGGTCGCGACATCAAAGCGGCGCGGTGCTCCTGCGACGCTCCGTTGTATGCGAGATAGTAGATGCTGGCTGGACCTTCCGAGGTTTGCGCTGAGTCACTACAAGGACATCAGATCGGGGGCGGCGATGTGGCCTTTGGAAATAAGGTTAGGATCCGTGTGTTGCACTTCGGGGTCGCCGACGACGGGGCCTGCGCCGTGGCATGCGGTCCACGGTCCGGGGGAAACCGCACCCTCCGGTGATGGGAGGACACTCCAGGAAGCGCCAATTCATATAGCCGGGCGGGCACGTGGATATCAACAGCTCATGTTCCTGACAACTTCGTGGCGGCAAATATCCCCTGTGTCCTCGCGCGTATCGCGGATTTTAAAGCTAAAGGTTAAACTATAGTCCCATGACGGGGTGCCGAGGGCGGCGAAAGTGAAAAAACCCAAAAAATTTAATGATTCTGCTCAAGCCATGTTACGTGTCGTGGCGGCCTCCCAGGAAGAGAAAGATCCCTCCACTTGATTTGACATTCCGCCTCGTCGCGTTCCATTTCGCCCAATTCGGACGCACGTCAAACCAACTTTTAAACATTCTTTAAAAGAACTAATGTTTAAATAAGGTATTTATTCGTTGAATATTATAACAATCTAAGTCGACGATATTAAAGGAGAATAATTAAAATTCTACAACAATCCAGCCATGATTTCTTATTTGTTTATGATAATAAAGGTTGGTTAGGAACTGATACGGAACGTGTGTCACCAGCTGTCAATGTCAGACGTCCAACTCTGTAGATCTCAGTTGACAGTCTAATCTAATCATGGGAATGTTTTGTTATGAATGTTTAATTTTCGATATAATTCCGTAAGTACACAAAATCGCGTCGAGTTATTGCTACCAATGGTTTCGGCGTGACTCAGAGAACGTTTTGATGTGCGGGTCTCCCTGTCTTCCTATCAAGTATTGTAAAAACAACATATGAAATTTGTGTACCGGTGTTTCACTTTCCAATTCAATTTGTCTGGAAACTAATGGATTTGAATGCCTGCTATTGTGATGCGTCGAGAGCCTACCATGCAGGTAATACGCCACAGGAATAATATTCCAATATATCAACTATTTCACCCAAAATATGATATGCAAGGTTAACCAGTTAGAAGTTCAAAATAATTCTGTAGTTATCACTACAATACCACTGCGCAGGGATATTGCCCGTCTTCGCTTCAAATAGTTGGAGACCCCTGCGCACACATGCACCAACTTACACTTTTTATTTTTTTTATTTTTTATACACGACAATGGCGCCCGAACTACTATATTTTTGAGCCTTTGAGTCCTGTGAGAGTGGCAGTTTTTTCTAAAAAATAGTTTTTAAATTTTTTAAACTCGCTCACTTGTTATTTTGAAATTTTGGTGATGTCATTGACAGTAAAGTTATTATACTTTAGTGTTTGTTAGGTTTATATGCGACAGGGTTGTAAGCATACATTTAATACAATTCATAGTAATTATTATAATATTACTAAATAATATTATAATTAATAATATAATAATTAATATTTTATTTGGGCTTCGCTATGAATAAAAAGCATAGCGCTCAGCCATAATTCCTATTTAATCTCAATTTGAGAGCTAATTTATTTTTATTGACAGGGAGTAACCTGTATCTATTTAGAAATTTATCAATTATTATAACCTATTACATACCCTGACACATATAACCTCACATTTTTGTCAACATGTCGGACGGCGAAAGGGAAGAGCAATATCACGAAGTAAGTGGGGAGGCAAACAAACCACCTACCACTACTACTTCCTCATTTGTTAATACACGACCACGGGGAGGTGCAATTGACACCCACCCACCCGGCCCTTCCACACTTAAAGCGTTACAACCCACATTGTCTCAACTAGGAGCCCCCGGTTTAGTACGTCAAGCCAACTCAATGAGTAGGACTACCTATGTTACGGAGACTAGGGAAGATGATGAGCGCGTTATTCACATATTAAAGGAGGACCATTTGAGGTCGTGGAATTTAAAATTTTCTGGTGACTCAGACGTCACAGATTTTTTTCTTAGAATTGATGATTTTAGGCGTAGTCGAAACACTTCAGAACATAAAGTACTGAAATGTTTTTCTGACTTATTTAGTGGTAGCTATCTTTGAATAGCATTATTAATGTTGCCACCGGGCACACACCATTTTTGTTAGCTAAAGGTCGGGAGATAATGACGGATGGCATGTTGTCGAAAAGAGGCGGCATTCCAAATTCGTTAATACCTTCAAATGACCAGTCGTTCAGCTCATTTCTTCTCCGCTAAACTAGCACCGCGCTTTGTGATGTAATGTTGTCAGGAAGCATTCGGATGTTGTTTACGACCTTCAGGAGATAGAAACTGGTAAAGTTGGAAAATATCATGTCAAGGACATAATAAAAGTCTCACAAGGTGTGTCCCCTAGCTAGCAACTTTTTTATCTTGAACTTTGTTATTTTGGATTGGTATAACCAATTAGAGGCCTCATTTTTCACATATGACATGACTCACATGTGAAATTTTTTTGTCAAGCGTTTTCATGAAAACCAATTTCTTTTGTAACTACACACTCTAGGCGCCAGAGTAAATATAAGGATATGGATTAATACTCCTTAATTTTTGAGAAAAAAAGGAAAATAAGTTTTTTCCCTTATACAATGTCAGCCCAACGGCTATACATTTTAAATGTCTATTTATGTGAGATCTCTCCATTAGTTTAAAGACTTTATTAGGTTTACAATTTAATTACTAACTAGTAAATTATGTAGGAATGCTAGATTACATATATTTTAATTAAATCTCAAATAGTTTTTCTTATTATACATAAGTAAGAACTATATTACTTTAGATAATTCATTATTATTAGTATGCTACTTGCGATTATCCCATTAGAAATCCAAGTACGATTTTTTAATGCAGGGGAATTGCAGCGGTCTGGCCAGACGCTGTATTCCTGACACTCAACATAAATTGAGTTAGTTTTAGAACTCTAGAACATACATTTTAGTTTAATATATGAAATAGCATGAGTTAGTTTCATATATAGCTGATAGTTTTATATTTAGAAATATATTGCCGTAGGATAGGTGAATGTTTTCTCCGGTTACCCCGGCTGTTTCGGCTAAGTACGACTTAACCTCTTTGCCGAAAAGGGGGGTATTGTAGTGATAACTACAGAATTATTTTGAACTTCTAACTGGTTAACCTTGCATATCATATTTTGGGTGAAATAGTTGATATATTGGAATATTATTCCTGTGGCGTATTACCTGCATGATAGGCTCTCGACGCATCACAATAGCAGGCATTCAAATCCATTAGTTTCCAGACAAATTGAATTGGAAAGTGAAACACCGGTACACAAATTTCATATGTTGTTTTTACAATACTTGATAGGAAGACAGGGAGACCCGCACATCAAAACGTTCTCTGAGTCACGCCGAAACCATTGGTAGCAATAACTCGACGCGATTTTGTGTACTTACGGAATTATATCGAAAATTAAACATTCATAACAAAACATTCCCATGATTAGATTAGACTGTCAACTGAGATCTACAGAGTTGGACGTCTGACATTGACAGCTGGTGACACACGTTCCGTATCAGTTCCTAACCAACCTTTATTATCATAAACAAATAAGAAATCATGGCTGGATTGTTGTAGAATTTTAATTATTCTCCTTTAATATCGTCGACTTAGATTGTTATAATATTCAACGAATAAATACCTTATTTAAACATTAGTTCTTTTAAAGAATGTTTAAAAGTTGGTTTGACGTGCGTCCGAATTGGGCGAAATGGAACGCGACGAGGCGGAATGTCAAATCAAGTGGAGGGATCTTTCTCTCCCTGGAAGGCCGCCACGACATGTAACATGGTTTGAGCAATTATTAATTTTTTGGGGTTTTTTTCGCTTTCGCCGCCCCCGGTTCCCCGCCATGGGTATATAGTTTAACCTTTAGCTTTAAAATCCGCGATACGCGCGAGGACAACAGGGGATATTCGTCGCCACGAAGTTGTCAGGAACATGAGCTGTTGAGGTCCACGTGCCCGTCCGGCCATATGAGTTGACGTTTCCTGGAGTGTACCGCATGCCACGGCGCAGGCCCCGTCGTCGGCGACCCCAGTGCAACACACGGATCCTAACCTTATTTCCAAAGGCCGCACCGCCGCCTTCGATCCGATGTCCCTGTAATGGCTCAGCGCAAACCTCGGAAGGTCCAGCCAGCGTCTACTATCTCGCATACAACGGAGCGTCGCAGGAGCGCCGTGCCTCTTTGATGTCGCGACCAGCGCCAGTGCTCGAACCCAACGGATCATAACGGTGAACGGAACGACGTTCTAAGTGCGCACAGACGTTTGTGTACGGACCTGGCCAGGTACCCTATATTTGGTTTATGTTAATTTTAACTTTTAATTGCGGCAAAGAATTATCAGATTTTGGTATTAGTATAACTGTGCCCTTGCTATTGTGCTTATTGAATAAAATGCTATATTCTATCCCAACCATATTGTATTAATGATATCACCCTGCCCATGACTCCCAGGACCTAAGGCTTACTAGACAAGAGGTCCTTGTACTTCAAAAGTGCGAGGCTCTATCCTGAGCATTACATCCGGCTCTCTCTAAAGTAATTGTTCGTGTATAATCGCACTGCGCAGGGATATTGCCCGTCTTCACTTCAAATAGTTGGAGACCCCTGCGCACACCGCCCAACAATACACTTTTTATTTTTTTTTTATTTTTTATACACGACAAAACCTATAATAGGTTATCCAAAAGTTTACCGTTTTTGATATTTTAATGTTTTTTTCCAATTAAGTTTCAATCTTTTTTTAAGAAAAAAGTATTCGTCAGAATCATTTTATTTTCACAGTTAATAAAGGGCGATAATGGAGCACTTATTATCAATCATAACATCATAGAAATTCTTAACCAGTTCGGAACAGGAGTACAAAACATAACGAAAATGTGTGTTTTTGCAACAAATGCTTTTTTAAAAGCAAATTTTCTCAAAATAATCACTAGTGTTTAATTGTGCAGATTATTAAAAAAACATCTACATTTTATCAGCTTTCTAACGAGGTAAAAACAACTCAATGGAATTGTATTATCACAGAAATTCACGATAAAAATCGAACCGGGTGGACTGTTTTGAGAATACAAATTATGAGCCTGCCATATTGGTCCTCCTTGTGCGATACATTTTCTTGTCGATGATAGACATCATAACGACAGAAGACTCAATTAGATCATTAATTAAGGTGTCTTTTGTATTATTTCATCAAAAAATGAGATTTTTTTTTCATTAGTATTTTGACATGATACCACATTCTTTCACTTTCCACTCTTTGTTATTAACGATTTTTCTACCAATGTCCAATTAAGTTAAATTTATTATACCACGTTAGAAAGCTGATAAAATGTAGATATTTTTCTAATAATCTGCACAATTAAACACTAGTGATTATTTTGAGAAAATTTGCTTTTAAATAGGTATTTGTTGCTAATAACACACATTTTTGTTACGTTTTGTACTCCTGTTCCAAACTGGTTAGGAATTTCTATGATGTTATGATTGATATTAAGTGCTCCATTATCGCCCTTTATTAACTGTGAAAATAAACTGATTCTGACAAATACTTTTTTCTTAAAAAAAGATTGAAACTTAATTGAAAAAAAACATTAAAATATTAAATATCTCGAAAACGGTAAACTTTTGGATAACCCATTATAGGTTTAAATCAATCTAAATAACACTACCTACAACCCCCTAAGCGATTCGCATCTAATTACCAGTAACCCTGTATATTGACAAATAGTTATTAAAGTAATACTAAAGCCGTCTAAACGAAATATACCAATATGTCAGAGCTGTTGTAATGCATTTTTCTGTAGATGTCGGTGTGGCGTCCATGTGAACGAGTTATCTGGCATTGTTATTGTGGACGCAAGGACCTTGCAGCTTCCGCGTCTCACACTAACTAACCTGCTCCACCAAAAACAAACTCCTCCACATCACAACATAACTTACACATTAAAACATTTAATTTTAAAACGTATTATAACTGATACACATAGTTGCTATGGTACCTAACATGTTAAAACAATTTAATTTATATTCTACTAGCTTTTGCCCGCGACTTCGCCCGCGTGAATTTCCCATAGGAATATGTAGTTATTTTCACAGTACTCCTAACTATGTGTATGCAAAATTTCAGGAAGATTGGTTCATTAGATAGAGCGTGAAGAGGTTACAAACAAATAAATAAACTCACTTTCGCATTTATAATATAAGTTAGGCCTAGGATTAGGATTTTGGGAACAGTTATTAAATAAAATATTATAATTGGTAAATACATAATCACATAATTTTGGAAAATTAAAAAAAAAAGAATGTAAAATTAAATTGTATTGAATTTTACGAGTATTTACTTGTCATGATAGTGATTGACTTTTATTGAGTACTTATTCTAACAATTTCCTAACCAATACAAATAGTAAACAATCAAATGAAGTAAACATGGATTTGGTCACAGAAAACAGAATCGCATTTGGTGCACGATTTATCTGAGTTGTTTATTGTAGAACCTGTTCTACAAAAATATAACAGCCCGTGTTTTATGAGCTCTGGTTTGTGAATATTGTTAGAATGCTGCTCACATTACAAGGAAATAATGCATGCGTACAATTATTTTATGTAATAATTAATCAATTTTATGCTCTTTTTATTATTCTCGTGTGGATAACACAAAATACAATTATCATTTTGCATGTTAAAATACTGCTATAGATATTTAAACAAAGAAATACATAGTACAAATGATTCAGCATTAAATATTAAAGTTAATTGCATATTTCAAAAAGTTACTACGAATAGAATGTAATATTTACCATCATCCACATGAACGAGACTATTTCTACATTGCGCGACAGTAGCCATTTTCGGAAATGTTATTTTTCCAGGGTATCTGGGGTTATCATTCAAAACTACACCTACTAATAGTCAAAGTCAAAGTCAATCATTTTTTTTCATATAGGCTTAAAAATAGCACTTATAAATCGTCACATTCTTGTTTTTTAGTTAGTTGACGTCATAAAATTACTTATAGATAAGTTTACCACCGCCTCCTAACTAACTTAATCCTAACTTTCCAACTAATATTATAAATGCGAAAATGAGTTTGGTTATTTATTTATTTGTTTGCTTATTTGTGTATTTGTTTGTTTATTACCTCTTCACGCTTTATCTACTATAAGTATAACCAATCTCCATGAAATTTCGTATACACATAGTTCTATGTAGTATAGTTATATATAGTTATACGGCTACGACAAGTACTAAATAGGACTATTTAGTACTTGTCGTAGCCGTTGCTTTTTCTCAAGATGAAAGGTATTTGTCCTAAGAAAAAGGAAATTTCCCATTCCTGTGGGAAATTTACGCGGACAAAGACTTGGGCAAAAGCTAGTTAGAATATAATGCACAAATCTCAGACGATATCACACATAGCTTGTGTGGCGAGTGTGGGCAGACGCGTCATCATTATCTAATTTCAATATATTTAAATTTGCCGTAAAAGAATATTAGAAAGCTGTTAGTTGCACAGATAACAACTTAATTCTGGTTTTATTGAATTGTAAACAATACGTAGTGTTTACAAGCAAACAACGTGAGTATGTAACTTGTGATTTATAAGGAAAATTAGGCTTAGTTTTACTGGAGCTTTTCATAATTGGAAAATTCAGCAAAAACTCCATCCATGTGGTTTGGACGATTAGAAAAAGTTATGATTTCGTCGGACGCTTTAATACAAATTAATAAAATATTAAGAAACATAATATAATACATAGCGCAGTTTTCTCAGAGTGTTTTTTGGGTCACTATTAATTTCTGGTCATATCATCCATCATTTGAAACATATTGATGTTGAAAGTACTTAACATTTTTGTTTTGAATAAAAAGACGAGACTCAAATAAACAGACGATGTGCTTTAATCAAAATATCTTTTATCCAAAACTATAGATAAAATAAACTGACTTAAGACATAAATGTTATAATAGAACTAGAAAATATATATTAAAGGGCGTGTGTAGCACACTGGCTCGTAGCTCGTAGCCGTGGCGCGTTGATGTCTTTTGCACCAGAAATAGGAAAGTGGTTTTTTTTCATATTTTCCACCTTTTTTTTATCTCGAATTATATTGCAGTCTTATAAATAGCACTAAATTATACTGTGATGTAGTTTACTGTGATGTAGTATGCTGTGTGCGTTTATTTTATGTTCATTCCTATAATCATGTTGCCGACACTTGATGCATAAAATAATAAAGTTATAGAAGGTTTCTCGCGTCAGTTTATCAAAAGTCTCATGTTTTTTTGCTGCTACATCCTGTTTTCTGCCTGAGTAGATCCTGATACTTTTTAGATTCAAATAGAATGTCGACATGCATAACAATTAACAAAGGTCAGGTTAAACAGATCTATTTCATACGTATCTAGCTAGGTATTAGTTGTTTATGATTATCCTATCCTAACTAATGTTATAAATGCGAAAGTGAGTTTGTTTGTTTGTTACCTCTTCACGCTTTATATGCTGAACCAATCTTCCTGAAATTTCGCATACACATAGCTGGAAGTACGGAGAAGGACATAGGGTAGGTACCTTTCATACCGGAAAAAAGCACTGTTCCCGTGGGAAATTCATGCGGGTGAAAACTAGTTTGTTATAAAGTTAGTATCCCATAATGAAAGAAAAGTTACTTTGGGACCAGCACGATTTGTGTGATTTATTATAAGTACGAGTATACTATTACAAGTTCGTAGTTTGAAAAATTAAATTTATTATTAATTTAATTTTACTATATTTTTATATTGATTTTATTTATTGATTAATCTATAAATTGTTAAGAAAAGGTATCCATGAGAGGACTTATTTCTTATATTAATACATATTTGTTTTACATTTTAACATGTAAAGTGGCCAAACGTACATTATTTTGTGATCTTGCCGACGAGTTGATGCGTATTCCTGACTATAAAATTAGATGTGGCAATACTCGGACAGTTAAACTATTGATGTAATACTAACTTAATGATTATTGCAAATATTTAGTATAAATGAAAATGAGTCAATCTCAGAGCAAGCTTTGTTTGCTAGCATTTAAATATTATTGTTTATAGCTGTGAGTATAATCAGTTCATTGTTACTGAAATATTACCAAGAACATATTACTTACCTACCCAATCAAAAGGTTTAATTAGAACGCAGTATTATTTTTATAATTATAAAATAATTTAATTTATTCTCACGCTTATTATAATACCTACTTGATTTGAATTCCTTACGATCATTATGATAATATAATTTATGTTGACTTAAGTGGGGTTAATGCGAACGATTTTTTATAGATTATTAAAATTAAAATTTATAACAAATCGTTTTTCAGCGCATATTTATCTACTGTAAATCAATTAGTAAATACAAATTAAAAGACGTATCTTAAGGTTAGTCACCATTAGATCGAACGTTAGGTGACCACACATGAGATAGAGATTTAAATCCAGCTATTCTACTTCTACCATGTTTAAGTCAAAGAGTTGTAGACCACATTATGCTGTGATTATGGTTAACAAAAACAAAACAAATTTAAGTAATTAAAGCTTTTATGTTCTGGCTCTGAGCATTTTTATTACATTCAGTTTGATTTTCAGATATAGTACAAAACCCGGATATTAAGGCTAATTAATTTTATTTTTACGAGTATACTGGGCAATAAACGATAATTGTTTATTTAGACCATGAACAAAGGAATCGGGAGTTTGTAATATTGACAAAAACAGGACTATACTATTTGTATTAAATAACAACAAAGGCTGTTAAAAAACTGGTTGCTCTAGTCGGAAACTCCACTGGAACGATAATAATATAGTGTCAGTGGTAAAGTGGAACAAGGAACTCGCGTAGTTGGCTATTGGTACGTTGAACCTCCCGATGTGTGTGTATGTGTGTGTGTGCACGCACACTGAGACATGTCAACTCATCCGGACAGTGTGCTCATACGCCGCTGTCAGCACGACAGCGATGCAAATGTGTGCGTACATTAATCTGATTCATGGCACTCTGAGACTTAGGTAGGTATCGAATATATATATATATACAACTTTGACGACCTATTTATAATTCTGAAAATAATATTTCAGAATTTAATAAAAAACATGTCAAAATGACTATGATTAGATTTTCGATAAGACAATATTATGTCCACTAAATGTTGCCAGCTTTTATTTATATTTTCTATAATTTACTACTTTTACACATGTATTTTGTGCAATAAAGTTAAAATAAGCATAAATAACAATTACGAAAGATATTTGAATAATTACCATAAAAACTCAAATTGCCAAAATAAGAAGAAAACAAAGAGATAAATCTGTCTAAATGTAGACTATTGCCGATACACTTTCGTGATTCCGTAAATTTAACATGCGAATTAAATCGGCGTATCATTGCATCTTAGTAAAACCTCAAATATGCAGCCGCGTAAATATGCATGTATATAATTATGCAAATATATTGTGCAGAGCAACTGCGGTCTGCTGCCAGAAAATGTGGCAGAGAGAATCCGGACAAACGAAGCGGCGGGAAGAATTCGGTACCGGAACTTCACCGGGAAAAAACCACCGGTAAAAATAAGTACCGGGAAAAAATCTCCACGCGGCACCACGTTTGCCCGACTAAAACCTAACTAACTTAACGCAGTCTGCTACCACCGTAGCTTATGAAGGGAGCTACAGGGCCCTATATAATAACCTAACCTATAAATTAATTACAATGGAAAACCACTTACCAAGCTAAATCTTCTTTTTCTTCGGATCCAAACTTGAGTGTCTTCGGGAAGGGGGAATTCCTAATCACCCTACCTAACCCATGAGATCTCAATTCCCCAGAACAAATAAATAGATTTCTTCCCGAAATCGGCTCGGCAACAGATAGATGTGAGCGAGCAGCCACGCGTCACATCCCACAGGAGAAAGTCACAATGACGGGCACACAAACACAAAGTTCAATAGTTATTTAACAAACAGGAAATTCACAAATACAACTCAAGCTAATTAGCCATCAAAGAACGCGGGACCTCTCGCGTATTAAAAAATCAAACCGATATCGCATGGGACAATGGCGACCGTCCGACCCATCTTGCACGCGAGCAATGTGAGAACCCCAAAACGCCTGGCGGCGATAACAGGAAACGCCTGCGTTTAGTTTTACCCAATATATTACAAACATCCCCCCGTCCCGGTCTGAGAAGCAGACCGCTAGCTTACTCTACGGGAAGGCGGGCGAGAGAGGTCACACCTCTCCTTAAAATCGAACCGTCGACCAACACCTCAGCCACACGCGGAGTGCCATCTCCGCCAAGAATCAAACGTAATATGCGAGCTCGTCGCCAAAGCAATGAGGGCAAATTTGCCTCTTTTAACAATACTAAATCACCCTCCCTGGGAGGCTCAGTCCTGTCTGTCCACTTCACTCTTTGCTGCAGCAAATGCAAATATTCAAGCGACCATCGACGCCAAAAGTCCTGGCTCATTTGCTGCAACATTTGAAAACGCGACAACCGATATACGCGTTCATCCTTCCACGGGTATTCGGGCAGGGCATTCAACGGCTCCTCCCACCAAAAAATGACCAGGGGTGAGAGCTTCCAAGTCATTTGGATCTGGAGATAGCGGACAGAGAGGACGAGAGTTGAGGACCGCCTCAACTTTACAAAACACTGTGGCCAGCTCTTCAAAAGTTAGAGCCGTTTCTCCGATAATGCGGCGGAGGTGGGTCTTTGCGGATTTCACAGCCGCTTCAAAAATCCCTCCCCAATGGGGGCAACTTGGGGGACTAAACTTCCAGGTTATTCCCCTTTGGGCAGCAATTTGACTTAAACTAGTACAATTTTTATCAATAAACACAGAAACATCCTTAAGATAATTTACAGTTCCTTTATAGTTTGTGCCATTGTCAGACCTAATAAGGGAAGGTAGACCTCGACGCGAAACAAAGCGATCCAACGCGGCGACGAAGGCCTCCGTAGTCAGAGCCGATACCACCTCCAAATGGACAGCCTTGGTGGCCAAACAAACAAATACACACAAATAGCCCTTCACAATACGGGCATTACGAAAGGGAGAAGCCTTGATCGAAAAGGGACCGGCAAAATAGGTTCCAACGCCGTCAAACGGTCTCGAAGGTCGGATTCGATCAGCGGGCAAATCACCCATCTGTGGTTGCATCGTGGATGCCTTCAACCTATAACATGCAATACATCGAAACAGAACACTACGGATTGCTCTTCGGGCAGACAAAATCCAAAATTCGCGTTGCAAAATAGCCAGCAAAGCATTGCACCCAGCATGGGGTTACGAATGTGTCGATCAGACACCAAAAGCTGCACCAAGGGTCCGCCCTTGGGCAACAACAGAGGATGGCGAGTCTCATATGGAAGATCCGCCTTCCGGAGCCTGCCTCCAACCCGAAGAAGCCCATCCGAGTCGATGTACGGGTTCAAACGAGCGACCGCGCCCTTCAACTTAGCGCGTGCGTCGCGCAAGATACGAAGCTCTGACTCAAACCGTCCGGTCTGCACGACACGGACCCAATGCAACAATGCGCTCCGGCGCTCTTCTGCACCTGCAATCGGCTCCAACCGCTTTGCCTGTGGGTTTCTACAATTATGTATGAAACGCTTAATCCAACTGGTAACACCCAGAAGCTTATCCAAGCTGCTATACCGAGCAAGTAGCCAATCCGGCTCCGACGTCGTCTCAGCGACTACAGCATGTACACGGAGCCCAGTCAAACTCAAAGAAGTAACATCTGTCTGACAGACAGGCCAAGAAGTTTCTGATCCCATCAGCCACTCTGGACCCCACCAGAGCGGGTGTGACACCAATTCTGGTGCCGTACAACCTCGGGAGGCACAGTCCGCTGGGTTAAGCTCTCCCGGCACATGTCTCCATGTTATATCAATTCCGATATTCTGGATTTGGGAAACCCGATTTCCCACAAAAACCTCCAAGGTATGTGGGGCCGCGCGCAACCATGCAAGCGCGACCTGGCTATCCGACCAGGAGAAGATGTCCCGTATCTCGACCGTGGCCGCCAGCTCACATGCAACGTGATGCAACAATTTAGAGAGAAGGTGAGCTCCACTCAACTCAAGCTTGGGAATAGTCAGCCTAATCCTGATGGGGGCGACCTTGCTCTTCCCTAACAAAAGCGAGACATTGACCCGGCCATCGGCGTCAACTGTCCGCATATAGACTGACGCGGCGTAGCCTCGCTCCGACGCGTCACAAAAGCCATGCAGGCTGGCTCGATATTTCCCGGGGGCAATATTCGACGAGGCAAGGCAATCCGATTGACTTCCTTAATCGATGAAAACAACTCGAGCCAATCATCCAATGGAGAGCCAAACAGCGGCTCGTCCCACGAGACGCCCAAAGTCCAAAGTCTCTGAAGAAGACACTTTGCAGAGAATATCACTGGACTGATCCAACCGCTTGGATCAAACATACGGGCTATTACGGACAACACCGTTCTCTTAGTCCAGACCTTTGGTATTTCCAAGTCCACTTGGAATGTAAAAATATCGGTTAGCGGCTGGTACTGCATGCCCAGCACCGCTATCCTGTTGGGATCATCCACATCCTCAAACAGGTGAGGGTTCTGTTGGTGATCCTCCGGGATCCCTTCTAGAACTTTAGGCTCATTAGACAACCACTTACGTAGCTCGTAGCCACCTGTCTTCAATATTTCAATCAATTCATCCCGCAGTAGGAGGGCCTCCTCAATACTTTGGGCTCCGGTGCACACGTCATCAACATACAAGTCACGTGACAGCACGGAAGCCCCACGGGGAAAGCGGATCCGTTCCCGCTCTGCCAATTCAAGCAATGATCTGATGGCGATATAGGGACTAGATTTCAAACCATACGTGTTTGTGTTGAGTTCATACACCGTCACAGGATCCTCAGGGCGCTCACGCCAGAGTATCAACTGGAATCGCCTGTCCTCAGGATGTATGACTGTCTGGCGGAACATCATCCGGATGTCCGCACCAAAAACCACTTGATGTCTTCTAAAGTTCAAGATGATGTCAATTATGTCCCTATGCAATTTGGGACCCGAATGCAAACACAGATTCAACGAAACCCCGTTCGAAGTGGGTGCGGACCCATCAAAGACAGTCCGCAACTTGCCCGTTGAGGCCTTCACCACCGCGTGGTGGGGCAAAAAATAATGCTCAGTTGAGCTCCAATCAACTCGAGCCGGAGACATGTGACCCAAATCCTCGTACTCGCGCATAAATTCAATATATTTATCGCGAAGTACGTGGTCACGCTGCATACGTCGCTCCATGGACAGCAGTCGTTTCTCCGCAAGCGCCCTACTTTGCCCTAGGCTAGGACGAGAGGCAACAAAAGGTAACCTAGTTACAAACCGACCGGAGGGCAACCTCTCCGTGGTCGATCGAAAAAGGGCTTCGCACTCAGCGTGTTCCGGATCCATCCTGGAACTCATAGGTGGCTCCTCCACCTCCCAAAACCTTTGCATGGTCTTGGCCAAGGACGCAGATGCGACGACCGGTGGCTCCTCCACGTTGCTATTATCAAACACAGGGCCCATCAGGGCGAAACCAAAGATAGTAGACACTGCCATCAGTGAAGACGAACCCAGAGCTTTCTGGGTACCCAACAAAATCCAACCCAATACGTCCGAGCCCAGGAGCAAGTCCACTGGGCCGGGATGAAAGACAAAGGGGTCGGCCAAATCCAGACCCGAAACCAAAGACAACACACCCGGCGGTATGTCTGTCGAGGGGTGCCAACCCGCAATGGTATCCATTACCATAGCCGAAGTCGTGATCCTCATTGTGGAGGACTTCAGCGAAGAAAAAGTGACAAGTGTCTGGCCCGTCAGACACTTCACTTGTATGCCACCAACTCCAAGAAGTGGCACAGGCGAGTCTTCCACGACTAAACCTAACTGGTGTGCCACTCGAGTGGTAACCAAACTGCTTTGAGCCCCTGAGTCCAACAGAGCTCTCAAATTAATGGCTTCTCCCCCACGACCCCATACGCGGACCACCGCGGTAGGGAGCAGAACCGTCCGCGGCTCTGTCCCAGCAAGGGAGCAAGCTAGTTACGGGCTCCCCACTCTCTCCAAACCAGGGGGGCGCCACTGACCCGGATAATATGTCGGGCGAGTGCACATCCCCATCTGAGGGGGGGCATAACCCGCGGCCCGGCCATACATATGGTACGGCGGGTGGTACTCCAGCCGTGGGTACTCGTGCAGCGGCGGAGAAAACCGCTGCGGCTGCATGTGTTGGGCATTGGTAACCCGCGTGGAGGGGGGTGTCCCCACTCTCACGTCCGATCTAGGGCCCCCGCCCATGGGGGCCCTATCCGGGGCCTGGCCAGCCACATACTGGCCCCGACCTTGGGGCGCGTGGTCCCGGTCCGCCAAGACCCGCGCCGGTACGCGACCCCCCTCCCGAGGGGGGGTGCGACGAGCGAAGCCGCGTCCTCCGTCCGATGGTGGAGGGCTTCGCGCAGGAGCGCCCCCGCCCATAGGGGACCCCTGCCTCAACAACCGGGGGCCATCCCCGTTCCGGTTCATGCAGAGCATCACGTGGTGCAGCCCACGGCATGCACTGCATGGTATGGCTCTGGGACAGTCACGTGCATAGTGACCGCCCAAACAATAAAAGCAAAGTTCATGCCGCTTTGCCATGCGGCGCCGATCTTGTACTGGCAGTCCCTGCCAGTCCCTGCATTGCAGCAGGCTGTGGCCCATCCGACCACATTGCAGGCAGTCCGCGTCCCTCGCGACTGCTGCCGTGTGTGCAACCCGCGCACCAGCTCCACGCGGTGGCGGTTGCCGTCCCTGTTGGGGCTTCCTCGCCATGAGGGTTCCAAGGGCCTACGTTCAGGCGCTCTGGATGGCGCTGAGTCCGTCATGGTATTCTCAGCAGCCCGTGCCTCAAACTCCAAAAACTTCACCAAGTCAGTGAATGTTGGTAGGGTGGTGCTATCCCGTTCCGCATTCTCGCGCTCAAATCGCGAGCGGATGTCATTGGGTAATTTGCCCAATACAATGTGCACCAGCAAAAAGGACCATTGGTCCACCGGCAGCCCCAGTGTGCGGAGCGCGTTACAGGCCACTGTAACGGGCGTGAGCAACTGCAGGCGCAACTGTGCCCTGTTGGCCACCTTGGGCAGGGCCATCAACTGTGCGGCGTGCGCATCCGCTAACAAACGTAAATTTTGGTAGCGGGAGTTCAATAACTCCCAAGCCGTATCGTACTGGTCGTCCTCCACCCGGAGGTGCTGGATGAGCGACCGCGCTTCATCCTCCAGAGTGGAGAGGAGGTAGGCCATCTTCTGGGCCTTCGACAAATCCTGTCGTGCTACGACCAGGGACTCAAACATATTTTTATATGCTACCCACTCCTCCATCCTACCCCCAAAGTGGGACAGCTGAAGGGTGGGGAGCCGACCAGTAACCGCTGGTCCTTCCTGTCTAACAGGTGTGCGAGGGGCTGGTCCGCCAGCCTGTCTCGCCCTTATTGCGGCCGCCGCCTCCACGATGTCATCGTGCAGACTCAGGATCTGGTCCAGGTCCGCCACGTGACCTGCGTAGACCTCCGGGGTAAGGTCGGCTTCGGTAAGCGCCGCCATGGCCGCTTCCGCGTTGTTCAATCGTGAGCGGAGCTGATCCGCTCTTTCCAGTATAGCGGCCTCCCTGTCCTTCCGGGACAGGAGTCCACCGGCCGTCACAAACCATCTCAATTCGTTGGCGAGTGTCGCCCTAGCATTGGAGGCCTTCGCCATCGCGTCAAGTCACAAACAAACAAACAAATAAGAAAAGATAAAAAAGGTAAATAAAGAACAAGATCAAGCAACAACACGAAAAACCGCGGTAGGTATGAGAATGGCACAAACCCGGAACGCACGGTACAAACCGCAAACAAATACAAAAAGGTTACAAATATTCTTATACAAACAAACTAAGAAAAATCTAATAATTTTTACAAACAATTAATTATTTTTTACAAACGAACAAATAGAGGGTAGATAAACTACGCTCTGCTACCAGAAAATGTGCAGAGCAACTGCGGTCTGCTGCCAGAAAATGTGGCAGAGAGAATCCGGACAAACGAAGCGGCGGGAAGAATTCGGTACCGGAACTTCACCGGGAAAAAACCACCGGTAAAAATAAGTACCGGGAAAAAATCTCCACGCGGCACCACGTTTGCCCGACTAAAACCTAACTAACTTAACGCAGTCTGCTACCACCGTAGCTTATGAAGGGAGCTACAGGGCCCTATATAATAACCTAACCTATAAATTAATTACAATGGAAAACCACTTACCAAGCTAAATCTTCTTTTTCTTCGGATCCAAACTTGAGTGTCTTCGGGAAGGGGGAATTCCTAATCACCCTACCTAACCCATGAGATCTCAATTCCCCAGAACAAATAAATAGATTTCTTCCCGAAATCGGCTCGGCAACAGATAGATGTGAGCGAGCAGCCACGCGTCACATCCCACAGGAGAAAGTCACAATGACGGGCACACAAACACAAAGTTCAATAGTTATTTAACAAACAGGAAATTCACAAATACAACTCAAGCTAATTAGCCATCAAAGAACGCGGGACCTCTCGCGTATTAAAAAATCAAACCGATATCGCATGGGACAATGGCGACCGTCCGACCCATCTTGCACGCGAGCAATGTGAGAACCCCAAAACGCCTGGCGGCGATAACAGGAAACGCCTGCGTTTAGTTTTACCCAATATATTACAAACATATATATTCCATATCCAAACTATTGCCGTAAGTTTCTAGTGTGAAATTAATAGAAAACGTTCATGACTAATGCATTTATTTTTCGAAAATATGCAGCAGAAGGAATTAACAAATAGAGGAATTCTTTTAAACTGTAAATACTTAGAGAGTATAAGGTATCAAAGTAATTTACATTGCATCGTCAATCACTAAATAATAATAAATACTGTGTGTTTGAGTAGCATTTATAAAATTTACAAATGAACACATTGAATGAATTTCATTCTCAGAATTAGACATTAGTGCACATAAATTTATACGCTATTATTCTCATTCTCTTCTGCCTACTGCTAAGAAAGTTTTAAGTATTTATATGTATGTATATATTTGTAAAAATTTCGATTATATGTTTTAATTTTTTTCCTACTTTTATGTTACTCTCACAGTAATACACTAGTGGTTCGCCGCGAACGTAGACCTCGCGGTTGTTATTTATTAAAAATATGAGAACGTAAATTTACTGAACCAATTAGAATTTTCAGTAAAATACGGGATTCTGTTAAAACAAAAATGTAAGGCGCAACGCATTACATTATTCAGTTATTGCGCGGTTGAGTAGAACAGATTTTCCAACCTTTTTTCTTCATCTAGTCTGAGCTGCAACAACTTCATTTTTTTAATTTTTTCCAAGCGGATATAATCAAAACCTGGATCAAATATAATATCTGTAAACCGTTTAGATCTCGAAAGAGCTACGTATGTACGTACATCTAGCTGCCAACTCTTTTACGCCAATGTCCACGACTACTTTATCCAAAGTAAGTGATTTATAATCGTATACTCGATTTATAATCGTATACTCGATCCCCGAGCTTCATCTAAGGAGAATATAACTATTATATCCGCAACGCTCTTTTTCACATGATTGAATCACTCACCTATTATCACCTGACTACATATAGACTCCACGTATATTGAAGAGAGTCGAGGAGACTTATAAAATGCTCTATTATAAAGCGCTATAGCGCTAATGCAAGTAAAGCTATATAGCGTCGCAAATGATTGCAGCAATAACGCGTGGTAGTTACCGACCGGCGTCGTCGGCGCTGCGTTCGTCCTTGCTCGCTTGCTCAACGCTCTATAAGTGCAGCCAATATTGGCATCATCACATTAAAAGCTTTTTGAGTACCTGCAACATAAAACTAAAATAAGAACAACAAGTAATTAAAAGCTATAATCGTTAAATTGCTGTTTGGACGCTGCGCTGTGCTTATTCTAGCTCTGATCACTGCTTGTGACCTTTGGCGGCTCATTACGAAATGTTAAAGTACAGTCGATTACATATTATCGTTTAGTTACTAGAGTTAAGTGTAATACTTAATAATCTTGAAAATTAAATAACGATAGTTTGTACAGAAGGTTAATTTCTAAATATTTGAAAACTTATAATATTTAAGTAGATTATAAATGGCATAGCGTGTAGACTTGCAAAACATGTATTTATAAAATATATAAAAGTATTTTACCTTCGCCGGTATATAATGATATAAAAAAAATGTAATGATATCTAATTTAACATTTAAAATTATTATTTTTCCAAAAAAACTTAGATAAGACATAACATATTCTAGCATTTTAGAAAATGTTATCTGATATCTGCGTTTTACCTACATTTATGTAAAAGCAAAGTTTCTTTATCTTTATAAATAATAGCGTCTTTAAGCCAACATTTTATTCAACAACCAATACTAACACTCAATCGATTGTACAATTGAATACGTTACATAGTTATTGTTAACAAACCCGCATTGCGTAAGGTCACAGAGCAATTTATAGATAAATGTCATTACATTATTGACGTGATAAAAGCTGATCATAATCTAATTCTTTTGATTGGTCCTAAGGAGGTTCGCGCAACGCCGGTAATGGTTTCCTGGACAAATTAGTCACGTGGTGTCTTTACATAATATTCGTGAGAGCACGCAGGATGACTTAACACTCAAAATATTGACGTCAATAAGTGATTATTATTATTTTTCAGTGATTTTTCATTACTCATACTCTGAAAGTAAGTCTGAAGTTGCCTGAGGAGCGTGGAGAAAGTAATACTTTTCAGCCCTGGGGAGAATCGTTTTCAACTGACAGCTCTCAAATTATTAAAAAAAAAAACTAGTTCTATTTTCACGTTATTCTATTGAACCATATTCCAACTTCCTATACAGCCATTCTACATATTATGTAAAATTGAAATAACATGAAGTTAAAGAATATATTTTTTTATAATTTTTTATAATATAGAATTTTTTATCATTTTTTCAACGATGGATCCAAATGAAAAGAATCTAATAGCTAAATAGTTAGTCGGCCACAGAAAAAAAAATATGCTGGAAGCTAAAGCCGTAATCCGATATTTTTTTTTTCAAGTTTAGAGTTTTGTTTATGCTTCCGTATAATTCACTCATCATTTCTTTAGCTAATTCATGTTTTTATTTTTACTTTCCTTGTATTGGTAATGAAAAGCACAGTGTTTACCACGGGTGAAAGACTTTTTTAAGTCCCTCGAACTAATGGCGCCCTTGCTACGCTCGGGCGCCAAACCCCGTCTCGGGACTACGGAAAGGTACTTTCACCCACTCGTTAACAATGTACTATTATCTATGTTGAAATTGCATATTGAAAAGAAAAGAGAGACGAACAAATACTTCTTTATACTGTTTTAATTACGCGTCGGACAGATCGTGATGGAAAAACTTTGCCCCGACGACAGGGGGATATAGTAAAGAAGGAGAAAGAAGAATGCTAACATATATAGAATCACGTCTTTATCCCTTACGGGGTAGACAGAGCCAAGAGTCGACGGGCTGTCACTATACCTGAATCTTCATTCCATCATAGAACTCACTATTCAGCTAAGCGTGGCCTTCAAGTCTGACGACTCTTGGCTCTATCTACCCCGTAAGAATATAATTTAAATAATGCCCAAAAATTATAAATATACTGTGTTGCACCTTGTTAAAAATTAAGACTCACTTGGCATACGTAATTTACCTTGTTTGAAAGAAAATCAATAGTTATTCCAAATCAAGCTTGACAGATTACACTTCATTTTGCAAAGTGCCACTTTTGCAATCTTCTCATTTGCACAGCTACTCTGTATTGCCATTGTGTGTTTTGATCCAGATTACATCAAATTTCTGATTATTCTCTTAAATAAAACTGATCCTATCAAGGCATGTGGTTATTTAACCTTTATTGTACAAACACAATATATGGCACAATAGGTGGACTTAATGCAGAAGCATTATCTAATGATAATGATTTTATTATGGTTAATGATTTATATATTTTGTGTGTGTTAAAAGTACCTAATTCCAGCTAGGTATTATTTTATCAACCAGTTTCTTTGAACAGGTTTCCTTTAAATGTCAATGAAATCACTAAAACAGGCAATACATATATTAATAAATCTCAAGAATTTGACTCCAACTTCCTCATAAATTAAAATAATAAGAACTTTATGCAAAATGACAATGAGATTACTCATGAAAAGCCGCCATTGTTGCTAAGCATATTAAACAATACGATATATTTAGGTGGATTACTGTAATTAAATGCTTAGAAATTATTTCTGATTTTCAGTTTCTTGTATTAAGTAATTAAACTAACGAATTAAATAAATAATAAATAAATATAAATAAATAGAACCTTATAAGTGACATAAATAAATTTGTAGAAATATTTTTATGTATTTATTATGTAAAGTATATATTCAAAAACCTTTTCACTTCTCATGCTCTGAAAGTGCTTATTTGTGCAGGATATAGGCTGCACAAAATCGAATTTTGTGCACAAGGGCATTAACGTATCTACTCATAAATGTATCTATATTAAGGCACAGATAATGAACCATACAGCCAAACACGATAAAAAGTTCATAGATAGAATTTGTCATTTTATAATATTTACTTTTAATTTATTTGCCTTATGTGTTTTTAAGACATAAAAAATATTAAAATTTAAATTCAAGTACGGTACATATGTTATTTAATTAATTTAAGAAAAATATTATTACAAAATTAATTTTATAGTAGGCTGTATGGTGTGCAGCCCAAGCCTATCAATGTCGTAAGATTAAAAAAATAAAGCGGCGGGAAACAGCTCTTGAATTTTAGTGCGTTTATTAATTTCTTTAATTTGATTTATTTCCTCGCAATCGAAGTGAAAAGCAGAGTTTATAACTCGTCCACAAAACGATTTTTATCCTCGACATTACTATCAGCCCTCGCCTTCGGCTCGGGCTGCTATAAGTCTCGGATAAAAATGATTCGTTTTGTGCACTTGTTGTAAAATCTACTATTTCTAATAAAATGTAAATTATATTCTTATTTGTTAACTATCTCAATCTACTAGAATTTAGACAAAAACCTTGCAGTAAAACAAGATCTGTAATAGGGGCGAAACAAATAAGAACAAGTTGAGTGCAAAAAAACGAGTAATAAATTCCATTAAATATTCGGCTGGCTACATGTAAGTTTTGAGGCATTTATCTACCGAATTCCGTAATATCCGTTAGAGTAATTGAATGCACCCACACATGGGCAGAGCAGTGGTAGATGCAAGGTGCACACAGCGCCGATGGAGTAACACACGTGCGCCGGCGCGGGTACCAGCGGCGCGGAACGAGTTCAGGCCGACCTGCTGCGCGCCAGAAAGAACTCAGCCAAGGACGCCGGCGTAACGGGCCGCGGGACGCTGCTGAGTACCGCCGGTTCGGGCCAACGTCCCGGTGACGTGTCCCGGTTTGGGAGAGCAAAGGACCGTTTATTTAATAAGGACATGAAAATTCTCACAGATTTTTTTTTCTCTATTTTCGCGGAAAAATAAATATTTTTGTATTTTTTTCGGTTATCAATTTATTTATCAAAATTACTTATATTGGATAAACATTAATTTTCTACAATATTTCGAATCAATCGTTTGTAAAAATAAAAGAGGATTTTTCAAATATTTTCTTTATCAGCGCTATGATTAATTCGCATACCTATTTCATTTAAAAAAAATGGAATTTTGTAGATTCTATATTTATTACACAATGTTTTACTTACAATTTCTTTAGTGTAGAAAGTGCAATCAGCTTTTATGTATTGTTCATGTATTATGCTGATATAATAGGTGTTAAATAATAAATTATTACCTGTTATAGAAGGCAATGAATTTCATTATATTAGTCATTGCATTGCAAACATATTGCCGACTTCTGAACTTCACATGTGAATAGCATAAATTAATGTGTAGTTGCGAATTATCGCGCATATTCACAAACTTATTAGGATAAACTTATAATGACGTGAGAGAAAATTGGAGCGATTATAGTACAACAACAGATATCTTTATAGTTTGATAATTAGCCAGTACGAGTATATTGGTATTGAGTGAGTTAAATTTCTGAACCGTATATAATCTATACATATAATAAAACAGTAAAAATATTTTGTCTGTACATTTAATATTTTTGACCGAAATAGATAGAGGGAGACCTAAAAAGAGCAATAGAAAGCAAAAAAAATTTTTTGGAATTTCTTGTCTGTCTGTCTGTCTGTCTGTCTGTCTGTCTGTCTGTCTGTCTGTCTGTCTGTCTGTATGTATGTACGCGTTTCACGCAAAAACTACTGGACGGATTTGAATGAAACTTTTTTTGTTGTATAGCTATTAAGCCTGGGCAACATATAGGCTATAATTCATTTTGAAAACTGGAACACCTGATGAAGAACCATAACGGAACAGCCAAACTATAAGTAATATGGAAATGGTGCCTTAACAAAAATCATTCAACCTGATGAGCATTTTCTGCCGACGTATAAAAATTGAAGATCTGGAACATCTGATGAAAAGCTCCAAGAGACCAACTACACTATAACATATATGGAAATGGCGCCTTAGCAAAAATCGTTCAACCTGATGAGCATTTTCTGCTGACGTATAAAAATTGAAGATCTGGAACATGTGATGAAAAACTCCAAGAGAGATTTTTCATCTAAGCGAAACTCACGCGGGCGAAGCCGCGGGCGACAGCTAGTATAAAATATATACTTAAAAAGCAATTTATTTAGGAATTCTATTAGAACAAGAAAATGGCGCCGTAAACGGTAGTCTCTTGACCTATGAGATCATGATCGATGTGTCCTAAATGAAGCATAATTCTTCAGAAAATCCAATTTTATGTTCCTTAGCTCGGCCAACGACCCTAAAATCCTATCCTCTGTCCTTTTCTATCACCTAACTCTCAGTTATTTCATCTCTCAGTCACGAATACCGCTGGTCTGTCTTTATTTTGTTCCATTACGGCCAAGAACAATGACTATTTGACGATAGGAGCGTGTTATTATACCTATTCTTTTCACTCTGTTGAGCTAAAGCGGCGTGCGAGCAAGACGACAGGATGCCGACACGACCGTCGTCGCGGCGCCGGCGCAGCATGTTTTAGGTTCTTATTGGGCCGAGAACGAGAAGTTAAAGATGGCCACTTGAGGACCGTTTTCTCGTTACGATAACCTAATTTTGTTCCATTACGTCGGTAGTTGTTCTGCTTAAATTTCAATAAGGCGAGTCCATTAAGTTCGAATGTCAGGAGGTAATGCGAGTAAAAAGACAGCGACCTCGTGGAGTATGTTCGCACAACGCGGCCCCCCTTCCTCGCCCGCCTTCAGCCCTCCCCCCGCGCTGCATCCGCGCGGGTGATTCAACTGTGTTCGGAAATGTCGAAGGTTTGCCGGACGTGGCGTACGCGGAACTACCTTCAGCTTATGCGTGTTTCCAGGTATTTTAATAAGACAATCAATTTACGATTTAGAATTCCTAACTAAAGACTAAAGCGAATTTTCACGCCATTCAATGCAAATGCAATAATTCAATTTAGTTAAAATTGGCAAAAAATAAGTGGCAAATCATATTAGTGGCAATTATTTTTTGATTCAGGATTGTATTTAATATAACATTTGACGTTGAAATTAGTATACTATCTATATTCACAGTTGTTAATATGCGTAACGTTTGCGTTGTCGCCGCCGCACCGCGTTAGCGCGAACAAAAGACATCAACGCGCTATACTGTATGCCCTCGCACGTTCGAATGTATTTATATCAAATGTATTTATAAATTCACATTGCGAGGCTGTAATAAACGATATTGTTAAGGTTTAATTACTGAGCACGTGCTATTAATTTATGACTAACTTTAAAACAAACGTTGAAAAGAATTTTTGGGGTTCAACTGATCACTCCAATCAATATAATAAAACAGTAACTGGTCTGTGTCTGCCTTAAGAGATTTAAGAAAAAAACTTATGGGGTCTTTATATTGATGTGGGAATTTTTGTCTGTCTGTATGTTTGTACGCGCATCACGCAAAAGCTACTGGATGAAATTTGATGCGATTTTCGCAGTTGTATTGTTAGATGATGACGAAGTATGTCCGACCGATTGTAAGAAATAAGGGCTATCTCGTGAGCTCGCATGTGGCTTCACATAGCCTATGTCACTCGGAGGAATACAAGGAATTTAAAAATACCTCTCACATCAAAATCTGCTCAGCCGTTCAGGACTTATGGTGGAATAAAGAAACTTACATACATACTTACATACATACATACTTACATACCTACATACATGAACGCTGAAAACATAACACTCCTTTTTTGGTCTTTTTGGTCAGTCGTGTAAAAAAAGTTTTTAATACAATTTTAGTTAATCTTTTACTAGCAAGCCCAATTGCATAATTTGGACCTCAGCGAATTGTAATTAGCTGTCCACGTGGCCACCTTGACCTTGGCGCAACTCTTTTGTCACTGTTATTTTCCGGCTCGATTGCGATTTGGATTTCACCGCAGATCCTGTTTATAAACGAACTAGCTTTTAGTCTCGGATTCGCCCGCGTTCATTTAGTTTTTCACTAATTTCACTCCCTAAACAAGTGGAATTTAGAAAATTCCTTTACTCACTTTTTTTTCCTTTATTCCTGTGCTCACTTACGTTTTATAAAAAAATTCTCTCTGAAAATTTTCAAGTTTCTACGTTCTATAAAAATTATGTGAATAGTTTTAAAATCCTTCAAATCTATTGAAAGACTTATAAGTAGGTGTATAAATGCTATATTTCAGCATGTTAGGCGACCAAGACTGTTTTATGAGTATCTTTCGGCATTTCTTCTCAGCAGTGATCGTTCCGAAATTATAGTAGTTTGTACCTTTGAGACATAATACACTAATTATATAATTAGTTTTCGACTTGAAAAAGTCAGAGGCCTTTCTTTGAAAGCCAAGTTTCAGAATTTCTGAATTCAAGTTATAACTAAATAGGCAAGCAAAATTACAATAATTGTATAGTTATCATTTATCATATCGACATAATTAGAATAGCATACATAGTCGGAATGTAATCAGGAAAAGCCTCCGGCCACCTAGAAAGCTGTCAATGAATACTGGAAAAGACCTTTACACCGTAATTCCTGTATTGCCATTTACTTACCTTCACATGGAATGTTTGAAATCGCCACGAATAATTTGGCAAACTATAAACACGTTCCAATGATAGATTCACATGCCAATTTAATGTCATTTAAGATAATTTTACAGTATTTTTTATAACTAGCTTTTGCCCGCGGCTTCGCCCGCGTGGATTTGCCACGGGCACAGTGCTTTATCCCGGAATTAAAAGTACCCTATGTCTTTCTCACGCGAAATTTCAGGATGATTGGGTTCACCAGATAAGGCGTGAAGAAGTACAAACAAACAAATAAATAAACAAACAAACTCAATTTCGCATTTATTAGTTAGGATAACGCTGATAAATAAAAACTCTAATCATTTGAACAGTTTAACCGATTTGACTCCATTATAGGTATAATTCCTCCTTGGTTATCCATCTATAAGGAAGGCCCGTTAATGGGGACATTAAAATAGCTGATGATGATATAATTTATATAAACCTTTATATTATTTATTGTTTTTATAACATTATTGTATAGATGGGCAGTGGTTACTTAACTGTTTTCTAACAATATTGACTCCGTGCGCTTTCGCGGAAGTATTCAATAAAACATAACTCTATTAAATATTGCTTTATTTATATGTCCGCAATAAATCTTACAATACATTCGTTTTAAGAAATGTTATACATTATGTAGTTGATGAGATTTCTCTTTCGACACTTTCATATTACGCTGCCTACCTGTACAATCATAAACGATTATTGTCAAGTGATATCAAGTGTTTTCTAACTTTAATTAAAAAAAGTAATTAAGTAATTACCTTTATAAACACTGACCTCATTAGTACCCACTTACGCGTGTGGTATCTTCTGAGTGTAAAATATAGTAAGAACAGGAAAATATCAAGTACGGCATGAACTTCGCTAAACCGAGCTACTCATAAACTGTATAAATAAATTATGTATACGAGTAAGAACAAATGCCACAGACCTACATAGATAAAGTTAAGGTACTTAAAACAAATACTACGAGAGCTTTCTGCTGCAATCTTCAGTTTTTTTATATATGAATAAATAAACTTATTTTAATTCTGTTACAACTAAAATCAAAATAAACAACTGACAGAAAAAAAACTAACTAAATAAATATATACGGACAAATCACACAGATTGAGTTAGCCCCAAAGTAAGTTCGAGACTTGTGTTATGGGATACTAACTCAAAGATGCTATATTTTATGACAAATACATATATAGATAAACATCTAAGACCCTGGCTAATCTGAAAAAGATCATTTTCCATCTTGACTCCACCGGGGATCGAACCCGGGACCTCCTCTGTTGAAACAAACAACGGCGGCGGGCGCGGCGCATGCGCGGCGTGTACGTGACCTTAACTTTTTTTGTGACAAACAATTTCATGTAACGTTAAAAAGCAAGAGAGATTGATTTTCCAGTCAAGTGGTCAGCTAACGAATTCCTCATTCGGCGACGCGATGGCTTCAATCGATATAAGAATTCTATTATAGTTCGGAATTTTTTTTGCATATTTTATCTCACGTGATAATTGTTTCATTCATTGAAAAAGCAACGATTTTTTTAGATACATAATAAATTAATGCAAATCAGAAAGTAAAAATAAATCAGAAGAAAAGTTTAAATTAGGAATTTGTTCTAAATTACGAAGATAGGTATATCGCACACACAATTTATTATAAGAGTCAAGAGATTGGAAACGTACCCGAAACACTGTGTTATAGTCTTTTAAATTTTTCTTGGAGTAATTAATTGAATTCTGCGTCACTTCCTGCCAGTCGGCTCTCCAGATCTCTTAGGACCTCATCCCTTCAGCGGTATCCAGGAGTGGAAGCTTCTGTATAGATCCTGTTTGGGTCGTCGAGCCATCGAAGTAGCAGTAGTAATTAATTGAGTTAATCTCACAAACATTGGTCACACGGCGGGAGACTGAAAGCCGACGACATCAAAAAACAACGACGACGTTGCATAGAAAAGCAGAACAGTCGAGTTACAGTACCGTTCGATCTTTGTCGTGGACTCCGGGCTCGTTCAAATTAATCATAAGTGAAACTAACTCGCTGTACTCTTGTTTTTTACTACCGAATATTTTTAAAGGCTTTTGCGAATGCCAACTATTTGGAAAGTTGAACTAAATGTTCTTCGAAATCTGAGTTGTTTTTGATCACCATAGATTGTGCTCCATCGGGTCCATCTATCATAAATTCATGAAGAATAAGAGTACTTACATTGTTAATAATATTTTTTTCTTGTTAAAAGTCAAACTTTATTAGATATCATATCATTACGAACAAAATCAAAATAATAAACATATTTTTTAATAATGACTTTGCCAGGTAAATCTTTGGAAGATGAAGATTTTTTCTGGTCAACTATTATAAAAATCCTATTTACCATTTTTTTAAACAATACTATTTTTGACGAATATATTGAAAATTCGTTAATGCGAAGAGTCGTAAGCTACGATTTCCACAACCAATTTATGGGAAAATGAGGCCCGTTTCGCAATGTAGATTGCTGGTTCTACCATGCCTAATTTATCACAGAGCACATCAGTGTAAGTGCGATGCTAGCCAGCACGGCGGCGTGCGAGTCGATCATGGCACCAAATAAGGACAGTACAGAATCCACAATACGGGTTTTAGCAAACGACAATCTCATAGCTACCATTAGGCAACACTCTCGTAAGGCGTACAACAATTTTACACAAATAAAGAGTAATTAAATTTTATCACTATGCTTATATTGATGATTCCACCCAGGATAAATATATATAAGGTATTTCTTGATATTGATTTTAAGTCCTTAAGGTTTTAAATCCAAGCAAATGAGAATCCACGCATGATTTCCCTTGTTGTTGTTCTGAATAGTGCACTACAACCTCCTTATGTAGAGCAAATCTACAACGACGAACTAAGATTACTTATACTAAATTTTGTATATACTACCAAAATATAACGTTGTAGTTTTAAATAAATCGTGCCGTACATATGTAAATGTCAATAACTGGAGCACTTTAAAGGAAAGTTATTAAACATATAAATGTTTTCACTTAAAACTTGCGGCAATTACCTTGATAAACAGTCTCGGCGAATAAACCCTTCAATTAAACGTACGATTCCGGTTCTGCAATAAACGTACTTACTTTTTCTTAAGAATTGTAATTTGGCTATATTCATTACGAAAGTCGCCGTGTTAAGTGTCACAGGCAAATAACAATTGTCATTCCATTCTTTATGGGAACCTTTGTGATGTGATGGACGAATGCTAAAAACGTGGGTGGCGTGTGTTTTAAAATCGCTTTCTGTAATTAAACCTTATAATCGTCAACATGCATACGTGATGAGAATCAAAAGTACATACTTACGTATTTTTATTGTTGTTTTTTTCTAGTTGTTGTATAAAGGTCTTTTATCCAAGTCTTAAGGATTTACTTATGCCAAAACCCGGCGACTTCTAAAGCTCTCAGCATAAATATCACAAATTTAGCAAATATTTATATGAAAATATATGTCGCTCTGACGCTCGCTGAAAACAAGTATCCTACTACATATATATTGTTTTAGTATTCCAAAATCTTTAGAAAATCAATAAAGTCTTATCGATTTTGATTTCTAAATATATGCTAAGTATAAATAGATGAAAATCAAAATTATGAAATATTGAAACGGCGAAAATTCATATAGTATAGTAATGTTATTTTTATTTAATAATTCAATGGTGTCTGACAATACGTATGCTAGAGGCTAATGGCTGACTGTACGATAGTTATATGTTTATTTGTCGAACCTGATGTGGTAAAAAAACATAGGTATAATAATATACTGAATAGATCAAAAAAGATGTAGAAAGAACGTGCAAAGACAAATTTGATTTCTTGCAATTAATAAATTTGATTATTTTATTATTTTAGACTCCGTGTTAAAGTAACCCTACTTACTTACTCAAGTACTCAATTAGACATGGTAAATCCATAAAAAATAACGATCATGTTTATTGATTTAAATTGCAAAGAAGCTCGTCGCAGCCAGCTCTGACCGGATTTGCCGAAGTTGCAGACGTCTTTATTCGTATTTTTAATTGGCAGATGCCTCCGATTCTGCGAACTGTAAAGTCGATGAGTACCGCCAACCAGCTACTTCTCGTTCATAGTATTCGGGGCGCGATGTGCGGCGTCGTGCATTCGCAATTACAATAAACCTCAGTTTTATGCTTTTGTCTTCAAATCAAGGATGCAGTTACGGCAAAATAACCGGGTTATTTGTAATAACTATTATATTGCCATACAAATAAGCAGGAACTATAAATCAGAAGATATATTAATTGCAAAGGGCAATAAAGCAGGCATTCATTTTATGCAGAACGAGAGCAAATTTTCAACACAATAATCGGCTCTGTGTGGGTACGAATGCAGAGCCCTGTTGGTGGCCGTTGCGAGTCGCAGGATACTAAATCTCTGAGTGGCGATCTATGTTAATCGATAGGACATTAACAACGGACTGTCGGTAATGGCCGGTCCTGGGACGGCGCTCAAGGTTGCTGGTGAAAGGACTCCGCGAATCTGGATCATCCCTGCATCCGTGCGAATGTCAATCGCGCCGACCTATAGTACCTGCGCAAGCGTTTATAAATAGCCTTCGAAATAATCTAGATGTGGCTTCGATCGCCGTAAATGTTCAAGTATTAGGAATAAATTCTGTGTCGTTGCCATTTGTGAAATTTAGTTCAAGTTATTGGTAGTTAGCTTTTGCTTAGCGTCGTCGCGATCATTTCACTCATCGTGAATTGCTTACACAACAGCCTGTAAAATCTTCTGTTCAATCTCATACTTACTTTATATAACCTAATCTGCCATCTTAAACAGTTGACGCACAGTAAAGAAATTCTGCAGATTGATGAAACCGATAAAATCACTCTCAATGTGAACACAAATAAGATAATAACCCGGATTTGAACGAATAGTCTGATATTCACTTGGTTTAGAGTCTATAAATGTTAAAGCAAATTACCTATATAACGAACCTAGAAGGTGTTAAAAGCTGAGAAAAATCGATACCAATTTCTTATACCAGACATCTTGAACATGCTGTAAAATATTTAGTTACACTACACAGTGAATGTTTTGTACGGACTATGAAACCCTTATGAGATAATTGAAAATGCATTTAACCTACCTACTTTATTGTTACAGGCGAATATGTTTCTCGTTCTATAAATGGTCTAAAGATAGGTGCCTAAGTTATATAATGCTAACAACTTAACGAGATTGTGGAAGAATAAAATAGGGATGGCTAGCGTACGCGTAGCTTCAATTTTTCATATATCGGGCATCGACCGCGTCTTCGTCAGTTTAAGAATTATTTTTTAGGTACTAGTAGTAGAGTTTTTTTTGTAAGAACAAGTTCTTATACGACGCGCGCCGGAATAGGATATTAAGTTCGAGCTAACGTTTTTTCGAACAGACACCTCCGCAGAGTTAAAACTCCATTCGTCCCTGGGTTGCCACACTTATTTTTATTTCTCTCCCCTAAAATTTTTGTTATTTACACACATTGATCTTCAATATGTAATTCTGTCCTTATTTTATTCCATAGCTCCGTTTGTAAGCAACCACGAAGCCGCTTCGACGCCACAGAATATGCAAATGATGTTAACTGCATCGTTGCGAAATATACCGTCCGATAGACGAGATAATACCCATAAATAAGGACAAACTATTAATGGCGAAATAAATTGATGCAAGTGAGATCACGACCGGGAGTTATTATATAGGAGAATTCATCTATACTGTGAAAATATACTGACATGTCTATATTTAGGTATGTGCTTACTAACACGTCCTTCTTTATGCTACCTGTGTAAAAGCAAAGTCAGAAAAGCTGGAATTAACTATAAATGTTCTGTTCACAGGGAATGTTATGTAGGTACAATAAAAAAACCTGCACCATAGGTTTTGTTTTCCATCTGAAATCGTAAAATGTGCAAAATATCGCGACTTACTGAAAAGAGCTTATGAATCTCTGGTTAATGTTCCACATTCATAATGCACATCAACTACCTATGCAATTACCAATGTGATTAAATTTTCCGATATACCATTCCAATACTGAGACTTTCACTCGTACGATGTTGCATTAGACATAATAAAGCGGAGGGCTAATAAATTTGAGTATCAATTCCTTATATATTAATGCGGCCCCCGCGACCGCGGCGCGCTCCTGCGATATATCACACGCATCATGTTTCTAATTGCGAGCCACACTACATTTATCGTTATGTTTACTATCACTGAGCCGTGTAATTCTCATTTACATTATTGGTATTTCAATGTATAATTAATTGCATGATTCTAAAACCTGAGAGAAGAAACCCCACCCATTAAGAAGTAACAAGATATTTGTGTAAAAAAAGAGATTACGATAACAGGGTCAAACGCTTAGAAAAAAAATCAAATCAATTCGTGGTTCCAATCATAACAGTTAATTTATGATTAGGAAATCATGTTAATAATTCGTTTCAATTAATATTGCAGTTTAAAAAGACTTGAATCACTATCAAGTACTTACAATTTTTAATGATTTATGACTCATTAATTACAAATACAACAACAAGTATAAAAGCAAACTTTCCAGGGACCGCGCGCTCATTACGTGCTTGCTGTATGCCGTGGTATTAATATGACAACTGTGCTATGTATGATGCATTACCAATACATCTTTTACTATTAATATTTAAATACACGAAAGGTTTATACAAATATTTACTATATAAACAAGAGTTGAGAGAATCCTTGTTTAGTAAATATTTATATTTATGTAAACCTTAGACAAGTTTGAAATGTTTTCTAGTCGCTGGGGACAGTTGCATTTCTCTGAGAATGCAACTATCAGAATATTCAGCAAATGTGACTGGAATACCGATTTGTAGAATATATGATTTTTTAAATAGCTTGCCCAAAAATATTTCAACTGCAAAGACGCGCATATATGATATTTTATTATAAGGATTTTGCCTACGGTTTCATCGGCGAATAATGGTTTTTCGTGGGAATCACATATACCAATTTTCGGGACCACGTGCATCTTATGCCTCTTTTCGTATCTTCAAATGTACAGTTACATGCCAAACAAATCTAATAGTTTTTGGTAGATATTATTTCTTACTATAAATGCTCTTTTTTATTTATTTATTTGTTACAAAAAACCAACAGCTTAAATCTAGACAAATATAATATAATATTTTAAACACTATGTTGATATTAAAATCAATTAAATCAATATTCTGTATGTTCCAGTGTAATCAATCAAATCATCTTTTCAAATATTTTAGCATGAGATCTAATTAGATCTTCTAAATCGCGCTTGTCATGTGTGATGTGATATTTACTTTCATTTTCTAAGACGCCCACAATAGCGTGTTTTCTATGCCGACCCGCCTGGCACCTGTCATTCTGCACGATACCAATTTGCCTCCTATGTATGCTTTATTATACAATATAATAAAATTCGAGTATTTACTGATCAATTAGCATCCTCATTTATTTAGCGGTAAGCTCGCACACACCTGCCAAATCTTTATAAAATGTATTTTATATTATAAAGATTGTAAGAGTAATGTATTTTGTATCTTTGTATTTAAATTTTTATGATATTAATTTACTTACCTACTTAAGTAATCATAGTGCATTTCTTTATGAGATCTGAATCAAGATTTGAAGATTGATATGTTCTTTTTAGGGTTCCGTACCTCAAAAGGCAAAAACGGAACCCTTATAAGATCACTTTGTTGTCCGTCTGTCTGTAAAACTTTTTTTCTCAGGAAAGCTTTAAGGTATCAATTTGAAATTAATTTCGAATACTCGGATCCATGGTCTCTTTCAGCAAAAATAATCAAAATTATACGTCAACGCGATCAGGAGATATTACCGTAAATGTAGCGTATTTTCGCATATTTTGCGATTTTAGACAGCAATCAAAACCTACAGGGACCTAAAATTATGAAATTTAGAAAAAAGTAAGGTCTAACAATACCTATACAGGAATAAATCTGAAAGTTGTAAATATGTTTTTGGAAGTCTAAAAAAAAGTGTTACAAACTTATTTTTGCGCAAGATGCAGTATGAATCCTAGGGAATCTAACTGCAAAGTTAAGTTTGTTTTTGAAATTTGTTGGTCTTTTAATTAGAGCTATAGTGTGAGATGCTTTGCGTATACGGAACGAGCTTGACTCACACTTGGCCGGTTTTCTTACAATTCAATTATATTCATACCAAATATGGCTGTTTAATAAATACCGGATATAGTTAATATTTTCTTCCCTACAATCATAATAATAAAATAAATTGCTTTATAAAATAATTGAACACAAAGATATACACAACAGAATAAATTGATCAATTTCAAGTTATCGCACGCGCAGTACAGACAGCCAGTGCATCCGATAACGATATTAATCACGATAACGTCTGTTAAGGACCATTTTATAAATAACAATGGTTTATCGCCATAAGAGAGTGGAGTTCGCAATTCGCATGGCACGAAATACGAGCGAACCGGATTCAAATCGGAGGGAGCATTTTGTAACTGGAGCATTTTGGGATAAAATAATGAGAATACAAAAGAACAAACAATATTTACCTCCTTAAATATCATTCCTTGATTTAACCTGTTGTATCTGATGTTCCTAGTTTGTTTTATATTATCACTACATTTTTTTATATATAACTAGCTGTTGCCCGCGGCTTCACCCGCGCGACTTTGGCTTTGATGAAAAGTCTTTTTGTATTCCAAACTGTTTCCTGTGTTCCAATCTTCGATTTTTATACGTCTGCAGAAAATGCTCATCAGATTAATCAAGTTTTGCTAAAGCGCCATTTCCGTATCTGTTATAGTGTAGCTGGTCTCTTAAAGTTATTCATCAGATGTTCCAGATCTTCAATTTTTATACGTTAGCAGAAAATGCTCATCAGGTCGAACGGTTTTTGCTAAGGCGCCATTTCCATATATGTTATAGTGTAGCTGGTCTCTTGAAGCTTTTCATCAGATGTTTCAGATCTTCAATTTTTATACGTCAGCAGAAAATGCTCATCAGGTTGAACGATTTTTGCTAAGGCGCCATTTCCATATATGTTATAGTGTAGCTAGCTGGTCTCTTGGAGCTTTTCATCAGATGTTTCAGATCTTCAAATTTTATACGTCAGCAGAAAATGCTCATCAGGTCGAACGACTTTTGTTAAGGCACCATTTCCATATTTCTTATAGTTTAGCTGTTCTGTTATGGTTCTTCATCAGGTGTTCCAGTTTTCAAAATCAATATAGCCTATATGTTGCCCAGGCTTAATAGCTATACAACAAAAAAAGTTTCATTCAAATCCGTCCAGTAGTTTTTGCGTGAAATGCGTACATACATACAGACAGACAGACAGACAAGAAATTCCAAATATTTTTTTTGATTTCTATTGTTCTTTTTAAGTGTCCCTCTATCCATTTTACTCAAAAACTAAAAATATTTTTACTGTTTTATTATATGTATAGTACACGGTTCACAATTTATAGTAATTTATTTGATGATGCCTTGATCGAAAAAATAACCTGTCTCACAGATTACTTAAAACTTGTATTGTTGTTCGGTACCTGTTGTTGTGTGTTGGCAAATAAAGATTTTTTTTTATTTATTTAATAATAAAAAGATTATTTTGTTCTCCTATTTGTGTTTTGTATGTATCTTTCATGAAGACGTACCTACATCAAATTGCTTCTTTTTCACTTTTACGGCTATAAGTATTATTTGTCCTCTATTTATAAATATGAAACTAACTTTGAACTTCATACGAGTATTGTGTTAAATTTAATATTGTGATATCTACATGTGCTCTGTGTTTCAGGAACAAGTTTACATTTTTGTAAAAACATCCCTGATTCTCTTTAGATTTTGGATTTGATTCGTTACGTGAATTTTTAAATCAAAGTCCATTTCGAATATTCATATACATTTTTCAAGTGTCAGTTCTATACTCCCCTTATTTTGAAACATTGTCGTCTCGAATATCGCCCCCTTATGTCGATAATAAGATTTTCTTTCGAACACCGCAACTTGGCAGTTTCTCTTTTTTGTGTACGTACACCTGCAATGTAGGCCAATCTTGGCTTATTTCGACATGAGCTCATGATTGACGCTGATCGAACAAATCATATGTTACACACATTCGTCCGCAAGTTTACCGTTTTGCCTTCCAGGTTCCAGTGTAATTCCGATATAGATGACAACGTATGTAGTACTTACCTCATTTTTTTTTTTAAATACTGTGCAGACATATAAGCCTATAATCCATTATTATTATTATTTACTATGTGGGGACGCCAGCGCGAGCACCAGACGGGTGATCAGTCCACTTATGCTGGGACCATTTCACCCAATTCCCCGAGACCCGTATAGGGTTTTGAGTTACCTGGTAACTCACGTTGGTGGCGACCCATTGAATCTACCTGTTACTTTGCAGAATTTTAACATCTGCCCTATTGTAATGTTGCTCAGATCATCCTCAGATAGGACGTCTGAGCCCAATACTTCTCTCCTTGCAGCTGCAAATGCAGGACATTCTGCTATTAAGTGAAAGCTAGTTTCCTCTTCTTCCAGGCAGCTGGGACAAATGGGATCGTCCATTTGCTTAATCACTGTCAAGTGCCTGTTCAGTTGACAGTGTCCTGTGAGGATTCCTATAATGATTCTAATGTTCTTCCTGCTCAATTTGAGCAGGTGTTTTGATTTCTTTTGGTCTGCTGCTTTGATGAAGATTTTAGATTGTCTTAGACTTCTAGTTCTTCTCCATCTTCTATTGGATTCTACTTTCATTCTATGCTTGATGACGCCTTTCGTTATCCCATAGGCTATGGGAAGTCTGGGTTCAGGTCCCATGAAGGTTTCATCTGCTCCTTTCCTAGCAAGTTCGTCTGCTCTTTCATTGCCAGTTATGCCACTATGACCTGGAACCCAGGCCACAGTGACCGCAGTATTGTTGGCCAGCCTGTTCAGAGCATCCTTGCATTCTTTAACTAACGCCGACGTTGTTTCTTCTTTATCTAGTGCTTTTAGCGCTGCTTGGCTGTCACTGTATATGATGACTTTTTCCGTATTGTCGGGCCATTCGCTTATAGTGTTCACACACTCCAGGATTGCGTTTATTTCTCCTTGGAACACGCTAGCGTATTTACCCAATTTTACGGTTCTTTCATATTCTGTACCGTCCTGATGTGTGATCAGTATACCGGAGCCAGATAGCTTTGTAGATTCTTTCCTGGAGCCATCAGTGAAACAGGTTGTCGTGACAATGCCCGCCTCATCTGCGACTTTCCAGTCTTCTCTGGTACCTATGTGTATCTTGTACTTTTTGTCAAAGATCCTTGCTTTCCTGATGAGATCATTATTTGCTAGGATCATTGACAGGTTACCTATATATTCGCGTTCTATTTCCACGTGACCTTTGTCTATGTGTATCCCTTTCCAGAGTTTATGGCTTTTTAGTCGAAACCATTGCTCTGTTGCCCTCCTTTTTATTTCTATGTCCAATGGATTTAGACCGAGGGCCATTTCTAGTGACGCCGTCGGGGTTGATTTCATCACCCCCGATACCATCAGTCCGGCCAGTCTTTGGACCTTGTCTAGTTCCCTTTTGTTGGTACTTTGAGCAGCTTTATGCCACCACACTATGGCACCGTGAAGAATTCTTGGCATTATTATTGCCTTGTATACCCATATGAATATTTCGGGTTTCATTCCCCAGGTTCTTCCTATCGCTCTTCGGCACTGCATCATGGCCACTTTCGCCTTTGCGCAAGTGTCCACGATGTGAGACTTGAAGGTAAGTGTGTCGTCTATGATAACACCCAGATACTTGATTTCTCTTACCATCTCTAGATTGGTGTTATTGATTTGGATAGGAGCAGGTAACGACTTGTTCCTTTTGGTGGTAAATAAAACGCCTATAATCCATACTAATATTATAAATGCGAAAGTTTGGATGTGAGTTTGTGAGTTTGTGAATTTGTGAGTTTGTGAGTTTGTGAGGATGTTTGTTACTCAATCACGCAAAATCTACTGGACGGATTCGATGAAATTTGGTACAGAGGTAGATAATGACCTGGAATAGCACATAGGCTACTTTTTATCCCGGGAAAAAGCACTGTTCCCGTGGGAAATTCACGCGGGCGAAGCCGCGGGCAAAAGCTAGTATGTAATAAGTAAATAAAAAATAACCATAACGCCCATTAAATATTGCGAATGCTTAAAGCATCTATAAATATCCATGCAGTGGTTGAAAATTAGTTTCCTTGAGAATTAAAAGGACGACGAGGTCGTTGCCGCATAATTTTGGTTAAATGCTAAATCAAGAAAACTTGAGTGACTGGTATTCTATGGACAAACCTGTCATCGGTATCATTACACGTGTGCTAATCGACTCATTTTATAAAAAAACTAGCTGTTGCCCACGGCTTCGCCCGCGTGAGTTTCGCTTAGATGAAAAATCTTTTTGTGTTTCAAAGTCATTTGGTTATCCCGTGTCCTGCGGGAATATATTAGGTACTTGTAGTACAGTCGCGGTGTTAAAATGAATCAAAAGTGACATTTCATTCAATAAACGATCTTTGTCTGCTCGTTATCTACAATTTCCCGTGTACCACCACTCCCACCCCGATTCCCTCTTTGTCCTATCCCGTGTTCTATCTATTTATACGTCAGTAGAAAATGCTCATCAGGTTGAACGACTTTTGCTAAGGTCCCATATCCATTTATTTTATAGAGTAGCTGGTCTCTTGGAGTTCTTCATCAGATGTTCCATAATCTTAAATTTTTATACGTCAGCAGAAAATGCTCATCAGGTTGAACGACTTTTGTTAAGGCGCTATTTCCATATTTCTTATAGTTTAGCTGTTCTGTTGAGGTTCTTCATCAGGTGTTCCAGTTTTCAAAATCAATTGTAGCCTATATGTTGCCCAGGCCTAATAGATATACAACAAAAAAAGTTTCATTCAAATCCGTCCAGTAGTTTTTGCGTGAAACGCGTACATACATACAGACAGACAGACAGACAGACAGACAGACAGACAGACAGACAGACAGACAGACAGACAGACAGACAGACAGACAAGAAATTCCAAAAAAATATTTTTGCTTTCTATTATTCTTTTAAAGTGTCCCTCTATCCATTTCAGTCAAAAATACTAAATGTACAGACAAAATATTTTTACTGTTTTATTATATGTATAGATAACAATATTTATAACATCCTAAAGCACTCTGTAAACTAAGAATTAAACTACAAATTAGAATTTTTTCATATGAGACAGTTTAAAGTTTACATGAAATGTCCTAAAAATTATTCCCATTTTCCGTCCGATAGGAAAAAAATCATGACTTTCTAAAAGTAGTTTTGCAGTTTAAAACATCGAAACATCTTTATTATGTATAGCTTTTGCCCGCGGCTTCGCTTTCTTATTAAGTCATAACATCTACCTACATGCCAAATTTCAGCCCGATCCGTCCAGTGGTTTGGGCTGTGCGTTGATAGATCACTATGACAGTCAGTCAGTCACCTTTGAGTATAAGCAAAGAATAAGCATTGCCATCCAACGTGGCAATGCTGCCAGCCTTCTGGGCACGCTTCCGCGGGGCAATGACACTTTCTACTTATAGTTTTAATTTATTAGGAGTTATTTTTCTTTTTAGTTAGTTTTAGTTTATTTTTAATTAGTTAGTTTTAGTTTTTAGTTTTCAAATATAATTTAGATTTACTTAGTTAAGAAACAATTTGTAATTTATTTGGAAAATAAAGATCCTTTGAGTTATATATATTATTAAGTATGTTTTGCGTTTTTGGTTTTAAGTACCCATAAGAAATGTAGGCAGAGAGAATTATAGGATTATTGAAATATCATAAATTTATCTATGAGCTCGATCTACATATAATGCCTCTGAAATAGTATTGCATTCGCAGTAAGGCCCAGCAGCGTGGGAATCTCGAGCAGCCGCTCGGGCGCCTCTCAGTTTGGTGTCCAGCCGTATTTCATGTCATTAGGATACGATACGCACTTCGGCCGGTTACGTTGCTAAAGAGCAACTTATTGATTCGATTCCAGCATTCTTCAGATCGAAAAGACGATCTCTTTTCGAAAAACTTCATTTGGATTCCGGATCGGAGAAAGAATGTCATGAAGTTAATATATGAGATTCATCTTAATTGCAACTGTCAACGTATATAAGTATATCATTAGTAAGTAAAATCTGCGTAAATGCTACGAACAAGTATGAATCATTTAACTGTGCTGTAAGTTATTTTCTTTTCTACATTTTTATGAGTGCACTAAATCATTTTATCGCTAATTTTAGTGTGACAGCTCGCTAATAATTCTTTGTGGAGTGTCATGCATCGACGCAAGCAGCATCGCCGCGGGCTATCCTTGTGGCACGAGGCGGTCTAAACTGCGCGCGCAGTGATAATTTCACTTTTACTGCCATCTTGGATAGATGTATAATATCTGTCATAAACGATCAACGGTGCGCATACGAACGAGATCAGAGAGCAAACGGTCATCCGCGATACGTTAAATGCCGGGGGTCAAGTCACCACGTCTGCTCATCCGCCACTGAAGCTACAAAAACCCAGAGTATAGTAGGCTACCCGAACGTGTACTTCACTTTGCGTACCTTTACTAAAATGTTATTATGTTAAAGTAAATGTTTTTACTATGATATATAGAACACCGGACAAAAAATGTCTAGATACTAGAAAAATTGAGATACAGCTAGCATCGACGCTATCAGTGCTAAATAAATTTGACGCCTCTTTTCGTTGTCAATAAGGTCACGATGATTCATTAGATACATAAAAAAGCTGTTATTCAAAAACTACTGGTGAGTCTAGGTATTTGATAATATTATAGATTTCGGTTCATTTGATCTATTATTATAGTTCTTTTTAATTTCTGCTGTTAGGATGCCGTACAGAATGGCTAGTTGGCGGCTTCCGTTATAGGTCTTACAGAAGATCTATTATATATGCAATGAATCTTTACATATACAGGTAGAGTAAATAATAAGGTAGTCATTTAGCGCTAATGATTATCTTTACATTCGTAAAGATAATCATTACTAACATCTTTCTGTACATTCGTAAAGTTAAATTTCTACCATTTTAATTTTGTATAATAAGTAAAGCTAATTGTAGTACATTAAATTCTGCAGTTTTTGAATTTATATCAAAAATGTACAGAACATTAAGTTATTCTAACCTTTTTAATACATATTATATGACATATATATTTTACGACGCTACATTCCAATAAAAATGACTAGTTTCGCAATGGATTTTCATGCAGTTTTCACCAAGGATTGATGTATAATTTACATGGGCAAAGCCGCGGGTAAAAGTACTAGTATATGTACTACTATATTATGTGTATGTATATTGTATATAATGTGCAGACGGTTTCTATGATATGCTTCAATAAATATTCAAAGGCTTCAATTTGATTAAGATGGATACGAACACAGATTCCACATTTATCCACATAAATCGATCAGAACAGCTGAAATTCAGATTAATCCAAATACCTATGTCGCATTCCCAGATTGACAGTGACGGCGCACCTGCGCCTCGGCTTGCGTGGTCTGGGCAGTAAACGAGCAAGTCGATGTAAAACTATGTACGATCGCCAATTAAAACCGTCGCATTGTAGTTGCGTTGCAACGCTATCGCGAGTTGCATCGGCTACGACCGCCAACACTGCCTCGCAAAATACCGTATACCTATACAAAAGTATGTTTTATTTTACCTATATTGGATTAAGAGAAATATATTAGTCATACTTAAAAAGAACGGACTGCTGATAGCTAGGATGATGGTGTGGGGACGATCTTATCTTATTTCATCTCGTGGTAAAAATTGAACTTTAACTTTTAGATCAGATTCAAGTTCTAAATACCTCACACACAGGTACAGTAAGGCTAGATGCTATCAAATCATCTGCAAGAACCTCTCTCATTGAACCGTGTAATTTATTGCTCAGATATGACCCACTGCTGGACTAAGGCTTCCCCTAATTTACTCTACTCGTCTCTATCTTTCGACTTTTTTTCTTTTTTTCTAGTTCTTATAGAAAAATTGCTCCGAAAACCAACTTTAAAGACTATTACATTCTCTAGGATTCAAATTCCAAACATCGTTTCTTCGATGTTCCAATTCTGTATTATTTTTAGGCAGATCATCACCGAGTAAATTCCCAAACCTTTGTTCGCACAATCCTCTCCATCTTTCTGTAGCGTTAATTGTCCGCTTGTTTTGCAGGAAACAAATACAGTACAATTTGTAGACATCATTCGATTGCTTTTAAAGATACAGATATACAGATAAACTGGCTATTGCAATTGCGAAATCGAGGTCGTTTAATGCGTCTTAATTAAAGATATCTGTTAAGTTTACCAGCGCTAATAACGATCCATGCCATTGACAAAATTCTATAGGATGATCATAAATTTATACAATAGATCATTTATAGTATACCTACTCATTAAAAATATAAGGTACCTAGGTATATTATAAAATAATGCCGGCGGCCAAGCATCTCGGCGTTCAAAATGTTGCGTCTTTTTATATTTTTGTCATTGGTAAATAAAATATTACATTAAGATAATAAATATTTATTTATTCTATTTGTTTCCACCCGCATCAGTGCATCCTGCAGGTCTCTCATGTAATTTATAAACCTCGACAAACCTAAAATCTTCACACAGCCTTTGTAGGTTTAACTAGAGGTGAGCACTTAAAGTCCACTCGACGGACATTAGCGTGTCAGTGGTTGCACGTTGCTCGCACGTTACAAGACCTAACAATGTTGCGTGTCGAGCGACGTGATCAGCACGAAGCACCGCTGGAGAAATTACTTTAATCTATTCGAAGGAAGCCAAGGGTCCTAAAGAATGTACACTCAGTGCGGTGCTGGATGATGCTGGAGGAACATTTGATACGCACATTTAGATGAGTCATTGTGATTCTATTTTAACACTATGTATTCTGCTAAATTAAATTAATACCTTTAGTCTTTCTCATGAATGTTTCTATTTAACTTTATTATTTCTTTCACAAGAAAATATTAGAATCTAAAAGTCTCTATGGTAAGATACTTAAATATAACAAATTACTGAAATTCACAGTATTTATAAATGTTTGATAGCATGTTATAAATACCTGCTAATACAGAAATAAAGTCTATTTATTCTAGATCGTATCCATAAAATCGGGCTTAATATTACTCATATTCATTATCTTATGTTTGAGAGATGATCTGTCAACGAAAGTTATAAATACAGTACACAATGGTAAATATGTGTAAGAAAATGCCGAGTCGTCGTGATCCAGATGTACATTTTCTAAAGCTCGCGACGACACTGTGCGCCTCCCACAAAACAGAATCTATCGTTTATCTATTTTTAAATCAATATCAATGAGTTTTATTCCTCCGCATGCATGTGATGCGACCAAGATGCTGTCTCTTGATTTTCGAGCCAATATTTAACATATACTTGTGTTCTTAATGTATTACTCCAACCGATCCTTAAACAATGTTATTTACGCTTGATCCTACATAATAATGGATTACCGCGATTCAGCATTGCACATCTGGAGGCCGATTCCACTAATTACAAACGTCGATATTATGTCTCAATTGTGTCTCAAGAGCCAAAGAAATTGAAATAAAAGTGACAAGATCCCTGTAAGACTTCTATAGTTTATTACGATTTCTTTGGCATTTAAGACACAACTGAGGCACGACATCTACGTTTGTAATTTGTAGAATCAAGGGCCTATTTATTCGTATAAGTTGTATCGGCGCGGGCGCAGGGCGGCGCGGCGTGCTGCGTGCGTCGTCGTCGTCGTCGTCCGCGATCGTGGCGCAACCGATCGTTAACCCACATGCACCAGCTTCACTTGCATTCTAAACTTATAACATTTTAATCCTGAGAATAATTTCATATTTACGTTACGTCTATAATGGTAAAATTAACTATCATGTTATTTAGACAAAATGACTCATTAGCTCTTTACACATCTGGGTGACGTATTACCTTGACCTGTTCAATATTTCTACATGAGAAGAATCAATGGACTTTGTTCCATTTAATCGTAGTAAATTTTGTCATTGTACGTGATGAGTAAATGACTATTTGAAGATTTATTATTAGATTTTATATGTCTGATTCAATCTGCCTTCAGAAAATTCAATAAATTATATTATTAAAACCGCAATTTTTTAGGTATAGACTTGCGAACCCGCATGCAGTATGTATTTTTTTTATTTATATTCAAATTTGCAATAATCTCAGGAAATTAACATTTCGTGACTTGTAACTATTGTAGTTTCGTAGTTGTCTCGCCTTCCAAATTAATCAGAATATTGTGAGGCAAGAACAATATACAAAATGGGATTTACAACGTATGTTGGCGCACTCTGCGCTATAGCGTTTTTTTAGAACGAAATAAATCTTTACATGATTTATCTCATACTTGACGCCCCCAAGTAACATTTTAGGTTTTAGAAAGATTTTAAAAAGGTTCTAGAACCTCTAGAAGTATGGAAATCTACTCGTAAGTCTTAATAGACTCAATAACATTATGTTAACCATATATTAACCTCCTGTGTGCAAAAAGGGCCCACGTTTTAGAACCTTTTCGAGAGCTACAGCAAAACCTATAGTTCTTATCAGAATACCTTAATTTAACGTTAATATAACCTTGTATAGACAGCTTTAAAAGTTATAAATTAATCTTGGATGTAACCTATGACAACTTAAAACCTTTTTGATGGACTTGAATAAAAGCCTTTTCAAGAATCCCGGGTTTTAAAATGTTTCTGTTTAAGATATTTTTACACAAAACACCAATCGTGGCTTTAAATACTTTATTTATAAATGGCGATTTCCTAGCTGTCATGTAACAAGTTTTAAAATGGCGAGATATGAGTGATGTATTATAACGAAATAATTTGGAGCTTGTTGAAGTCAGGCAATATTATAAAAATACTGCGACTAGCACTTTATTGTGAAATGTTAGGATAATTGTCTGGTTATACGAAACGGGCCTTTCGAAAGTTAAAAATTTTGAAGATATTTTAATGCAATATGAGTATAAAATGAAGTGGTTGGTGGCAAATCGCATTGGAAATAAAACTTCTATTCAAAGAAAAAGCATTATATATTAAATCGTACAGCATACGTTTCTTAATATTGCCTTTTGGATAAAATATTGCTATTTGCTTAAATTTTTTTAATTATTTCATTAAAAAAATATGGCTGTCATTAACAAATTACTAGAGAGCATTTTAATTAACCTTTTTAGGATTGTAACAACTACAAGCTTTTAATGTTTGCCGAATTAGGAGCTAAGGGTTATATGGCAGAGCTAGTTAAAACGACTAAGCTATTTTCGCAGCTCTAAGGTTATCGCCAGGAGTAGTTCAAAACTTACGAGTCGCGAAAACAACCGCTGAGCACATTTAGTTGCTTTTAAGATTTGGTTGTAGAAGCCGAATGTGCCGGTTCATCTTGCAATAGTGTTGCCGGACTTTCGATAGTTTGACTATCGATTGTTTGTTTGTTGAAATATAAGTGTCATTAGTATCGATAATATTAATACTATCGATAGTATTTATTAGAATACATCAATAGTATCGAAAAGCAATAAACGATAGTTTGGGTTATCATCAATAGTATCGCAAACTATTGGATATCGATACTATCGATGTTATGGATACTATCGATAGGCCTATCGATAGTGTCACTATTTTTCAAGGTCACAATACTATTGACAATACTATCGATAGTCAACACTATTGCTACAACACTATAAAGCTTTAGAATATTCTTGTAGGACTTTAATTATGCCTTCAGCTCATAAACAATATCTTATTGGTTTGGATTTTTACCAAGCAGTCAAAATTAGTTTGCCTGGACAACTAAATACAGCCTAAAGGTTTATAGTAAGTTTTAGAAATTACTTAAAGGCGAGTTCAACTTTATAGTTATATCAAACCTAAAATTTAAACCTTTAGATCACAATTAAGCATAGTGCTAGCTTTTTCAGAACCTAATCAGGAGTCTACAACAACTATGAGATCCTAAGTCTTAATGCTCTTAAAACACGAGTCAAAATTACTTTAATTTAAACTCTTGTCCGCGGCTTGAAGGTTATAGTAATAAACAATTAGTTTTAAGACTTATTAATCATTCTCAAATACTTTTTAGTACCAGATAGCATAACGATAACCTTCTAACGACCATTTTCGAACCTAAAGGCATTTTTTACAACCTAGACCCGAATCAAATGTTACTTGCACAGTCCTAATATTTCTACTTTTACATATCTTTACTAACCGAACGGCTTCTCTAGAAATTTTGAAATGATGAGTATTATATACGTATAATTCTGATACTGAAATATATAAACAAGTACTGAAAGAATAGTTGTATAACTTAATAGTACCAATCAATAGATTTATTTAAGAAAGTAACAAACGGGGTGGGGTGGGTAGGAAGTAAGATAAAACTCTTATTTTTCAACGATTAAAAGGCTGTCAATAGCTCTGTCCTCCAAACTGTCTAGTGTCGAATATCTCCTACTATGTATCTGTCGGACACGTAAATAATATTTCGTGGAATATCAGCGTGTAGTATCAGCTGACAAGTGAAACGTAATACGGTGTTTCGGTCCGCGGGACCGCTCCAATTCGACGTCGTGTCATTTGTCAGCCTTTCTCATTTTACATTACACACGTTTTCATTATCATGATGAACAAATAAAACAAATAGCTAAGGGAACACAAAACATATAAAGTTTATCGGTTTGCATTTGTGAGAATATTATTAAGATTTATACCTACATAAATGGTACTAAAATGATGAGAATCCTACATTAGAAACAATTGAATCGAAAATAAATATATTAATATCCAATCGCATCATTTATATGTATATTCATACTGTTTTTTTCAAATATCCATTCATAATATAGTCTGTATTTTATAAGTATGCGTTGATGTCTTTTGTATGAGGAACAATTTCTACGTCTCCCGACTTAAAATACGACACGACCACACACAATACCTATATTAATGCTATCTGAAGTGAAACTAATCAGAATGATCTACCAGTTAGTATGGTTATTTTGTTAGTAGTAAGTACATTGTAAGCAAAATAACAGCAGATAGTTCGGCTGACGGCGCGGCGGCCGCGTGATGGCTGACGGGCGCGCCGCGTGACTCGCTCGCCCTGGTTTCATACAGGATCTGTAGCGTGAGCGACGCGAGCTTATTAATTAAACATCCAGATACAGCCATGCTACATTTGTTACAAATACCACCGTTTCAATCGTACAGCTATTGGGCTATATCATTGATGCTACATAGTACCTATAACGCATTGCCAGTAGATTTATTTTATCCTATAGATGTAAGTTTAATACGCGAAGAAGTAGGAAATCTATTTTAAACCATAAAAGTATTTGAGTAGTTTAGAAACAACATTCAAATTATTTATTTAATTCATAATGTGCGAATTTCTTTATTATATTACGCTTCTGTCATTAGATCGAGTATTTTGAAAATAATATACGTTTTCTCTTATTTCAGATTCAACGAAACCCGGACTTCCGTAGAAAAACCATGGCATTTTTCGTCAAGTTGATCGCTGTTACATTTGAGAGCCCAGCGAACTAAGTTCTTGAGCAGCCGCGAATAGGGTCGAGGTGAATAATGGGAAAAAGGAACGTACGGATCAAGTTCGCACACTCCATTGGTCCGCCGATCGACTCCAGCACGTCGGGCGCGCACGAGTAGCCGCGCCCGCACCCTCTCCCAAACTCTCAGTTACCGACGCTCTAGCGACTGCCAATTAAGTACAAGTCATACCGGGTTTTAATTCACTTATTTAAACTTAGATATATTTATTGTAGTACAAAGACAAGCCGAACAAACACGACGAGAGTCTGCTTAATGCAGCAAGACAACAGAGCCGAGTAGACGTCCTCGGTCGAATAATTGAAACGGTAGTCATGACGGCCACTGCCCCAGAACTGTCAAAATCAGATTTCTTTGATTTCGTGACGTCCAACGAGGTTACTGATGCTCAATATAAGCAGCAAATGCGATCTGTGAATGTGTTCATGGAATCACCTGACTCGAGATCGAATCCTTTGCTCTCCGAGGAGCCAAAGGAGCAGAACAACAACAGTTTGTTGAGCGTCAGCGCCACGCCCGCCGTCGCCGGCAACATGGCCGTGGCAACCACTTCCACTACTTTACAGAGCTTTGACTCTATTTGGAACGTAGATCGCGACCGCGATCGTTTGGATACTACCATGTTAGAAGACCTCAACAAGTTTTATTGGAACCAAGATAGCGAAATTAATGGTACACATTCGTGCACTGATACTGCTATATCAAACAAATTAATTAGCAATACAGATGGGCAAATATACACGCTCACAGTTCTTAATCAAGACGTAAATGAAACCAGTTCGAATCGTTACAATTCGCAATACGAGGAGGCTTCTATGTCTAGCCCTGCGGACATAGAACAGCCATCGTCACTGGATCTCGAATCAATATTAAATATGAATGGATTTCCAAATGATTTTAATCCAGATCTCCCGAAAGTAAGTGACTTTTCGTACGAAGAAGGTGATTCGGAAAGTCAAACTGCAGATATGAGTTCGAGTAGTTTGGTCAAAGTTGAACCTTATACTTATGACGACAATGAGTTCCAGTCGAACGACAAAAAAGAGGAATGTTTAAGTTCGGTTGTTGGTAACACGACAATTTTGGATACGCAAGTTGAATTCGATAATAATAATGATTGGAAATTAACAAATCAAAATACTGAATCCACTGAGTCCTTATTAAGAAATGCTTTACAGGGAAAAGCATTCATTAGATACAGTACATTACAGAAAAATACTATTAAACTGGAAGGTAATACAGAATTGAAAAGAGTAATTATTAACAATAACAACAAATCAGATATACCATCTATGTATCAAGATCGTAAATCTTCTGATACGGAACTATGTCTAATGTCAATGCCGACTGAAAACTTAAATATATCAATTCTATTCGAAGACCCAAACACAACTGTAATCACCAATGGAGAAAACCCAACGTCAACACAAAATGTTGATGATATTTTACTATCAACATTGGATAATAATTACCCCGAGGATTATGAGAAATTAAAACGGATAGCTACAGAACTTGGCGAATCAATGCAGCCATTTTATACTGTAGAGCCCATTGATCCAACGCGAAATGTGTATAACATACATCACGTGAACGGGGAACTAGTGACGATTCCCGCCAGTGAAGTACAACTAAACCCACACTTACAAATAGTGACTGCATCGCCAACGATATCAAGTACGAAGCCAGGAAGCAAAAAGCATAGGAGACCACAGAACAAAAACCCATCGCCAGCAGCACAGTCGCAATCCGGGACGGCTATCCAGGCCGCTACGTCTACATCGAACGGTGTTAGAAAAGAAAGATCTCTCCATTACTGCTCAATTTGTTCGAAAGGCTTTAAAGATAAGTACTCAGTGAACGTTCATGTAAGGACACATACAGGAGAGAAACCGTTTTCGTGTTCTCTTTGCGGCAAAAGTTTCAGACAAAAGGCGCATCTCGCGAAGCACTACCAGACGCACATCGCACAGAAGACCGCCGCTGCCAACGGCGCGGGCGCCGCCAAGCCCGGCAAGCAGAGGTAACCGCACCCGCCGCCTCGCTCTCGGTCATTCACATTCATAGTCAATTGAACTTTGTCACGGTGATAAACAAACGTATTTTTATAATCGAATACCTAAAGGCTGAAATATCACAGATGAATTTGGTAAGGTGCTAATTATTGTAGTAGTTATAGAGAAGTAAGGCAGTTGTAAAAGAGAATTTGAAGGTTCATGGCCGTTTATCATAATTGTTAATTTGTGTGTAAAATCCGCCCGTTACCGAATACTGTTTAGCTTTAGCTAAGAATAGATAGTTGTAATATCGAGATTATATTAATGTCTACATTCCATATTTATTAGTCATTTAATATTAATTTACGTTGAAGTCACGTATTTTCATGCATTTTGTAAAGATGATGCTTTGTTCCTGAATTTATACCTAAATTAAAGATGCGCAGAAAGTAATATCATTTCAGTAGCGCGCCGCTTACGTTCGAAGGTGGACGCTTGTTAGTTATCTATCCAGTTTCCAGGGCTTCTCAACCGTTTTGTCGCTCACAATGTTTAATTGCGCTAGATGCAATAATGAAACGTCCGATGTCGCTGTATGCTCCAGATGCAAGCGTGGATTTGATTTTGCATGTGTGGGCATTACTGAAGCCGGGTACCGCAAATTGGGGGATCGAAAGAATACTTGGCGATGCCCGGAGTGCAAGTGTCGATCATCCTCGCCTTTGGTTCTCAAAGAAACGAACGAACCATTTTCACCTGAGCCGATCGATGTGCAATCCCAGTTGCAAAATATCATGGAGAGGCTGGCCCCATTGAAGACCCTGTCTGACGATGTTAGAGCCATTAAGGATGACCTGGCTGCTTTGCAGAGATCCGTGAACTTTGCTCATGACGCTATTAAGGAGTGTGCGGAGTCGATGAAAACCCTTGACGGCAGGGTTAAAGCTGTAGAAGAAAGCGTTGTGATAATCCCATCGCTGCAAGCAGAAGTGGCAAGACTCCAGCAGCAACTACATGAGAGGGACCAGTGGGATCGGGCCAACAATATCGAAATTAAAGGGATTCCCCTGAAAAATAATGAAAATTTATATGATGTTGCTCTGGATATCGGTAATTATATCGGCTGTCCTATCAAAAAGGATGACATAAATTACATAGCGAGAATTCCCTCTCAGCAGTCGGGTGTTCCAAAACCCATCATTGTGGCTTTCAATAATCGATATAAAAAAGAAGATGTCGTAGCCTCGGCGCGTTCGCGGAAAGAGTTGTTTCTGAAGGATCTGAAGTCCGGACACGCAAATGAGGGATGTTTCTTCGTTAACGATCACCTCACGGTCCACAACAAAAAGCTGTTGACAAAGGCTAAATCCTTAGCAAAGGAGAGGAATTTTCAATTTATTTGGGTCAAACATTCGAAGATAATGGCCAGAAGGAACCCAACGTCACCGATTTTTGTCATAAAAACGGAAGCCGATCTCCAGAGAATCACTTAAGTATAATGTTTTTCATTATTTGTTTACTTTTAAATATAAATATTTCTTTGCCATTGTTTACGGGCCAAGAGTTGGTCACCCCTGCCTTAGTTGCACGCACACACCGCATACACCGCTATTCATTCGGTCTCGGCAACCGGTTATCGGTTGAGCTACCCGCCTATGCTGGTCAGCTGTTTTGCCTATTGATGCATTTTGTGCTGCAGATATTAAGATTTATTTTGCGTTGGCTATTAATTACGATATTGTTTTATTACGTATTTGTGCGAATTGTTTTAACCACCGTGGTCGGAACTTATTTAAAAAGTATTTTATTACTTGATGGGTTGATGGAATTAGATTACTTTTTGGGAAGATATTTGAATGTTATATTGAATGCCTTTACCTATAAATACTGTTATTTAAATAATTTATTTATCTGTCTATTATTTGTATTTTCTGATGGGTGCAAACGAAACAAGTATATGAAATGTGTCATGGAGGTAACTTATATTGTGGTAATTAATTATTCTGTGATGTTAATAGAACGAGGTATATTTTTCTACTTTATTTCGGCTTCTGCATTTTTCATTATTATAATTATTTGTTTTATTCATTTATTTAAGTGCTATATAGTTATTTTAAATCTTTGTATCAATGTATAACAAATTTAATATATTCTATCAAAATGCCCGGGGACTGCGTACGAAGACAGATCAATTCAAAAGAAACTTGCTTCTTAATTCTTTTGATGCTATTATTATTACCGAGACATGGCTAACGGATGGTATACTTAACCAAGAACTATTTGATGATAGATATGTCGTATGGAGAAATGACCGAAACTATGAATTAACTAACCAAGAGCGTGGTGGTGGCGTTGTCATAGCGGTCCGCCGAGACATCGCTGCTTTGGATCGCCCTGAGTGGTGCTCCTCTGCTGAGGATCTCTGGGTAACCATTTCCCTTAAACGACCTGGCAGTAGGAATCCCGTTAAAATACATTTATGTGTTCTTTATCTTTGTAGTGAAAATGAAGGCAATAGCTTCAATATTCAGTTGCAAAACTTCTCAGATAAACTATTTGAGATTGTTAGCTCTTGTCCAGATGATAAATTTATTATTGCCGGAGATTTTAATTTCCCTTTTGTTGACTGGCAGAGTCAGGGTAGCTACCTTACACCCTGTGGCGCAATCACTAATAGTCAGTCAGATTTCTTTGATACTCTGGCACAATGTAATCTATTTCAGTGCAATCCTGTTAAAAACCATAACAACAGATTCTTAGACCTGGTTTTCTCCAATGATGAACTTCTAATTACCCCAAGTGCAGATCCCCTTGTATTGGATGATATTCCTCATCATAAGTCTATATGTATTACTGCCTGTTTTGCTGTAGTGAAACCTCTTGAAGTCAATAAATTTACTAAATACTTTTACAACTCTGGCAATTTTGAGGCTATGTGTTCTGCCCTTGATGCTATTGACTGGCAAAGTCGACTGTTGGAAGGTTCTGTTGAAGACGCCGTTAAGGTATTGTACGATACTATCTATGAACTCCGGGATACTTATATACCTCATAAAGTTATAACACCTAGTTCCTACCCACCTTGGTATAGTCCTGACCTAAAAAAGGTATTAAAGGAGAAGTATAAGTACTGGCGTAAATATAAGAAATATGGAAATCTTGAAGATTATGCTGCTTTCTCATTGCTGAGGGGAAGGGCCAAAGTGTTGGAAGACTCATGCTACAAGTCGTATTTAAGTAAATCGGAGGAAGCTATTGTTAACAACCCTAAAACTTTTTGGTCTTTTATTAAGCAAAATGGTAACTCTTCTTCTAGTAAGTTGCCTTCATCTATGACACTTGAAGGAGTTTCAGGAACCAATGCCGAGGAGATATGTAATTTATTTGCTAATTACTTTCAAGCAAACTTTTTATCATCCTCACGTAGTGATGGGAGCTCTAATCTGGATGTGCCAAGTTCTAATTTTAACAGTATTGGAAATATCGAAATTAATACATCTGAAGTGCTAAAATTACTAAAAGCTGTGGACTTATCCAAAGGGGCTGGTCCAGATAATATATCACCTGTAATTATTGCTAAATGTGCCAATAGTTTGGCTGTCCCACTTAGTATTCTCTTCAGAAGGTCGTTGGATGAAGGTTGCATGCCTAACTTATGGAAATCTGCTTTTATAACTCCCATTCACAAAGGTGGCGATAGAAGTAATATTCAAAATTATAGGCCCATATCGAAGCTTTGTATTTTTGCTAAAATCTTTGAGAGTATTGTGCATAGTCAAGTATATGCTTCTTTATCTACTTGGTTTATTCCTCAGCAGCATGGTTTTATGAAGGGCCGATCACCCGTTTCCAATCTCATTCTATCTTATGACTATGTTACCGCTAGTATGGACTCCGGCTCACAGGTGGACATGACTTTCACTGATTTTAGTAAAGCCTTTGACCGAATTAATCATTCTATTCTCCTCGAAAAGCTTCTCGCAGCGGGAATACATGGAAATTTATTTCGATGGTTCTCGTCATACATTAGTAACCGTAGTCAGGCTGTAGCTGTGAATGGCTTCATGTCTAAGTGGATGTTAGTACCATCAGGGGTACCCCAGGGTTCTTTGCTCGGGCCCCTTTTATTTTCTATTTTCCTTAATGACATTGCATCCTGTTTTAAATATTCAAATTTCTTGTTATATGCAGATGACACAAAGATATTTAAAAAAATTGACTCACTTGATGATGCTCGTCTGTTGCAGGAGGATCTTGATAGGTTAGATAACTATTGTACCAATAATATGTTACAATTAAATGTATCTAAATGCTATACAATGACTGTAACTCGTAAAACGAACATTGTGACGTTTGACTACATACTCCGTGGCCATGTTCTTGCAAGAACAGATAAAATTAAAGATCTTGGCGTGATTATTGATTCCAAATTAATATTTGATAAACATATTGACTATATTGTCGGCAAGGCATCGAGAGCATTAGGATTTGTAATCAGGTCCTGTGCCAAATTCTATAAACTTAAAACTATAAAGGTTCTGTACTGTTCCTTCGTGCGCAGTATTCTGGAGTACGCCTCTGAGTTATGGAATCCTCTATACGATGTGTACATAAAAAGATTAGAAGGCATTCAAAGAAGATTTTTAAGATACTTACAATTCAAATGTAGGCATTACCTTCCTGATTATGAAGCTAGATGTAAGAAATACCATTTTCTTACGCTTGCAACTCGTAGAAATACATTGGATATAGTTTTCTTGAATAAATTATTAAATAACAAAATTGATTGTTCCCATTTACTTGGTGAAATTACTTTAAATGTTCCTCATAGGCGATTAAGAAATTTCCAACCCTTTCACGTTCCCTTATGTCATAGTAATTACCGTAGGAATTCTTATATCTGCAGAGCAAGTAGGCAATACAATGAGTTTCTGAATGACTACCCGGCATTTGACACTTTCGCTACCAGTGCATCAACAATTAAGCGAGCTGTGGCCAATTCTTTTTTCAATCCACCAAATTAGAAATTTTTACTTATTTTAAATATTTAGTTATCCTTCCCTGTTAACACTTGTGTGATTCTTTGGCTGATGCGGAATATGTGCGTTTATTTTGTTTGAGAAACTTTGGAATTTGGTTGTGTCTATTTGTGAAAACTTATAAATGGCTTTTCCTTTATTTATTGTTAATGTTTTGTAGTAATTACAAGCTGTAAGTTTTCCGTGGAAATAAAATAAATAAAAATTTCATAACAATGTGGAGGCCATATTTTTTTTGTCAATAACGAACAAATAAGCCATCAGATAATCTCCGCCGACAGATGAGCTGCGCCAGCGCAGATTACAGCTGCCGCCGTAATTTCTCCCGCAGCGCGACCGACTAAACTTTCTAAAAAATAAAAAAAGCAGTGTAAAAGAAAGAGCATTCTGTATCTACCATCTTTCACCGCTCGACTATCGCATCTCTATATTGATCTGTTCTACTCGTTATGTTATTTTTTCCTCATACTGAATTCTTAAATGACGTACCTTGCACTCTCGATTTCGACACAAATTGTTAGTTCGTACAAATGTACTTGCCTAGTACATTTGTACTTACCTGGTACATTTGTACAATGCGAAAGAAAATTGTTGAATTAAAGTTCGTATAGTACAAAAGAAATGATATTATTATTACTAAACTAATATAGTCTTAAATAAACCTATACAGCTAGGAACAGCAAGGAATGATATTATTCGGCTATCTATATAAGAGTAGTGAACGGTTTCTCATTCCCAATATAATATCTCTAGCCTGGGAGAGGCCTGATTGCCCTCAGATTGCTATAAATTAGAAAAACAAGTGGTGCTCCGATCATGGTCTTTAAAATTGTGCTCCCTTTCTCGTCCAACAAATTGGCCTTTCTTTGTTAGATTTCTGCACTTATGTACCAGTGCAACATCGAGCCTCGCCTCACATTGTTTACTAAATGTAACAGAAGTGGTCATTATCCTATAGCTCCTCGCCTCACTAAGATTTATATCAGAAACAAGAAAACAGTATAATTAGGGAAACGGGGGATGTTATACGAACGAACATGGTATAAACATAGTCCAGCATCATTTCCAGTTAGTTCAGCACCCACAGTGCATTAAAAGTGATCAAAGGTTTACGAGCTTTCACTAGTATACAGAATGTAATAGTTATTTATTACCGTCATCAAATTCCTAAATCGCTATTCGACAGCAGCCAACTTTGTATGAAGTTTATTCATTAATAGATTACGCAGCAGATTATTTTATATAAAAATAGTAAAATGAATTTGATTTGGTCGACCTCCATAACAGGAAATTAAAGTCTTTTTTAATGAGTACTGTCGTGGCGTGAGCGTGACACAGCAACTTGCGACGGAGTCGCGTTGCCGCCGGAACTTATTTATGAAACCGCAGTGCTAATACTTGTGAAAAATTTTAAGAATTTTTTAACTAATTTACGAATTCTAGGTTGAAATTGATCCTTTGTTTAAAATGTATAGTAATAATACGGAGCAGTAAAAATACATACATTTTTAGCTTTAGTTTTCGAGGCTCATGCTTTTCATGATCCGATCAAAGTGTAATAAAAAATAGTTTCATCTTAATATTCCTGTCAGCTATGAGGTCGCTATTTCGATAAGACTTCGACCTCCGCACGTCACAGCAGACAACGCACCCCTTGCAATGTCATTACGGCACGACCTTACTTTATTGTTTCTTTTTTGCTTCTGAGGCCAACAATCTAGAGTATTATAGAATATCGAGGCAATTATAAAACTCGTTATACTCCAATCCTAAACATACGTAAAGATTTAAACATTTTTTTTAACTTTCTTAACTGACCATTTCATTGTTGTTTAGTGTACTTTTTTGTTGCTAAAGTTACATATTTTAATAAATCAGATTATAAGGTCTATTTAACAAGTCTCAATATAACATGTATAAAATTTCATTGGTATGTAACAACTATATTGAACTTTTTTAGGGATATTTAGATTTGAAGAGCAGACCTTTAAAAGTTTAAACTGACTGACGCGACGACGACAGTTGTAAGCTCAAACTTTGAGTAAAAGCTTCCGAAATGTTCATACTGTCCGTGCTGTGTGTTTATATCTTGACAATAATAACAAGAGTAATGAGATATTTATTAAGTACTTGTATAAGTACTTTATATACTTACTTTGATCATTCGACTGTCAAGTGTTTTATAGTACCACACGGGTTGGATCTCAAAATCATACTCATTAGTCTGGAATTATCCCTTTTAATAATAATACATTGACTGAATAATTTATTCTCATTATGAATTACATGGCTTAATTTTCTTTACTAGTACGTTGATTTTTCTTTTTGTCTGTCTTTTAAACCGTGATATGTTGACATCAATTAATGCCCTTCTATGGCAGATAAATAGGATTAGTATATCTTGCCAATAAGTGCATTGATAACAAATTAAGTTAGCATTTTTAACAGCAATCAAGCACTGCCGTAGAATCTACGAAAAAAATAATTTAACAAAATTATTGTTTGTAATATACTTAAACAGTAGACTGCTTGCTATCCTTAATGATTCACTGAAACGTTACATTTTTTGTAAATACATATTCTGTATTATACAATACATACATATACCAATAATAATTACTTATTGGTTAAAAATACCTACATATTCCGGAATCTAATTGTTATAGGCTGAACCGTTAATGAAATGAGTATTCATTATTTTAAGCAAAATGAACCAGATATTGTAGTATAACTTCATTCGATCAAAAAAATCGTGAATATTACAAACTCACATCAATCAGTTTATATATTATTTTTTTGGAAAATTATAATAATATTATTATTAATAATATTATTGGCCTGCGAGTATTTTTGTATTCTTTGCATTTCTGTATAAGTGTTTCTAAAACTAGGTCAAATGACGAAGCCTTACATTTAAATTATCGATTTTAAAATGTTAATTACGACTACACGATTGCGCCGAAGGTATTCTTTTAATTTAATAGTTGCAAAGCCAGAGGAAACTCCTTTAACAATACTCATTATTTGTAAATAAAGAATGTGTAAGTAAAAACTACTATTGCGAAGTTTTGTACTCTACCACTTGTATCTCATTAGATGGTATTTTGAAATGATAGCGAATTTATAGTGTTGTTAAGTACTTATATTTTATGAAACTTTTGACAGATTTACCAATTACTGTAAGTAAAATCTAATAGAGACCTTTTAGATTTATAAGTTATGCATGAGCATATATGGTTGATTAATATATTCTTGTAATATATTAAAATCGTTGGATACATATTTCGAAAATGTTTTATTGATATTGATCGATTTTATTGCATTTGTTCCTGAGTTGATAAATTAGATTTTATAGATAATAATATGCCTTGTTTATAAGATTTATTACGAATAGGTCTTTCATGCATGCATGAGTAATTTAATTTAATTTAGTTTATGTGAGTGTATTTAAGAAGGATGTGGATAGATGCCAAGTTATGGAACCTTTCGACCGACAATCTTGTTTAACAATACGTCATGCAATATTGTATAGAAAGCCATCAGTTCTGAAAAGCTTTGGCATCGTTTACATCGTCCTTAAATGAGGTCCGTCCTGTACAATACTTTCATTATTTATTATAGAATTATGGTTAAGAAGAAAATGAGAAACAAAAACATTATTGTATTTTGATTAACCGGAGCTGTGATTTTGCTTATCTGTATATCTGTGCTAACAGTGTCATATGTTTGTTGTACAAATGCTACATTTGTCAACTGACACTGATCCCATGACTAAAGTCTTCCAAACGTAGCTCAACATTGTAGTTTCTAAACATTTGTTAAATATAAGTTAATATAAAGATTTGAAATCAAAACTTTCATCATACAGAGAAAATATAATATTTTGGTTTTTACAGTTTTATGACATTGCGTGTGAATGAAATCTTAAATTATCGTCACACAGATTTGATATGGTCATATTGATAACTCATTCTAAGATCTTACGAAAATGTAATGAAATAAACGTAGCTACCATTTTTTTACACAATTTACAGTTTTGTATTGATTTTCTTATATTTTTACTTTCCTACATTAGATTGCTAATAAAATGTTTTTATAATACAGCACCAGTTTTATTATTGAAATCCTTGCATTTTTGTTTTGATATCCCTATATGCATTATTTTGAATAAACAAAAATAAAATGACTGATGGATGCATATCCTTATATATATTTAGTAATATATTATTTATATTTTTTTATAAACTTTAGTAAATAATCAAGAAATTAAATATAAAAATTAAATGTTTAGGGGCAGGATGGATGTCTATCCATGAGATCATGTATTAGATTACTAAATCAAATTAAAATCAAAAATTATTTATTAAACTTTGCCTTCAAAGAAGGCTCTTTTTCACGTCGAAAACTGATTATTAAATCATAATATATTATGTCTCAAATCTACAAACTACTAGCATTTCGGAACGACCACTGCTGAAAAGAAATGCCGAAAGAAACTCATGAAACAGTCTTGGTCGCCTAACATGCCAGAGGGGCTATTTATTAACTTTATAAATACACTAGATTGTGTAGAGTCACAAATAAAATAAAATTAAGAAACAAATAAAATATAATAAAACATGTTATGTTTGTGATCGAGTAATCACAATGAACCATTTCATTTTATTTAAGAACAAAAAATAGCAATCAGCAACAAAAACAGAATCGAGCAGACCAGTTCCCCCTGTTCCCTATAAGAATGCTCTTATAGGGAACAGGGGGAACTGGTCTGTAAAAAAATTTGCCCATAATTATATTTGGCCGTATTTGTATTTAAACTGCTAGTAGATTACCTATATGAGCATGCGCTCATATAGGTAATCTACTAGCAGTAGGTATACTCGTACCTAAGATCTACCTATTTGTTAGATAATTAATGAAAATATTTATATAAAATTGCAAAAAGATGACTATGTATGTTTTTTAATAAACCTGTTTAAATACAAATACGGCCAAATATAATTATGGGCAAATTTTAATAACTTTTATTTGGTTTGACAGTATTTGAGTAAATATTATTATTGTTTTCACAGAAGTAGTGGCTATTTAAACGTACTTAAAAATTCTATTCTTTTTAAACTTTAACTATATCGTAAAATTTAATAGCAAATCAAATCGTTTCTCAAAATTACTTTCTCTGCTCTATACTTATATGGCAATATAAAAACACCTTCTACTAGGGTACAATCTAGAAAGTTTAACCTTTCTTCTAAATAGGTTTTGAACCAGCTTATTTCATTTATTCAGAAACAGTAAAAGTCTGTAGCATTAATTATAATTAATGCTACAGATTAATTAATATGTTAACATATTGATATGTTTATCCCCCATGTCAAAAATAATTTTAACCCAGGATTTACAATAAAGGCTTATAAAATACCCCATCACTACCCATACACTATTCTGGGATAAATCATATCAATATGTTAACATATTATTTAACACTATCAATATATTTACATAACGTAGCAGATGTAAGACGAAGACATTTCAAAGTATTCCTATGCTATTGTGTCGTGATATAATGCTATCAAACAGCTCGCATTGTACCGAGTGTGCGGGGTCAGAACAGCATTGTTTGCAGCAGTTCGGGAGTTCCGGTCGGCGCGGGCGCAGCCTCCATGTAAATTAACAAGAGTACGGAACAGGCAATGCATTCTTTTCCTTAAAAACTAATTAAAATAAAATATAGTTACTAAACTTATTAAACTGTAGACGTCTGCAGCTTAAATAATTACATTATTTACTAGTTGCGATTTACCGCATATATTTGAACAGACTTCTAAATGGGGAATGAAAAAGCGTAACATAATTAGACAGAAAGAATGAAAGAAAATTATTTATTCGACACACAAAAAAAACACATAAGTACAATTATTCTTATTCTTATACCTGCCGAAAAGGTAAAGCTCAGCTTAATGTCGTAGCATAAGCTACAACGCTGGTTTTCAATTCTAACAATGTAAAAAGTAAAATAAAATAAAAAAATTACTTAATGCAAAAAAAAAGTAATAAAAACAAAAATGAGAGTAAGTAGTTTTTGTATTATTTATTTATTTAATGTTATCCAATTCTTATTCTATTTTACAGATTTACATCCAATGCAATAGAATAGAAACAAATAGTAGATATTAGGATTTAGGATTGATTAATAGTTATTAGGAGCCTACAATATCTCTTAATAAAATTAGACTATTTATACAAAAATAAATAAGATTTTCGTACCTCCCAACTAAAAATAAACGGAATTCTTATGGATACATCCAATAGCTTAAGATCTTAAATATGTATATTATAAGTAAGTGAAAATAGATTAAACCGTCACTTTCAAATGTTATTTTCCAAAACAAAACTAAATTCAAATTAACAATTTAGAAAATATTGTCCAACGGTGGATTGGAATTACGTTTATTTAAAAACAAAAGAATGAAATGGTATAAAGAACAATGAAAAAAATTGAAACAAGAACTCAATATCAGTATCTCCCTTATTTTGCAGTGAGTGTTAATTAACTTCATTGTGAACGCGGCCCGTGCCCCGATCCTATCAGACCCCGACCACGAACACTTCCGATGGATATTTTTCCAGTTATTGTTTAATAAGACACTGGCAGGTTAGCTGTAAAAATAAAGGCATTTTACAAGCATTTTGCAAGCCTGTCAATAGTATAAAAATAAATAATCATTAGGTAAACACAAACGAAAGAAATTCTAAGAAATCATGGACTCACACTCAGATACATGAAAATGTATAAAAGGCATTCAGAAGGCCTTTTTTAATGCTGAGGCATTAAATCAAAAACAGAAAAGTCTTATATACCTACATCTGACGTAAATATGTAAAGTATGGTAACAAACAAATAAACTAACAAACTCACTTTCGCATTTATAATATTAGTTAGGAGTAGATATTCCAGAGTAGTGTATTAAACTCTCTTTTATCTTATGCCCGCGAATTCGTCTATCAAATTTACTATTGTAAATATCTCAGGAACTTAAGACAAAGTCAGAATTTGAAAACAAAAATGAAGTTCGAAAACGTTAAAATGTATGGGATGACATAAGGCCGCGCTAAATCACGTAGTCGATCGCCATCGTCATCGCAAGTTCATAGAGAAAACGATTCAAAACCATAGAGTAACGAACTGTTTTATCGTGCTTTGATGACGGAAGAAAATTATTTTTGTCATCTGTCGAAACGATTACGAATTTAGATATTGTATCGTTACGAATCAAATGAAACTTTGGCTAAACCTGCAGGTTCTATATGTATACTTACCTTACACACAAAGTTTGTCGAACTTACCGCAACTTACGTACCAAAGTAATTTGAAAAATATCTTACTTATTACAAAGCACTTACAAGAAACTTATATCCTCGTGCTAACAAACAAGTGTGCTGTCTAACACAACAAATATGTACAATACATACAAGTTTTTGCAAATAAATTTACCTTTTATCTCTTATAAGTATTAATAAAACCTACCAATTAATGGAACGATGAATCAGGAAACTTGGAAGATGTAAGTGAGTACTTCTACTCTGCGAAAGCTAATAAAAATAAGACATAAAGCGAGTCTGAGAAATAAATCAGCATTACTTGTTACGTACTTACCTATCAAATAACGTACACTCGTAATATGGTTAATGTAAACAGACATGTGAATATTGTGAAGCACTCGAACTTTCTCCGCTGATGGGCCGTCAATCATCATAAATTAGAGGCGATTTTCCAGTTATCACTTTAGTATAGTTCGTACCTACAACATAGATCATGAAATATTTTATTTAGCATGCGATAAACGCAAATTTAGAAAGTGGGCGATCTGCTCTTGACAGATATGATTGATAGTAATTACATTAAAGTCATTAGTTCATTACCGCGGTCAGCCGTTGCACTGATTTTAACCCCAAAAGTCAAATAGATAATTAAATAAAAGCGACTGAGTGTGTAGCCGATAGTATACTCATTTGAAAAAATGCAACGAAGTTTTAATTTAAGTAAGTACATAACTCTATAAAGCATGAGAAAACTTAAATTACAACTTCTTCTATTTTTCTTTAATTTAACATGTAAAAATACCTAGGACGCTCTGGCTTTTTGAGCCTAAAACATATATTTTCCACAGGTGTTTTCTATACGTTAGTTAACTTTAATGTATGACTGGTATATAAAATACCAATAAACATCTGGTGAAAAGCGAATCAACGTTCGCAACATAGTTTATAAGATAAGTGTACATAGGGGCAAACCGACGCGGCATGCGACTTTGTCGTATCGTATACTATGTAGAGATAACAGACAAAAATCTTTAAGCTGCAGATTCGCTAGTTTTATCGGTAATTAAGTTACTTCCTGTTACAATATCCAATTTAGTCAGGCTTTTAATAAATATGTCTTTTTCTGTAATTGAACGCGGACTGAGAGACTGTTTGGTATATCAACGCAGAGCAAATCAGCTGAACGTAGAAACTGAGCTCTATAATAAATAAATTTTGGAAATTTCACCCCTAAGCGGGTGAAAAACGAATTCACGCGGGCGAATCCGAGAGCTAGTTTATTATATAGATTTATTAAGATTTCTATAGTTTAGATAGATTTATTTTTATGTAAAGGCTATTACGAAAAATTATTAATTACTAGCTGCACCGACAGACGTGGTTCTGTCCCAGTTATGATGTAGGTTTCCAAAAATTTTATTTTTTTTTCTTTTTTTTTTAATTTTTCTGTCGATAAGCAATTATTACAAAGTATTACAAAATTAAAAAAAAATAATGAAATTAGTAGAGTTCTCGTTCTTAATTAATGACGTGCGGCGAGACCAAGTAAAATGGAGATTCAAACTTAACAAAGAACCCTTAGGTATAGATTTGCCATATCTATCTATCTGCCTGTGTGTGTGTGACACTAAAGTTGAGCTCCAATATCAAATGTAAGTACTTACCTACCTACTTAGTCAAATGAAGTGTGAATGCTCAACAACATCACACATCATCAACAAATGATAAATGATGTCTTCCTCTTTGCTTTCCAGCACTTGTCTCTAATTTTTCAACAAAGTTTCTATCGATAAAGTACAAATCGAACTATCGCGGCAACTCGCACTTTTTAATATTCTTGTAACCTATATTTTTAATATCTACATTTATCAACCGACTAAAAAAGGAGGAGGTTATATGTTTCGATGTATGTATGTTTTTTTTTTATGTATGTTCGCCAATTTCTCCGCCTATTGTGGACTGATTTCCGAAATTATTGTTTTATTCGAAAGAGTTTATTCCCAAGTTGGTCCCATTTTAACCACGTTAGAATCTGTTCGATAATTTAAAAGATACCTAACAAATTATAAAAATACAAACATTGGATTATAGAGCAAAAGCCCGCGACAACATGCCCTTCCTTATTTTATGAAAACTCAAGATTCTCTATACATGTCCCCAACACAGAAATAGCGATTAGCGACTATAAAAATTAGATCATGATTACTTAGACAGACAATTTGTAGCAATCATATTTAAAAAGTGCTAGCTCAATTTGCTCAAAGTAAAAGTTTTTTTAAGATTCAATTTCGAATAATATTAGAAATCAAGCCATCCATTGGCAAGCAATTAATGCAGATGTAACTTTACCAAATTTTAGTTATATTTGTTTCATTATAATAGCTGAATTTAATGTTATTTTGAGGGGTCCCCAAGGGTCCTTTTTATACCTATAAAAATCACTTTTGCTATCCATATTACCTGCATAAGCAACTAAAATCCAAACTTCATGCCTAGTCGCTAATCTTTTTTACCCGTATATCCCACACAAATAAACATTCAGCATTTTTAGAATAGGGAAGGATTGGTCGTCGCGGGCTCTTGGTCTATTTATGTGCCAAAAATAATAGATTTCCGTGGCATTCTGACATATTTTGACCATGATTTGGCATTTCAAATAAAACTGACAAAAAAGTTCTGATTTCTTAATTTTCGGCCAGTAAAAAAATAAGTTTAAGTTTTCATGATAACAATTTGCGCCAAGTGCACTAAAAATGATAAAATAAATCTTTTTTCCAAAAAAAATGAACCGACTTCCATTATAAAACTTAAAAAATCATGAAATAACTTAATGGGCTGATTAATCAAAAATAAAAATGTATTGGCATGATACCTACTGAATGAGGTGAAGTCGGTGCCAAATTAAATATATAATCTAAATTAACATTAGAGTCATGTAGTAAATTAAAATGCCTAACGAAAACAATTACATAATACCTAACCTTACTCCTGCACTTGGCACCGACTTCACCTCATTCAGTAGGTATCATGCCAATACATTTTTATTTTTGATTAATCAGCCCATTAAGTTATTTCATGATTTTTTAAGTTTTATAATGGAAGTCGGTTCATTTTTTTTGGAAAAAAGATTTATCATACACGTTTTTAACGATATTACCAACGACTCATGTATTTTGCTATGTATGTCAAATCTCCAGTAAGCTCAGGAAATAATAATAATAAAATAAACACGAAGTATTTACATCATTAGCGCACAGGAAATTGCAGATTACGAGTGAAAATCAAGCAAACGTCGATTTCAATCGAACGGTACAGTCACGTTGTGGTTGTGTCATTGAGGGGCATCAATGGGCCATAATTCTATAGAATTCCTGGTAACCCTAGGTGCTATAAGGTAATGAGAGGTTGTAGAAGAGAAGTCGATGAGTTTGTTTATTTGTAGTTATTACCTACCTATACTAGTTATTACCACTAAGGAATATAGTTCTATTGAAACACATTAAAGCACAAAGTATGCACCCGGTAGTTAAGTAACCGATTTACAAACACAAAGAAAAATAGTTACTAAATATATAATAATATCATGCCAAAGGTTGTATGTTTTTTAACTGTTCTGTCCATGTCATAGGAGGTCCAGAGGGTTCTACATTATTAAACTTAGTACTTAAGAGATGAATGTGTGAAGGGTATAATGCTGTCGGTATGATTGTACGCACATCGCGCAAAAAACTTCTGAAGCTTTGATGCAGTTTTTATTATTTCTGTGAAAGAAAGATAGAAAATAAATTTATTGGCCAAACACTAACTGCGACAAGGTAGATACAAAACAAAGAAAACGAAACGGCACAGAGCTTACTCTGTGCCGTTTCGTAGCAGTTTTCTTTGTTTATCAGATTTTGTGGTTTAAACATATCTAGAGCTAGGTACGTCCTGGGTTTAAATTAAAATCTAACTCAGGTTTCATTTTTATATGCCGCTAAGAACCAGAGATATTAACAATAGTAAATATATATTGTCAACTAGCTTGTGACCGCGACTTCGTCCGCGCGTATTTTTCTCAGGTTATAAGCCTAGTTCAACAATACGACTGATTAAACCGCATTAAGGTTTGTTTAATAGTTTTTGCGTGATGCACATACCTACAAAGATACAGACGGATTTCAGTAGTAGTTCATCATCTCAACTATCTCTCGCTCTCAGCTTCCAGTACAGTAGCAACAGAGGTGTTCTGGTCACATTATACAGGTGTCTCTAGGCAGGGTAAGAATTTTGAAATTAAATAAAAAAATATATAATGTTTATTAAAAATATTTTAAATGTTTGTAATAAACATTATATTTTTTAATAAATAATATAATATATATATTATATTTTTTTTTTAATAAACATTGTTTTTTTATTTTTTTTCAAACTTATGTTTGGATATCATTTTTTTAAAAATGACATCTTCGAGATGACCTCCATGACGTCGCACGGACTCGTGGAATCTCTTCATTGCATTTCGTCATTGCATTTTGCGTGACACGCAGGAGCAAGGCAGAATCGATGTTTATAATTTCGTGGTGGATATTTTCTTTGAGCTCAGCTATATTCTTTGGAATACTGATGAAAACTTTGCTCTTAAGGTTACTTCCACAGAAAAAATCCATGGGGGTTAAATCTAATGATTGTGGAGGCCATGCGATATTACCAAAGCGGGATATCAATTTTCGAGGAAAAAAACTCTCGAAGCTAGTCCGTGGTGGCTGTTGCAGTGTGGGTGGTGGCTCCATCCTGCTAAAGCTACGTCCGTGAACTGTAAGCAAGATATCCTTCAAGCTGGATAATTTATTACAATTTGTCTATCTATACGTTGATTTGGTAAGGTTTTAGGCTGATGCTCTTTTGCGTATCGACAGACGAGGATTGCGACGAACGCTAGCGTCAACTTCGCTTATTGCTTCTTCAGATCTTGAAGTCCAGCTCGGGCCCGGCTGCAGCTGATTTATGGATGATCCTGTACTACGCAACTTTTGTACCTATTTACGAATAAGTTTTCGCTTGGTCCATCCTGTAAACGCCTTATGTTGTGATGTAAACAAAACTGGCGCTGAGCCATAACATAAGATTTTTCGCCCTCGAAAAACGCCTCGATAGTATACACACGGTCTGCGCCTGACCACTATGACATAGTAATTAACCAATCCGCACGAACGGTGAATCTGCTACGTACACCCTACCGCGTCCATTTGCAAGGGTTTATAAAATATTAAATTTTAGAATCATTACTTTTCCGAGAGACACCCTGTATAAGTAAGTCACTTTTGAACTATCGAAGAAGTTAATGAGTATTATAAAATCCCCCGGGGATCGAAGTGCCATAGTAAGTGCTGTACAGTGCCCTGGGGGAGGAAATCCTAGTAGAGTTTGTAGCTTTTCTGCTACGCATTGATGTAATTTGTGTGGATAATATTTAGCACCGGCTTATCTTTTAAAGAAATTAAAAGAGCAACCTGAATAATGGGCATGTTATCACTAACTCTGTTGTATCTTTTGTCATCAAATAAATAAAATAAAAAAAACTGAAAATTTGGTTATTACTTTTTAGTTGTTCATTTTGTCATCAATATGGCATAATCAAATAAACATTTTGGATGCGAACAAATTGCACCAAAATCGGTTCAGGCGCGGTACGTTATCACTTTTATTTGTAGGTGAAGAGAGATAAATAGTACAGATAATCATTATTTTAAGTATTTATTCACTCCATTTTATAAATTACAATTCTGTAACAGTTTCGACTAATAATAATCATCAAAGATATAGAAACAAACCTATTATTCACATTTATATGATCAAAAATAGCATTAACCTTTTGACAAATTGGCAGACAGAGATCATTGAAGTGATGTATAAAAGTTTATATCAAATAAAAAGTTAATAAAAATAAATAGTGCTAACCTAAACTTTAAAAATAAACATAAAACTAGAAATACTTATCTAACTACCATTTAGGTTACATTATACAATCGTATCTACAGTTACAAAATTGTTTTTCCAATTTAATTTATGTATTTTCTGTTGGCTGTCTGATTTTTACATAGTTACTTACTTTATTCCTAAACTTTACTATTTTATTTAAGGGAATATATACCTATGCATTAGTATAACAACGGTGGGTTGTCATGCCGTACAATATCTATATTATTTCCTGAATACTTCAAAAAGTATAATGACATTTATGGGCAAATGGCGGGTATATAGGACATTTTTTTATTTAAACTTTATTGTACACACATACAAAAGTACAGTACAGAAGGTGGACTTAATGCTAAAAGCATTGTCTGACAGTCATTCATGGATAGATTTAATATAGGTAGACGTTCTAGTTACAATTTATTTTCCCTACTATATTCGCAATCAGCCCCTTTTATGCCGGGCAGTTTCCCAACTTTGTATGTATTATGTAGCTCTACAGATTTTTGTGCTAAAAATATACATAATGCTCTGGACAGACCGAACCGAATTCGTATATGTGCGTCTAACTCACTATTTAGAGCAGCTCATAAGGCTCTCTCGCACGAAATCACGGCGGCGGCGCGAGCGATTCGCCTCGGTTTGACCAGAGCCTAATACTTCCATAAGGGCGGTGTAACAAACATGTCATAATTACTTCTTGGGGTCTCTGTAGACGCCCATGAATAGGATGGAGTTAGTGGGACGCTCGTATACGAGGTAGACAAACGGGAAGTTGGCTACGAAGCGGCTGGGCTCCAACGGCCGCGACGAGCGGAACCCAAAGATAGCAGTGGCGGCAGCCGCCACGGTACCTGAAAGGATATATTGATGTTTTGTAATATTTTTTTGTCTCATACATTGTACATTTATTTTTTATTTAATTTGCAAAAGGCCCTTCCTTGATGATACTTTAATGATACTAATGATGATACTTTAATATAATAAAGCTGAAAAGTTTGTATATTTGTTTGTTTGAACGCTCTTATTTCTAGATCTACCGATCCGATTCAAAAAGTCTTTTTGTGTATGATAGCAACATTCTTGGGAAAGTCTATCCAGAATCCCAAAATTTCCATGTTAATGAAGACCGTACTGAAGCCATAGCTCAAGATAAATTGAGTTACCTTCTTCGTCTAATTGTATTTTGGCTTGATGCACCGCGTCATCAAACAGTACGCCCTGGGATTCAGTGAGGGTGCTGAAGTCAGCAGTGGAGTTGAACAGGTCGCCCACACCGAGAGTCTCCAATACCTGTAAAGGAACGATTTAATAAACAAGATCCAAAGAACTTTCATATAGAAATTAGATATGGTGAAAAAATTCCATGCGAGCAGGACTTGAACCCGCGACCAGGTCTTTATACGACCTTGCTCTTCCAACTGAGCTATCGCATTTCAATCCTGCACATCGAAAATCTTCACCTTATCCGATTTCTATTAAAACGCATTAGGCATGCGATGCTCAAAAATCAAAAAAAAAAAAAAAAGAACTAAAGTTATATTTATTTTAAAAACACGTGTACATTGTTATACGATTAACCAAAGTGATTTAACAAACCAAGTGCATCCGATTCAATTTTAGACTCCATCGTGTTTTATTCTCTAACAAATGCAAAAATACGACTTAAGTTTACCTTTGTGCCAGCTTTGTGCACATTTGACATTTGATGTTTTAAATCGAGTGTCGGTATAGTTGTAATTTGATTTTTAAAGGGTACAGAGTAAGCCTATCTAGATAGGCTATAATAAACAGCATGCTATTTTTAATGTATGTTTACCTAAGTGTTACGTACAATAAATAAGGAATCTTGATGCCTACCTCTCGGAGCGGCAGTTTCCTCTCGATGGTGAACTTGGGGATTTCCACGATGACCTCGCGGCCCATGTAGCCCTCCTCCACCACCGCAGACAGGCGCTCTGGGGTCAGGTTGGCGATGATGTTCGATACTCCTGGAGATAACATTATTTTCCAATATTAATATTAGTCCTCTAAAGTAGTTTTGGGAGTTTGGCTCTAAGTAACTATTGCATTTAGTACCTAACTATACCTTTCGAATTGTCATTGAAATAAAGTTAATATTCAAGAGTCGATTATCTTACAAGCTTGAATGTGTTATAGGCATCTAATGTTCCGTGGATACTAAAGCGGCTAAAAAGTATCGTTGTCAGATCTGATATAAATAGTTTACCTGGTAAAATTCATTTGTTAAATAGTTTTTGAACGATTGCGTAATAATATTCCAAACTTTGTTGCTTACGATGTTACATTGTAGTAACTTACCTTCCTTCATGGAATAAGGTGGCAGCAAAATGTACATGCTGATGTCATTGCCCTTGTACGGAAGCTCCAATATTTGTGCGCCAAGCTCGTCATTTACCGCTGAAAAATAAATATAATGCATTGTTAACAATTTGATCAAATAGCAGAAAAAGTATCCAAATTCGTTATAATTGATTTATCTATAAATAGAATTAGCATTCTGTTTGCTCCTCAAAAAAAAAAAGTATCACGAAGTGATGTTAAAACTCTGCTCTATACTTTCTTACTTAATATCCTAACTCAAAAAATATATCGACTTACAGTAGTGGAAAGTGCCCTTCTGTTTCATGAAAGGTACCAGTGTCTGGCGTGTTTCAGAGACAAAGAAGGCCTCTTTTCGGGTCCTTTCAGCGGGGAACTTTGATGCCCAGACTCCTTTGAAGTATGCGGCGTTAGCTAACACTAGCTTGGTGGCTCCGGAGACGGCATCTTCTGGCAGCAAATCCTTGATGTTATTCTTCGTTACACGAGCAACCCAGTCGTTGATAAACAGACGAGATCCTTCAGGATTTTCATAGAAATTCTGTAAACAAACGCACAAATATGTTACTAGTTTCTACTTTGAAAAACCAAGAGTACTCTCTATTTAATTTTCGTGCTGAAGAGTTCATGTTTTTTTGCGGATTAATTGATAGTATGATAGTTATGATCCGCGAAAGATGTATGAAAATACAAAGAACCTCCAGAATACATTTCGATACGAAAAGTAGGTGAACTCATGTGACGTCACGAGGCTTTAGGTCGTCGAGCCGGTTTACTGTGTGCTGTCCCAGAATAACTCGGTCCAGTTTTCATCCATGTTCAATATAATTTACATTATATCAATTGAAGGTTATAAGAAATTAGCCGCCGCATGTGTCTCTGATGCGTGAATATTCAGAGTTAAATAAATCCTTTACTTTAAACGAGGAATTGTTGTAAATATACCTATTTTTGTATGCTATATAAAACGCTTTTGACAAATATTGTATTTTTTTTATCCTTTTCCATTCCAAAGCTGGAGATCTGTAGCTCTATTGTTTTATCAAAATATCTTACAGTTTGTGTCAAAGAATAATATGTACCTACATACGTCCTTAATTATATTCTGTTATTCTTACAAAATTACATAGTAGACAATATCGCTGTTTTCTTTCACGATGGACTCATCGTGAATGCTGTGACCCAGTAGATTTTATCCTGAAATTAAGCAGTAACAACGAAACACTCCGTACCAGCGGCTGCAGCTCCTCGCCGAGCATGTCGAGCAGGCACTGGCGTACGCGCAGCGCCTCGTCCACGAACATCTTGTTGGCGCTCGTGAACTCGTAGCTGTCGCTGTTGTTGTTCACCAAACGCGACCTCTTGTCCACCTTGTAAGCTGTCATCAAGTTGATTTTATCCTGAAATTAATCAATAATAATGTCATAGAGTAACCCATTTACCATCAACCTTCGAGCACAGAGCACAGACGTCTGCACGAGTTATTCTAAGTACCTCTGAGACTCCATATAGATATCTATAGAGAACACGGAGCTCCAAAAAATTATACTCGCAGCTTCATATATGCCATGGCCAAACAAATCTTCGACTACATGGAATAAACATATAGTACTTAATTTAAACTAATTCTACAAAATTTTGGGCAAAGCCTGGATGCGATCAGCAAGAGACCGGGCAAAATGAAGGGACCATGAGGAGGCTATACCCAACAATGGGTGATACAGGGCTGAAGAAGAAGAAGAAGAGACTTAATTTAAAATGAAATTATGACAATGAAAAATTCCTTTAAAACCTGGGGGTTCAATTAATAATTACCTATTATACCATGCCTCTTTATGTATAGAAACAATGGGTTTAGCCTCCTGTTGTTATTGTCAGTAGGTTGCATTTTCAATTGGTAGTCGTTTCTCTTAACAAAAACAATCAATAATATTGGTCATGCATCCTAAATTTGTCAACATTGAAAATTCTACTGTACTCAATATCTCTATCTCTCTCTCTTTCTCAGCCGAAAGACGTCCACTGCTGGACAAAGGCCTAGCCCACTCAATATACCTAGAAATAATTATATAGCTTACCAATTGGTCATTAATCTGTAAAGACTTCTTGAGTGCTTGTTCTGTGTTCCCACCAGTAGCAAAATACGCCAGCAGTAAAGAGTGATACACTGAGAAAGGCGAGAAGAAGATATTGTCATCAGGAACTGCTTTGTTGATTGCATTGAAGAGGTTTAGAGTGAATTCGAGCTGGCCACGGTACAGCGAGGTCTTCGCGTCAGGGTCTAACTTCTTTGAAGAATCATCTTTATAAAAACATTGACAATGTACTGTCGATGCGATTACCAAAACCGCTGCCGCTAACTTCAGCATATTGTATCTGCAACAATGGAACAAAATTATATATACAACCTTGCACGCAGTGAAATTACAACATTATTAGACAATTGACAGCAAGGACGTCATTGAATGGAAATACCGGGAATTTTACGGAAGTAATTTCTTTTAAACGACATAAATACCACTACATCGATTGATGGTCAAGTATGGGAAGAGTAAGCGTTCATGCCTTTCGATTATTTCACATGTATTTAATCTTAATGATTATAATAATTAATTGTATGTATAGTCTCTATATTTTAATTAATTTTAATATTTAGATAAGTTATTCGGGAAAATATATTATCAAGTTTTCTTTTAACAAGATGAAAATGCCCTCGCAAACCCCTTCGTCGCCAGGTGCTCTGAAACTGATCAGGCAACCGAACCCACATGGAATCTAGCCAGACCTATACCTGTTTCTTAAAGAAAAAATATACTAGTAAAGTCGAGACTGTAGATAATTTTCAACGACGCGACGCTTTCACTGTCTGAAAGCTAGGGGCACCGACCTCAAAAACCCAGTCGCTGATTCACGCAAGCTTATGGTTTTTAGATTAACTACCTATTGTGGTTATGACCATGGTGTGACCATGTGACCTATAGCATAACACAAATGATTGTCATTTTGTGAAACTGAATGCGTGACCTTTTTATGTGAGAAGGTTACCTATGTATTTCGATCTAGATATGTATGGTATATAGGTGACTGACTTTACAGGTGCATCACGCACGACGACTGCAATTATTTTTGTTTTTTTAATATTTTGTAAGTATATTTCTCTTATATAATTTTTAGTTTAAAGAATTGCCGTAGAAGTTGAAGCTACAAACGGTTGAAATAAAAATTATTTAATTCGTTTTGCGAGTCATGCATTTGTACGTATTTAGATTTCGATCAACAAAAAAACTACTCGGAATGTAACAAGTAGGCTACAAAAATACCAATCATTCATGATTAATCTCCAGTAGAATGAGTGCCCAGTCGTGAACAACTAACTGGACTTTGCTGACCTCGATTGAGCTCAAAAAATCAGACCAAAAAGTTCAAAAGTATTCACGGGTCATGAGATATATCAATCAAAGTATCACACACTTTATTTCAAGCTTTAAATAAATAAAATTAGAATATTAGGCCACCGTGAATCGTGCCGGGCCGAAAGTTCTACAAGACTTCTTCTTGGAATCTTGGAAATTATTTAGGTACGCTAAGGTATGCAAGAAGTAGTTATAGTGGTCAGAGGATATATGAATGAATGAATGAATGAATGATTTATTATTAACACTTACATTTTACACTTAAAGATATAACAGTTGGCTCCACACTAGGCAACCTGCCTGTCCTATGGTAGCCAAATACGATTTGACAAACGTAATTCAAAAGCCGACATTAGATTTAGTACATTCTTAATAAAACACTATACATCTCAATACATATTTATGCAAATTTTTAATTTGGAAAAGAAAGAATAAACTTTACGGCAAAAAAAAAAAAGACTAAAGAATGAAATTAGAGTTAAGTATAACTATTAATTTAATGCTCACCAGAAACTCACTTCAAAGTCTGTAACAACAACTCTGTCTGAATATGTCACATAAAGCTAAAAATAATTAAATAAGCGTATGCAAATTCGTTTGCCATATAAATTATCGTCTCGAGTTCTCGCTCGAGATATCGCTTGACCCTGATTCAACATCTGACATCTTGGAAACCCCCAATTGATTGTGCGACTTCAACTCTTGACGTCAGCGGGCTCTGTTTTCATGATTCCAATGAAGTCCTGGAGGAAAACGGGTAACATATGGCGGATGTCTTTTTTACCCGATTATGTGTCACAGAAACACGTGTAAGTTTACAATAATTTATCCTACTCGAGATCCTACTAATATTATAAACGTGAATGTTCGTGAAAATGGGTGTTTGGATGTCGTTTATTCTTTCACGCAAAAACTACTGGGCGGATTTCAAAAATTCGATACGCAGGCAGAATGAAACCTGGTATATGAAATAACTATACCTTACCTACCTAGAATATATGTATAACTATCTATCCAAGGGAGCGGAGTCATGAGGCGCAGCCATGTTTAACATGTGTGTTTAAGTTCAATTATAATTTGATCTGATATTATGCGTTTTTTGCACTGCTGTTGAAATATTTAGAACAGTGTCTAAAAACAAATTTTCTTCACTTCACACACTTCGCAACAAGTTCAGAATATCTGAAGGTCATGCAGTCCTTCTTCAGAATTCCCGATGCGGGTGAGTAAGGCATTGCGGTAAGTACAAAAAAACCCAAGGTTTGAAGTACTTCCGGACCTCCTCGGACCCCGCGTGTTAAGATAAGATAAGATAGGATAAAAACAAATTTAGACAACATGCTCACAATTTAAGTAGGTACTTTAATCAAAAATAAAATACATGCGCATAAAGTGACAAGCTTACGTCAAGGGGAATACCTTCCACTTCGTAGGCACAACGTAAACAGATAGAGGAGCATACGGCACACGGATTTCCCTCGCTCCGAACCAGAGGCTTTGACCGGCGAAAGTCAAACAGACGTCATCGCAGTTTCATCATTACACAACAGCCGGATCGTAACTGTGTCATATGAATCAGTTCACCAGAATCGCATATATGAAATAAAAAAATTTAAAGCCCAGCAAATGTCTGAACAACTTCTATGGCACCTCCTACCGACTTGTAATAGGTAATTATCTTGTTTTAAATTTAGTTAGGTACGCAATGGCTAGTGTTTAATTTGTATTCCTAGGTATATGCCACAACTTTTCGTATAGATAGTCATTCAATGTTTTTGCTAATGAATAGTAATGTGGGCTATTGTGAAGTAGGTAGGTATATTTATGAGAATTGACACAGCATTGTATTGCATTAGGGATTTCCAGTGGCATTCAATGAATTGGCTTGGCTCTCATCTCAACCGACGATCACAACCGGATGGCATTGTGTTGCTGTTTTATTTTAAAAGTAAAAATGTATCAAATTCACAACAATGTTTTAGGTTCTTACATCAGGTATTTTATGAATGCAAATTTTATTTTTAATAACAAAATAGAAATCATCATAAAAATAACACTTATATAGGTATTTCCAATTTCTGTAAAAAAATATAAATGGGTGGGGTCACTGCCGGAATCACAGTCACGTAATTTATTTTTATAATAAATTAGAGATTAATAGAGTACTCTACTCCAAGTTCTAGATCTTCTTAAATTTAAAATCGTTTTTCTAAAAAGAAAATATTTTTTGAAAGGAGTAACGGGTAAACATTTCGTTTTGTTTTGCCCCAAGGTGCACAAGTCTTTCATTTCTTCGAAGAATCGAACCGAGGTCACACACATTTTATGGAAAAACAATACAGAAGCCAAATTCATGTAAAAGTAACTTTATTTCGGTCCTGTAAAGCACACTACTGCTGTGACCAGAAGCAGTATAAACATGAGACGTTTGCGTAAGACCCTCTGTGGACTTCACGTTGTCAGAATATAAATGAAGTGAACTTCATCCATACCATTCATGCTTACTTAAAAGTATGGAATGTTTTGTTAAGATTAGGTAGGTATACCCAATTCCTTGTACCTCGTTTAAGTTCTACAAACAATATCTACTTATCAAGTCGATTCTTGGTGTAATTATATACCTACCTAAATCTGTGTTCTATCAACCAACATACTTAATTGATCTTAATCATCCATCATCATCTATCTTTTGGATTAGGTCGTTATGCTTAATGGTAATCAATATTAGGTACCTATACCAATTTGAAACAACAACTTGTTGTCTATCCAGTAATTCGATATCAACATTACTGTGTTTATGAAACACTATATAGGGCGTACACTGTATACTATCACCGTATTCAACGTATCCTTTTTTATTTAGGTACCAACTTTCATTGCATGTTAAATACATATTTCTATATGGGTTGGTTAGTTAATAATTCAATCAAACATACAACACTATCACCTATATATTTGTGTATGCTACTTTGTAACAATGACCATTTTTATTATTTTTATGTATCCTGTTCCGAATCCTCTGCTCCGAAGTAGCACGGGCTTTCTATATCATCAACTCATCAACTAGACTTGCATACGAGTATATGTGACACTGTCACATAGAAATCTCAATAGATTTCTTTAGATTTACATACTTTTTCTCAAGAATTGTCACTGAGTTTCTAGTAACAACAATAGATACTTCTTCGGCGATTTTCCTCACTTCGCTGCTACTGCTTTAAAGCAACTTACTTACATGAACTTAGATACTATTAGCACTTTTATTATTAGAGTGTCTTATGTAAGTATGGATATTTTTTTTATCTAGCCTATAACTGTTGTATTTGTTACCGCTACTGGGAAAGGAATAACAATATTTGCTAAGTATTTTAATGTGTAGCTTTATAATTTCCAGAGCATCTCAAAAGGTTGACCTTTAATCCATTTGATTGAAGATTATTTTTAAAGTAGATACAAAAAACAAGCATAAAACTATAACGTGTAGACACTGGTATTTTTGCCAGCTTGCGACAAAAAAAATAACTATTTGTGGTACAAAATGTATTTTTCACATGTAATGGATAAAACAATGATTTAACATGTGTGTTTAAGTTCAATTTGTGTTGCGAAAATTCGTCATAGTAAATTAGAAAGCGTGTAGCTCGAGACCGGTCACCGACGATTCGTTGTTGTTGTGAGTCAGTCGATCAATGCAAGTCAATACAAATGCATACCAACATAGCATTCGGCCACATAATTAACTGTATGTTATGAAATCTAATGACATAACGGACTAAATTATACGAGAGAGTTCTTTTGTATTCAACTCAGTCAACAGCCCGATCGCAGCTTGCGGGCTCTACTTAGATCATTTAGGTACTAGATACTTAATTGATCTTGTCATTCTGTAACAATTTATCTATTTGTAATGTACTAAAAGGGTTATTATATATCTATTGTATGTACAATAGATCAACTTGTAACATTACATGTTGTAACAAAATAAACAATGCATAAAGTAATCGTATAAAAACTCACCAGTAATGCGGATATTTTTTAAATAACACGGTTGAAAAAAAGATGTCTTAATAATCAGGTTCCACTTGAGATAAATTTTACAGTATTTAAAATGTGTACATAAAAAGTACTAGCAAAAGCGAAAGGTTACGTTGCGTCGTATCGAACTCCGCAGTCAGACTAACTCAGCGAGAGAAGCACGGCATCCTCTTTTATGTAAGTAGTAAACTGGTATGCGTGTGCGCAGCGCATGGATGTCAACAGCAACAGGCCTGCAGGTAAATCCAAAAAGAATTACACCTTTTATTTCTTCACCCACACAATATAAAAGCGTGTTAACTGAGATAATATCTTCAATAATTAATAATAGCACCGTAGACTGTTAACGGTGTTGGTCACATAACTGTTTGGGTTTGGACAAAAAAATGATGAACCTTAGTGTGATCATTTAAAAATGCTACTGATACTTTGTTAAATATCTATATACATATAATAAAACAGTAAAAATATTTTGTCTGTACATGACTGAAATGAATAGAGGGACACTTAAAAAGAATAAAAGAAAGCAACAATTTTTTTTTGGAATTTCTTGTCTGTCTTTCTGTCTGTCTGTATGTATGTATGATCTCGCTAATCTCCGAAAGTACTGAACCGATTTGAATGGAAACTTTTTTTGTTGCATAGCTATTAAGCCTGGGCAACATTTAGGCTATAACTGATTTTGAAAACTGGAACACCTGATGAAGAACCAAAATAGAACAGTTAAACTATAAGAAATATGGACATGGTGCCTTAACAAAAGTCGTTCAATCTGACGAGCATTTTCTGTTGACGTATAAAAATCGAAGATCAGGGTCATCTAATGAAGAACTCCAAGAGACCAGCTACACTATTACATATATGGAAATGGCGCCTTAGCAAAAGTCGTTCAACCTGATGAGCATTTTCTGCTGACGTATAAAAATTGAAGATTATGGAACATCTGATGAAGAACTCCAAGAGACCAGCTACTTATAAAATTAATGGAAATGGGGCCTTAGCACAAGTCGTTCAACCTGACGTATAAATAGACAGGACACGGGATAGAACAAAGAGGAACTCGGGGTGGGAGTGGTGGTACACGGGAAATTGTAGATAACGAGCAGACTAAGATCATTTATTGAATGAAATATCACTTTTGATTCATTTTAACACCGCGACTGTACTACGATACGAGTACCTAATATATTCCCGCGGGACACGGGATAACCAAATGACTGAAATTTTGAGTACTGGAGTTTAGATTACTACAGTTTGGAACACAAAAAGATTTTTCATCTAAGCGAAACTCCCGCGGGCGAAGCCGCGGACAACAGCTAGTAATTAATAAGTGGATAAGTAATAAACTATTAACATTTCATCAATCCTACTTTTGGTTAGTGCCTGCTTGCCTATAGGTATATGTCCTACTAGCCGCGCCCCGGGGCTTCACTCCCGTGGGAATTTCTGTATAAAGTACCCTTTGTGGTACGCCCGATATTTTTCTACCCGTATACCAAATTTCATCGAAATCCGTCCAGTAGATTTTGCGTGATTGAGTAACAAACATCCTCCCTCACAAACTCACATCCAAACTTTGGCATTTATAATATTTGTAGGAAGTAGGATGTCATGTACATTTCTAATTGGCACTAGAGCGCAAATCTCAAATCTACTAATACTTATAGAAATCTATGTTTATTTTGCTTCATTAGAACAATATCAATATCGATATTGTAAGCGACGCGCTCGTTGACCGACCTTTATTTATTTTGTACTAGCTGTTGCCCGCGGCTTCGCCCGCGTGACTTTGGCTTAGATAAAAAGTCTTTTTGTGTTCCAAACTGTTCCCTGTGTTCCAATCTTCGATTTTTATACGTCTACAGAAAATGCTCATCAGATTAACCAAGTTTTGCTAAGTGTTGGTATATGGCTCAGGAGGTAAATAAAACTGTCATACCTGCTTGTTGAATACGATTAACAGCTAATAAATTATATGGTACCTCTGGAGAATACAAAACATTATCTACTGATCCTTGAATTCCTAAATTAGTTGTAACCTTAATATTTCCTTTACCAAGTGCCATTATACAGGTGTTATTTTTAGCAACGCCAATCCTTAACGGTACTTCGAATTCCACATATGACGAGAAATATTGTTTTGTATTTACTATATGATCAGTAGCTCCAGAATCTAAAAGAAAACATAATTCATTAGAATGAGAATCATTTGAATTATTTAACTTACATTTTGAAAACATAAAAGCGAAACCGTCCTCGTTATCGTTGCAGGGTTTCACCGTGTTGACAGTTGATGAAAAACCATTACTGCTAGTAGCACCATCTTTTAAAGTCTTTTTGAAAAAACGGCAATCCTTTTTCATGTGATTCCTTCGACCACAATGTTCACAATATAATTTGGATATTTTGTGTAAGTTGTTTGCTGGATTATTATTTTTATTTTGTGGGTAATATGGTTTCATAATGTTGTTTCTAAATCTATTGTTCGGTGAAAATTTATTAATAGCTGCATGTAGTACTTTCAGTTCAGTTGTTGTCTCATTTTTTAATTTCACCTCGTAATCCAGTAGGCGGGTTTTAACAAAAGCTAGATTCAATTGTTCTTCTCCAAGTGTCTCCAATGCAGTAATTACACCATCATATGAAGTAGGTAGGGTTAATAACAAATGTGATATTTTATCCATTTCATCTAATTTAGCTCCCGCCGCAATCAATTCAGTTATAGTATTGTCAAATTTATTAAAGTGCTGAAAAAGTGTTACATCCGGTTGCAATTTTAAATTTAATAATTGCTTACGCAGTGCCAATTGTGTAGCCAAACTTCTCCTTTCGTAAACTTTATCCAGATCGTCCATTATATTTTTAGCGGTGGCAGAATCTTTTGCGAAGTTTAAAAATGCGTCACTTAAATATTCCACTATGGTGTTTTTCGCCAATGTATTTTTCTTAATCCATTCTTCATTCGGCTTATCTGGTGTGTCTTCTTCAATTGTGTTCAACACCTGCAATTCTTCCAAAAGAGACTTAATGCGAAACTTCCACACACCATACCGTTCCCCGTTGAAGGGTTTGATATTCCTCTTATTACGCGACTCCATTTGAATTTGTATGCGGAATAATAAAAAAAAATATTTAGTGAGAACTCCTTTTTTTTACTTTTTGATAATAACAGACGAGTAAATGAATTTAATTTACTTTAACGTAGCCTGGGCCCATAATCTGTTGGTATATGGCTCAGGAGGTAAATAAAATACGTCGTTACTACTCGACAGTTAAATTTAATAGAAAATACTTTGAAACAAAACCGTTACAAATTCATTCGGTTCTTTCAGTGAATGATTGTTCAAAAGAGTGATTGAGTATAATGTATGACTGAAGTAAAAGATTGAAATGAATGATTGAACTGTTGTATTTTTGTACTTTCAACACTAAGGCGCCATTTCCGTATATGTTATAGTGTAGCTGGTCTCTTGAAGTTATTCATCAGATGTTCCAGATCTTCAATTTTTATACGTCAGCAGAAAATGCTTATCAGGACGAACGGTTTTTGCTAAGGCGACATTTCCATATATGTTATAGTGTAGCTGGTCTCTTGGAGCTTTTTATCAGATGTTCCAGATCTTCAATTTTTATACGACAGCAGAAAATGCTCATCAGGTTGAACGACTTTTGTTAAGGCACCATTTCCATATTTCTTATAGTTTAACTGGTCTGTTATGGTTCTTCATCAGGTGTTCCAGTTTTCACAATCAATTATAGCCTATATGTTGCCCAGGCTTAATAGCTATACAACAAAAAAGTTTCATTCAAATCCGTCCAGTAGTTTTTGCGTGAAACGCGTACATACATAAAGACAGACGAGAAATTCCAAAAATTTTTTTTTGCTTTCTATTGTTCTTTTTAAGTGTCCCTCTATACATTTTAGACAAAAATACTAAATGTACAGACAAAATATTTTTACTGTTTTATTATATGTATATATATGGCAATATCATGTTATAAAGTAAGTTGGCATTATCGCTAAGTTTTAAATTTATTAATTTTCTTAAGTTGGTATTGCGCGCTCAGCTCAAGGCGCGCATAAAACGTAGTGATTATATACTCTTTGGGCGCGCACGGCAGTCTGCCGACGGAGCTTCATGCGAACGGACGGTTTCGTTGCATCTATTTCCCGAACTAGCATCCATTACAAGTTGTCCTCCGATCCAGATCTAATTAGATGCAATGTACACAACGAACACCGCCCAAAATGGTGCTTACGCGTAGTGCAAGCAAACTCGCGAACGTAAATACCGGTGTGGAACAGCACGGCAGTGTGAAATCTGAACCTGTGGAAGCAAAAATAGCAAACTTGCGGTTGCCGCAAATGGCGGCTTCGGCATTGCGTGTGTCCACGCAGCGCGAGTCGGCTTCGCAGCCGGCTCAGCCGTAGCCTCATGTCCCTCCGCCACAAGTAGTTGCACGACGAGCTGCTTCATCATCTACATCGTCCATCCACGCGAGGCGCAAGAAGCTACAACTGGAGGCGGCTGAACAAAAGTCTAAGCTACAAATGGAGCTTATTGACAAACGGCTGGAGGCCGATCTGGCCGAACTAGAGGATGAATACAGTCCAGATATCGAATGCGCGAGTGTTCGCACTCGCAACGAAGTCGTTGAGAAGTGGCTCGAACGTGTTGGCCAACACGAGACGGAACCGGGACCGTCCGCCCCCGCCATGAAACCCACTCCGGGCGCGGCGAACCCACTGCATGGACCCGTCGAACAGTTGGCAGCAGCTTTAACACAATTCGCCACTTTAGCTAATAATGGAATTAACACAAAATTGTTAAGTCGCATGAGCGTACCTAAAGACTTACCTGAGTTTCACGGTGACCCACTGGAATGGCTCCAATTTAAACAGGCGTATCAAGAATCCACTCGTATTTGTGGCTTCAGCGAAATTGAAAATGTATGGAGATTACGAAAGTGTCTTCGCGGAGCCGCCAAAGAAGCTGTTTCGGCACTACTTATTTGTGCCACATCACCAGATCAGCTGATGTCTACTCTGGAACTAAGGTTTGGAAACCCAGATACTATTCTGTTCAAAATTACCCAAGAGCTGAAAAAGTTACCATCTTTACCACAGGATTACCATAATGAGATCGTGTCTGTCATTTTCTGTTAAAGTACAGAATTATGTAATAGCCGTACGCAAAGTGGGACGACAGGAATGTCTGCGTGGTGTTCACCTGTCCAACATTATTTTATCAAAACTTCCCACTGTATTAATTTCTAAGTGGTCGGACTACAGCTATCCACAGATAAAAGATGGCAATAAAATATCTAGAATAGATATGATATCGGAATTTCTACCCGAGGAAGCAGTCAAAATATCCACCACGGCTAACATCAATTCCACGGGCACGCGCGGTCATCATTATAACAAATCCACAACGCGTGAAGGTCATGCGAAAGGTTCCCATACTGTGCTGGTGTAGGCTACAGAAGACAAGGAAGAATTGTGTAACTTCTGTAAAAAAGGCAGCCACATTTTAACAAAGTGCAAATACTTCTTAAAAGCGCTGCGCAAAAACCGATGGCAGCACGTCAAACGACACCGTTTATGCTTCAAATGCCTGATTGCAAAACATGAGAGGGAAAAGTGTCCCGCGCACGCTTGTGATAAAGACAATTGCGGCGGCGCGCACCATCGGCTGTTACACAACCCCGTGCGGAGCCAGAGAGCCCCAGCGACGGAGGGCGCATCGGAGTCAGCGACGACGAGTGGCTCCCCGGCTGAAACGATCGCGCATATCAGTGATAAAAGTAGTGAAAAAAGGCAAAAAGTGTTGTTGAAAGTGGTGCCAGTGAAAGTGCGCGGTCCGAAAGGTGTCGTTCGTGCATGCGCGTTGTTGGACGATGGAGCCACGATCTCGCTGCTGAGCAGCGAGCTGGCGGCCCGCGCAGGGCTGTGCGGCCGCGTCCAGGAGCTGCGGGTGCGCGGCGCATGGGACGACACTCACGTCTGTAGCTCAACCGTTATTACTATGGACTTGTCTAGTATGTATAGTAACAACTCATTTAATATTACAGAATTTACCTGTCCAGAATATTTGTATGTCTGAAATAGCTAATTATAATCACTTTAATGGTATTAATATAGATTGTAACCACAAGCTATTGTGTAAACCAGAAATAATAATTGGGCAAGACAACTCTCACTTGTTGGTACCTTTAGAAGTAAGGATAGGGAAGGTCAACGAGCCCGTAGCTACGCGTACCCCATAAGGTTGGTGCGTGCATGGCGTAGTGCGCGCGCCGCTGCGGGCCGCCCGCGCCTCCACCCACATCAGCTTGCTGCTGGCGGCGCAAGCGCGCGAGCTCTCGCCCGACCGCGGGACTGACGACCTGCACGAGGAGGTACGCCGCTCCTCCTCGATCGACGCTCTGGGAGTATCAGGTAGAACCCGTCAGAACAGGGACGAGGCTCAGGCGGTGGCTGCACTTGAGAGCAGCGCTCAGCTCATCGATGGTAGGTGGCACGTCGGCTTACCTTGGAAGGATCCCAATGCCCGGTTGCCCGACAGCTACCTATTGGCATTTTCTCGCTTAAAAAACTTAAATAAAAAATGTGCAGCAAACACAGAGTATGCTTCTAGGTACAAGGAGCGTATGACTCACCTCCTACAGAACGATTTTGCCAAACAGTTGACTCATGATGAGTCAGCTGTTCACACCGAGAGTACCTGGTACTTGCCTTACTTTGGGGTAGATAACCCAAACAAGAAAAAACTGCGTTTGGTTTTCAATTCCGCTGCCAAGGTCCAGGGTAAGTCCCTCAATGACTATTTATTTACAGGGCCCGACCTACTGAATTCCTTATTTGGAATAATGCTTCGATTCAGAAAGCACAAAATTGGAATTGCCGGGGACCTCAAAGACATGTTCTTACGAATAAAAATAAAAGCTGAAGATCAGAACGCCCTCAGGTTTTTATGGAGCGATCATCCGGGAGACGCCGTCAAAACGTATGTAATGACTTCTCTTATTTTCGGTGCCAATTGTTCCCCATTCATAGCGCAATTCATAAAAAATAAGAATGTATTGCTGCATGAGTCATCACACCCGGCCGCAGTCACCGCGATACTCGAGCAGCACTATATGGACTATATAGATAGTTTGCCTGACGACGCCTCCACTATAGAAATGATACGCTCCGTAACCGACATACACAAACAGGGAGGTTTTGAAATGAGAAATTGGACTAGTAATAGTTTATCTGTTTTAAATAGCTTGCCAAAAGAAACCTTAGGCGAAGCGGCCGTAAGGTTCAAAGTCGATCGGCAGGACAGCGGTGAGAGAACACTCTGCATATTATGGTATCCGGCGCAAGATGAACTAGGCTTCGACGTGTCCTTGAAACGGATTCCTGTAGATATAAACGAAGGTAAGAGTAAGCCTACCAAAAGATTAATGCTCTCTGTTGTTATGTCTATTTTTGATGTCTATGGTCTACTTACACCGTTTACTATACAGGGAAAAATAATGCTCCAAGATGTATGGAAAGACAACACCGGATGGGATGATTTTATATCAGACGTTGTTTACGAGAAATGGTGCAGATGGATAGACACTCTGAAACAGGTAGCAGTAGCACAATAAATTTTCGCATGCCGCGATGTTATACTCAGTGCACGAGAGCGAGAAGGTCAGCATCAGCGAGCGAAGAGATGTGATAGAGGGCGCGGGGGAGCGTAAATAAAAGCACGAATGTTGGTTAAATACTGAACTTTTTTAATAGTTTAAACATCTCTTATATACTAATGGTTACACGTGTTACACAGATAGGTACCTATAGGTATCGGGTTACAAAGGGAGTGCCGAAGCTCTTATTACAAAGGATGCCGTCTATATTTTGATATTTAATTTGACACCCAGTTACATGATATCGTAATATGAAACTTATTTGTTTATACCTAAAGTTATACCTACACTACACCTCCTTCCTTTGGGAAAAAAAAAATTATGGCATTATACTATAATTTTTTTTTTAAAAGTTTGTAAATTATAATTAATTTTCTTTAAATTTTATAGTTTAAATCAATGCTATTTCTTATTACTTATTGATATGCAATGCAACGCAAACATAATTAAACATCAAAACAGATAATGTTACATTCAAGAAATGAAATGCTAACCTCTTACTTATATGGCAAGGAATGTGTAGGTGATACAAGTGTTACTACTATTACATTCTATGCTAATACTAAACATAAACAAGTACCAATTACAATGAATTAACACTTTCATTACTTAAGAAATATTAAATGTTATAATTAATGTGAAATTTCATACCAAAAAATAAATGTTTCTATTCGATTTTAAATTCAATAAGTAACATTGTCTTCCTGCTAAAGTGCCATTTATATTTTATGTTACCAATAATAATACAAAACTAAAATAAATCTAAATAATTACGTTCTAAAATTCAAGAAATATTTTTAACCTATAATTATCTAAGTTACACCGACTGATCGTCTGTCATACAATTTATATCTGTCTAAATAGTAAGTTTTATCGTCATTATCCGTAAATTTAAAACTACATTTCTTACTTTTCTTATATTTCAACTTAGTATTTTTTTTTCCATTACCTTTATTTTTATAACTTTTTACCATTTTCTTTACAATATTTGATTTCTTTCTCTTATAAGTATTTCGCAACTTATTTCTTCCTATTTTTATTACTTCATTATCTTTAACTTTATAATTATACAGTATTTGTCTTATTAACATAACTTTATCTTTTATTATTTTTACTCTAAAATTATTTCTTACTTTCTTTTTACTTTTACATACCTTGTTAAACTTTTTAATCGTCATTTCAAAGGATTTATTTTTATTTTTAGTCAAGTCCGGTTTGTTTTTCTTCTTATTTATTTTTAATCGTCTACTTTTGGGTTTTTCTAATTTTAAATAATTTGTCTTTTCCATATTTCCATTAGACAACTCTAATAATTTAGTATTTTCCGTTGAGCTATTCTTAATATCATCTAAATGTTCTGTGTCAAATAAATTTTGTAATTCTAAATTTAGATCATCAAAAACATCATAACCATTATCGTGCATTGATTCCTCGAACTGCGGTGTTTGCTGACTTTGCGGAATGTGTTCGATGCACGTGTACGACTCATCTATGGATGTCGTCATACTTTGGGAACTTTCCGATGCATATTTTTTATTAGGCAAAAATCTATTTATAGAATTCGAATTAATGTGATTATTTTTGGGATAATATTTTCTTTTATTTAAAAATGTTTGATTATTTGAACACATAATAATATTTTCATCGATTGAGGATTGAATACACCGAGATAAAGAATTAAACTTTTGTGATGAAATGATGACATATAGCCGAAAATTGTTAAGACCTTTACAAAAACAATCTATTGCTAATTGTTCGTTTATTGGACGTACTATTTGAATTTTTGAAAAATCATCTTCACACTGGGCGTAAGTGAGATCCGTGTACAGATTCTCTACTTCTGCACCGTAAGCTTCGATTGATCTCGAGCCTTGTCTACAATTCACTAATTTATTTTGTAAAATATGAGGAGATTTTTTAGATAATAATAATTTCTTCATATCAGTTACCAAGCTTTTTACGTTATCATAATTATGTTTCAATAAGAATTTTGCATGTTCAGTTATTCGAGTTTTTAAAATAAATTTTATCAATATTGGATGCGAATTGTTTCTCAATGTGCTACTATAATATTCGGCACTGTCAATTAAATATTTGGTAATATTTTCATCTCCATTCATAACAGGTAAAATTGCTAAGGCAGTTTCTAAATCGAATTGTTCTGACATTTTAAAACAATAAAATATAATAACTAATCAGTAACTCTTGTAAAATGCCAATGTAAAAAATATCTAAAATTACTCAAAACTTGTAAAAGTAAAAGGATATATCTTGTCCGGGGTTGAAAAAAGTTGTCAGTCCGGGTTTGCGTGTGTCCTTGATCACGACGCTTTTCTTCTTTCTTCTTCACCGTCGAGCAGCTACGGGCTGGATCTGGATCAGCTGGGTGGGCCGGGCTATACCCTGGACACCATCCTTGTCTCGTACGCTTCTTTCTTCAAAACGTCATTTATTTAATTGAAAATACTTGTCATCAATCTTCTCTATAAAATGCCTATATTTTTCTTATTTCTTCAATTAAATAGCATATTTATTATTTCTTCTTATTTCAACATAACATCTTCATATTTTCTTCTTCATAATAATTAACTTCATTTTTCTTCACTTCATAAGTATTTATTTTTCATATTCTTCTTTCTTGAGAAGTTTTCTTTCTTCATATCTTCACTCTTCAAATTGAAACCTTAATTTTATTTAAAAATTCTTCTTTCTTGAATTTTCGATAATTTTTCATTCTTCATTCTTCAATCTTGAAATCTTCTTCCTTCAATAAATCTTCTTACTTTTTAAAATTACGATTTTGTTATTCATATCTAAATATTTTTCATAATAATATTTTTTTTTCTTAATTATATTTTCTTAAACAATTACTTTTCTTCCAGGCTTCTTTCTTCGTAATTTTTGTCGCCATCTTCACTAATTCTCATTCTTCAAAATTCACTTTCACTTTTTTTTAAAATTATAATGTCGAAAAGTCTTTTTATATATTTTTTTAAATTTAATTTATTTGGCCGCACCGCCGGCGCATCACTGCGCCGACTGGCAGGGTCGCCATGTGCTAGAGGGCGCGGGGGAGCGTAAATAAAAGCACGAATGTTGGTTAAATACTGAACTTTTTTAATAGTTTAAACATCTCTTATATACTAATGGTTACACGTGTTACACAGATAGGTACCTATAGGTATCGGGTTACAAAGGGAGTGCCGAAGCTCTTATTACAAAGGATGCCGTCTATATTTTGATATTTAATTTGACACCCAGTTACATGATATCGTAATATGAAACTTATTTGTTTATACCTAAAGTTATACCTACACTACAGAGAGTGGAACAGGGACAGCCTGCGAGACTGCTACGAAGGGTCTACAGGCAGCCGCATCTCCCGGCCGCGCGTCTACGAGTTTACGCGAAGCTACGAAGCCGGCTACGACATCTTGAGTGCTACGACAATAGATAGCTCATGCAATAAGGTCATAGAGCAACACGGACTCCTTACGGACGCGCGCGGAAGTCCTTGTTGCTCGAAGAATAAGGTTCATTATTTCTATAATAATTTAGAGTTGCATGTTTTTAGCGACGCGTCATCAAAGTCAATGTGTGCGGTTGCTTATTACCGTTGGATTGATAATGGTGTTATCAATGTTGCATTTGTAGCTGGGAAAGGTCGAGTTGCGCCGCTAAAACCCGCTACAATACCTAGACTGGAGCTGCAAGCTGCTCTTTATGCGTCCATGTTAGCTGACACTATAACTAAAGAGCATAAGTTAGAAGTAAACAAACGGTACTTTTGGTGCGACTCTACAACGGTGTTGCATTGGATAAGGAATGACGCGCGCAATTATAAAACGTTCGTAGCGACACGGCTCGGTGAAATAGACGATTTAACTAAACCTACAGAGTGGAGATATATACCAACCAAATTGAATATCGCTGATATTGGTACTAGGGAGCAGTACGATGTTGACGTGTTCAACTACGACTGGTTGTTGGGTCCATCATTTCTTTTCGATGAACCCGCGAGTTGGCCGAGTGACGTCATCCCTTATAAGGAAAATTATGATTTTGAATGCGTAAATATTATTGATGCTACCAGCAACTGCTTACCTGTACCAGATCCAAATAGGTTTTCTTCTTGGTTGAGGTTATTGCGATCAGGGTCTATTAGTACTAAGTTTTATTGACAGATGTAGAAAAAAGACTTCAACTCTCTTGATGGAAATGGAGTCAGCTGAGCGCTTGGTTATCCAACAAGCACAGATGGAGTGTTACGCTGCCGAGATATCTGCAATAAGAAATGGTAAATGTATAGAACGTACTAGTAGGATACTTACCTTATCGCCAATCCTCAACGAACACGGAGTCCTGCGATGTGGCGGCCGCATCGGTGCTGCACCCGGGGTGAGTCCTGAAACTAAAGAGCCAATAATATTAGATGGGAAACATCATGTTGCGCGACTGATAGCGAAGTACTATCACGAGAAAGCCGCCCACGGAAACCAGGAGACCGTCGTCAATACCCTGAAACAAAAATATTGGTTAGTTAATATAAGACCTACTGTTAAGTATGTAGTATTTAGGTGTATGTTTTGCAGAATAAAAAAAGCCAAACCGGAGATACCCAGAATGGGTAACTTACCTTTAGGAAGGATGGCCCATCATCAGCGCGCCTTCACTTACTGTGGTGTGGATATGTTCGGCCCTATGGATGTTACAGTGGGACGACGACATGAAAAACGGTATGGCATCATTTTTACGTGTCTCACTGTGCGTGCTGTACATATAGAGATAGTACACAGTGCTACTACTGATTCCATGATTATGGCACTTCACCGAATGGCGGCACGCCGCGGCTGGCCACGTCTCATAATGTCGGATAATGGCACCAATCTTAGGGGGGCTGATAATGAGCTTAAGAGGTCATTGCTGGAGCTGGATAATGAAGCTCTCAGAACCGAAGCAGCAAATAACGCTGCTGAATGGTCGTTCATATCTCCCGTCAGCCCACAATGGGGTGGGGTGTGGGAGCGTTTAATTAGGAGTATCAAAGCTTCCCTTCGGGTGATCCTGAAGGAAAGAGAACCACGAGACGAGGTGTTAAGTACACTCCTAGCGGAAGTGGAGAATATAGTAAATAGCCGTCCTATGTCTCATGTTTCAGTGGAGCCAGGTAGCGAAGAGTCGTTGACGCCTAACCATTTCCTCTTAGGGACAGCTTCGATTATGCCGACATTAGGTAAATTTAATGATGATAACCTTTACCTACGGAAGCAGTGGAAAAAATCCCAGAGGTTGGCTGACATGTTCTGGAAGAGGTGGTTGAACGAGGTGCTTCCAGATCTTATACCTCGTCGTAAATGGAATGAAGAGCTGGAGCCGCTAAAGGTGGGAGATTTAGTTTTTATTGCTGACCCAGCAGCTCAACGTAATGTCTGGCCCAGGGGCATTATTCAGAAGGTGTTCCCAGGAGCGGACGGTCGAGTAAGAGTGGTCGAAGTCCGCACTGAGACGGAGTTTTGAAGCGGTCTGCAGCGCGCGTAGCTAGAATTCCTATGGTAAATGAGTGCTAGTTTCGCACTAGGGTGGGGTATGTAAGCGACGCGCTCGTTGACAGACCTTTATTTTTTTTTGTATATGGCAATATCATGTTATAAAGTAAGTTGGCATTATCGCTAAGTTTTAAATTTATTAATTTTCTTAAGTTGGTATTGCGCGCTCAGCAAGGCGCGCACGGCAGTCTGCCGACTGAGCTTCATGCGAACGGATGGTTTCGTTGCATCTATTTCCCGAACTAGCATCCATTACAGATATCATCTCAAAGTTACCTTATAAGTATATATTTATAACCACGAACCATTTATGTCATGTCAGATAAAAACGTGATTTGCAAAGGCAAAGGCCTCCCTCCTCCTTACATTTCCACACGCCTCTATTCATGGCTAGATTCGGCCATTCCCTCTAGAATTTGTTGAGGTCGTCTCGTCATCACCTCTATGGCCTGCCTCTACCTTTGGGGCCATCCGGTACCTAAAGCTGGCTTATTTTGCCCAGTCCCATTTCATCCTGGCGGTCAAGGTCAGAAGCAACTAAGACGTTTTACTGATAAATGTATGTATACACATACATTTATCAGTAAAACGTACACACTATACTTTGAAACAGTAGTTGAGAGATAAGTAAGTATTTATTTCCGAGTACATACCTATATACAATAAGTTAACTTTCACTATAAGTTATGCGTATGGTTAGCGTATGACAGGTTTGAGAGGCCGGCCGTACCGGGATTTTTTTACTTCACTATTCACTATGGGCGAGTTGTCTTGATCTTCTTTGAGCAGGAAGGCTGGTTTGAGTCGGTCGATAGAAACATTTACGTGACGATTTTTTTACTTCTAGCTTGAATATCTTTCCGTTTCTTTCTATCACACGATATGGCCCTTCATAGCTCGGCGTCAGTGGTTTCTTGTACGCATCAATACGTAAAAATACGTGGGAACACTGGAACACTCGTGTAGCTTGTCGTGAATAAACAGTGAACGTCGGTCGGTATTTCTCTGTGCTGCCTGCATCTTCTTCATTGCGTCTGCGATGGTGTCTTCAAAATTCGCAACCTTCTGATAATTTCCCCGACGTGATATACCGCAAGTGAAGGATGATCAGAATTCGACATGGCTGATGAAGACAAATCTAAAGGCGTTGTAGTGGAGACAATCAGCGTAAAATCCCGGCTGTGCACGTTCTGGCGCGATAAGCCACGACTATGGTTCGCGCATTTCGAGACAATCGTATCCAACCAGAAGACAAACGACGCGAACAAATTCAGCCTGGCTCAACTGGAAGATACTGACGTCGAGCAAGTGAGCGACATCATCATGAATCCGCCGGAAAACGGAAAATACGACGCCCTCAAGCAACGATTGCTATCTCTGTACGAAGAGTCAGAGATGAGGCAGCTTCACAAACTACTCAATGATATGAGTCTTGGAGATCAGAAGCCCACACAACTTCTGCGACGGATGAAGGACCTCGCTGGCGAAAAAGTCCCCGAAACGACTTTGAAAGTCCTATGGCTGGGGCACCTACCAGTATCTACACGAGCCGTATTATCCGTGAGCAAAGACACGAAGTTAGACTCCCTAGCTACTATGGCCGATCGAATGTATAAGCAAACTAGAGAAGTGTGTAGCTGTCAGGTCCAACCGCCCACGTCAACTTCACAGCAAGGCGAAAATAATGACTGCCTTCGAAAGCTCCAAAATCAACTGACGTATGATTTTGGAGCTTTCGAAGGAAGTAGCCAGCATTAAAATGCAGCGATCAAATCTAATAAGATTGTACACCCTGGATTAATTTTAACTGTCTTTGAATAAAATGGAGTACACAGTGAACGAGATGCTGAAAGATAAAATCACTAAGATAGACTAAACCATAATTCCTCCAGAATACCGGGGGGATGTCCATAACACGAGAATGGTGAAAAAAGCGCTTGGCAAGCTGATTAACCAAATAGGGGAGCAGTCGGCGGTGGCACAGGGTCTGCCCAACGTCATTACTACGGAGGATAAGCTCCGGAGTGCGCCTACATACTTCCTCTACCTACTTAAAGATGCAGAGGCTAACGGGGGCGCGGGAGAAGTGATCGGGCTGCTGAAGGTGGGCCGTAAGCATCTCTATCTCTTCGACTACGTGGGCAAGGTGATCGAGACTGAGCCCCTGTGCGTGCTGGACTTCTTCGTGACCCCTAAGCGCCAGCGCCGCGGCTGCGGCCGCATGCTGTTCGACCACATGCTGCGCTTGGAGGAGCGCGGCCGCACGAGCTCGCCATCGACGGGCCCTCGCACAAGATGGAGCAGTTCCTCGCCAAGAACTACGGCATGAAGCGCCTGCTGCGCCAGACCAACAACTTCGCCGTCGCGCCCGACTTCTTTAACTGCGTCCAAGATCTCAGGATCTCTGTAGGGCAGATTTTGGAACGCAGGAAGAAACGTTACGAGCTAACGAGTCCTGGATATGGAAAATTTGCGGCAGCCTCAGTGGACCGTTTCGCCGCTCACAAGCCACTCGTCTACGCGCTTAGCAGATTGAATAGTAAGACTGACACGCCACGGCGAAGCCGTTATCTGCACTACATTAGCCAGTTCACCACGAAAATTCAACACATCGACGGCAGTACTAATGTCGTGGCCGACGCCTTATCAAGAATTGAAGATATTTCGACACCGACGCCATTTGATTACGATGAGCTCGCCCAATGCCAATCAAACGACCGAGAAGTGCAAGTACTGAAGAAGAATAAGAAACTTCAATTCGAATATCACTCCGCTTCGAACACTCGAAGAAAAGTTTTGTGTGAAACGTCGACCGGCTCAGTGCGGCCGTACGCTACACCATTTCGACGCGCCGTGTTCACCGCCATGCACGAGATTAGTCATCCTGGCATACGAGCGACACGAAAAACTATCACGCAGCGTTTCTTTTGGCCAAGAATGAACACTGACATCAACAATTGGACGAGATGCTGCCTACAATGTCAAAAAGTGAAAATTCATCGACATACGATATCGCCAGTGCAAAGTTACCCAGTGGCGGACAGACTTACCCACATTAATTTGGATATAATCGGCCCACTACCAACATCGTCGGATGGCAAGCGATACTGTGTTACAATCATCGATCGAGCTACGAAATTCCCAGAGGCTTTTCCCATTTCCGACATCACTGCCGAAACTGTGTCGAAAGTGCTAATTATGAAGGCTGGATAACGAGATACGGGTGCCCACTACGCATCACAACCGATCAGGGACGTCAATTCGAATCTGAGGTTTTCAAAAATCTCGCAAGAAGAATGGGAATAGAAAAAATACGCACTACCGCCTACCATCCACAAGCGAACGGTATGATCGAAAGGTGGCATCGAACTTTGAAAGCAGCCCTCACCGCACGACTACAGAACTCAAGCTGGACGACCGGACTGTGCTACTCGGTCTGCGCGCCGTTGTGAAAGATACCGACACATCACCCGCACAAGCGTTGTATGGCACGACACTTCGACTTCCGGGCGAATTCTACGGCGAAAAGTTTACTCATGACGCACGTACCAATTTTGAAGACACCATCGCAGACGCAATGAAAAAGATGCAGGCAGCACAGAGAAATACCGACCGACGTTCACTGTTTATTCACGACAAGCTACACGAGTGTTCCAGTGTTCCCACGTATTTTTACGTATTGATGCGTACAAGAAACCACTGACGCCGAGCTATGAAGGGCCATATCGTGTGATACAAAGAAACGGAAAGATATTCAAGCTAGAAGTAAAAAATCGTCACGTAAATGTTTCTATCGACCGACTCAAACCAGCCTTCCTGCTCAAAGAAGATCAAGACAACTCGCCCATAGTGAATAGTGAAGTAAATAAAACTTTTTTTCAAAAAAGTGAACCGACTTCCATCATAAAACTTAAAATCATAAAATAACAATAAAGAAAAATGTATTAGCATGCTACCTACTGAATGAGGTGAAGTCGGTGCCAAGTGCAGGACTATGTAATTGTTTAGCTAGGCATTTTGTATATATACATGATTCTAATGTTAATTTAGATTATTTAATATTCAATTTGGCACCGACTTCACCTCATTCAGTAGGTAGCATGCTAATACATTTTTCTTTATTGTTATTTTATGATTTTAAGTTTTATGATGGAAGTCGGTTCACTTTTTTGAAAAAAAGTTTTATTTTATCATTTTTAGTGCTTCTACACCTTTTCATTTTCTTTAATAAAAACTTAAACTTTTCTTTTACTGGTGGCCGAAAATAAAAAATTAAGAATTCGAAACTTTTTATGTCAGTTTGATTTGAAATGTCAGAACATGTCAAATTGTCTATTATTTTTGGCACATAAATAGACCGTGAGCACGCGATGACCAAACCTTCCTTATTTTAAAAATGCTGAATGTTTCTCTGCGTGGTATATACGGATAAAAAATATAAGCGACTAGGTATGAAGTTTGGATCTTAGTTGCTTATGCAGGTAATATGGATAGCAAGGATGATTTTTATAGGTATAAAAAGCACCCTTGGGGCCTTCCAAAGTAATATTAAATTCATCTTTTATAATAAAACAAATATAACTATAATTTAGTAAAGTTACAATGTCTAACAGGGGTTTATATCTGCACCAATTGCCTGGCAATGGATGGCTTGATTTCTTATATTATTAGGAATAAAATCTTTAAAAAACTTTACTAACGAAATTGAGTTACCACTTTAAATGTTATTGCTACAAATAATCTGCCTAAGTAATCATGATCCAACTTTTATAGTCGCTAATCGCTACATATTTCTATGTTGGGAACATACACAAAAAATCTTTAGTTTTAATAAAATAAGGAAGGGCATGCTATCGCGGGCTTTTGCTCTATAATGCAATGTTGGTATTTTTATATTTTGTTAGGTATCTTTAAAATTACCGAACAGATTTAGACGTGTTTAAAATGGGACCAACTTGGGTATATATCATTACGAATAAAAAAACAATTTCGGAAATCAGTCCACCGTAGGCGGAGAAATCGGCGAACATACATAAAAAAAAAACATACATACATCGAAACATATAACCTCCTCCTTTTTTGGGAAGTCGGTTGAAAAATCCCGGTACGGCCGGCCTCTCAAACCTGTCATACGCTAACCATACGCATAACTTATAGTGAAAGTTAACTTATTGTATATAGGTATGTACTCGGAAATAAATACTTACTTATCTCTCAACTACTGTTTCAAAGTATAGTGTGTACGTTTTACTGATAAATGTATGTGTATACATAGAATAAACAGTGAACGTCGGTCGGTATTTCTCTGTGCTGCCTGCATCTTCTTCATTGCGTCTGCGATGGTGTCTTCAAAATTGGTACGTGCGTCATGAGTAAACTTTTCGCCGTGGAATTCGCCCGGAAGTCGAAGTGTCGTGCCATACAACGCTTGTGCGGGTGATGTGTCGGTATCTTTCACAACGGCGCGCAGACCGAGGAGCACAGTCCGGTCGTCCAGCTTGAGTTCTGTAGTCGTGCGGTGAGGGCTGCTTTCAAAGTTCGATGCCACCTTTCGATCATACCGTTCGCTTGTGATGGTAGGCGGTAGTGCGTATTTTTTCTATTCCCATTCTTCTTGCGAGATTTTTGAAAACCTCAGATTCGAATTGACGTCCCTGATCGGTTGTGATGCGTAGTGGGCACCCGTATCTCGTTATCCAGCCTTCATAATTAGCACTTTCGACACAGTTTCGGCAGTGATGTCGGAAATGGGAAAAGCCTCTGGGAATTTCGTAGCTCGATCGATGATTGTAACACAGTATCGCTTGCCATCCGACGATGTTGGTAGTGGGCCGATTATATCCAAATTAATGTGGGTAAGTCTGTCCGCCACTGGGTAACTTTGCACTGGCGATATCGTATGTCGATGAATTTTCACTTTTTGACATTGTAGGCAGCATCTCGTCCAATTGTTGATGTCAGTGTTCATTCTTGGCCAAAAGAAACGCTGCGTGATAGTTTTTCGTGTCGCTCGTATGCCAGGATGACTAATCTCGTGCATGGCGGTGAACACGGCGCGTCGAAATGGTGTAGCGTACGGCCGCACTGAGCCGGTCGACGTTTCACACAAAACTTTTCTTCGAGTGTTCGAAGCGGAGTGATATTCGAATTGAAGTTTCTTATTCTTCTTCAGTACTTGCACTTCTCGGTCGTTTGATTGGCATTGGGCGAGCTCATCGTAATCAAATGGCGTCGGTGTCGAAATATCTTCAATTCTTGATAAGGCGTCGGCCACGACATTAGTACTGCCGTCGATGTGTTGAATTTTCGTGGTGAACTGGCTAATGTAGTGCAGGTAACGGCTTCGCCGTGGCGTGTCAGTCTTACTATTCAATCTGCTAAGCGCGTAGACGAGTGGCTTGTGAGCGGCGAAACGGTCCACTGAGGCTGCCGCAAATTTTCCATATCCAGGACTCGTTAGCTCGTAACGTTTCTTCTTGCGTTCCAAAATCTGCCCTACAGAGATCCTGAGATCTTGGACGCAGTTAAAGAAGTCGGGCGCGACGGCGAAGTTGTTGGTCTGGCGCAGCAGGCGCTTCATGCCGTAGTTCTTGGCGAGGAACTGCTCCATCTTGTGCGAGGGCCCGTCGATGGCGAGCTCGTGCGGCCGCGCTCCCTCCAAGCGCAGCATGTGGTCGAACAGCATGCGGCCGCAGCCGCGGCGCTGGCGCTTAGGGGTCACGAAGAAGTCCAGCACGCACAGGGGCTCAGTCTCGATCACCTTGCCCACGTAGTCGAAGAGATAGAGATGCTTACGGCCCACCTTCAGCAGCCCGATCACTTCTCCCGCGCCCCCGTTAGCCTCTGCATCTTTAAGTAGGTAGAGGAAGTATGTAGGCGCACTCCGGAGCTTATCCTCCGTAGTAATGACGTTGGGCAGACCCTGTGCCACCGCCGACTGCTCCCCTATTTGGTTAATCAGCTTGCCAAGCGCTTTTTTCATCATTCTCGTGTTATGGACATCCCCCCGGTATTCTGGAGGAATTATGGTTTAGTCTATCTTAGTGATTTTATCTTTCAGCATCTCGTTCACTGTGTACACCATTTTATTCAAAGACAGTTAAAATTAATCCATTTAATTTTAATGCTGGCTACTTCCTTCGAAAGCTCCAAAATCATACGTCAGTTGATTTTGGAGCTTTCGAAGGCAGTCATTATTTTCGCCTTGCTGTGAAGTTGACGTGGGCGGTTGGACCTGACAGCTACACACTTCTCTAGTTTGCTCATACATTCGATCGGCCATAGTAGCTAGGGAGTCTAACTTCGTGTCTTCGCTCACGGATAATACGGCTCGTGTAGATACTGGTAGATGCCCCAGCCATAGGACTTTCAAAGTCGTTTCGGGGACTTTTTCGCCAGCGAGGTCCTTCATCCGTCGCAGAAGTTGTGTGGGCTTCTGATCTCCAAGACTCATATCATTGAGTAGTTTGTGAAGCTGCCTCATCTCTGACTCTTCGTACACAGATAGCAATCGTTGCTTGAGGGCGTCGTATTTTCCGTTTTCAGGCGGATTCATGATGATGTCGCTCACTTGCTCGACGTCAGTATTTTCCAGTTGAGCCAGGCTGAATTTGTTCGCGTCGTTTGTCTTCTGGTTGGATACGATTGTCTCGAAATGCGCGAACCATAGTCGTGGCTTATCGCGCCAGAACGTGCACAGCCGGGATTTTACGCTGATTGTCTCCACTACAACGCCTTTAGATTTGTCTTCATCAGCCATGTCGAATTCTGATCATCCTTCACTTGCGGTATATCACGTCGGGGAAATTATCAGAAGGTTGCGTGTTCAAATCACGTCGGGGAAATTTACTGATAAATGTATGTGTATGCAAACTAGGATAGTGTAAGTATGTGGAATGAAACAGTAGTCGAGAGATAAGTAAGTATTTCAGCTAAGCCTTCCCTGTCGCCTGTGGGGCGACGGAGCGACCGGTCAGGGTGTTTACCCTCTGCGGTGGCGAGCTTCGCTGCCTATAACGATAGGCAGGTCGTTGGGTTTGAGGCCGTGGCGGCCTGGGTCTTCACTTTAACTTTCTGGTAGTTTCACTCGGGGGCCGGCGCCGTCGCCTGGTCGACGTCGACGACAGCTAGACAGCGTGGCGAGGGCTTGTAGCGGCGGTCTGGCGGGCGCGCGTGCAGCTCCGCGATGCCTCGCAGGTGCGGGTGTCGCGACGCGGCACCGACCGACCGCGGCGCGAGGCGGGCGATGAAGGCATCTAGGCCCTCCCATTTAAGGTCCCTGAAGATCGTCGCGTTCCTCACGTAGCGTGGGGCCCCGACGACTGCTCTGAGACTTAGATTTTCTTAAGCTCTGAGACGCCGCTTATTCGTCTCAGAGCAGTACGCGTACCACGCCGGGGCAGCGTACGTGAGGCGGGATCTAACGTAGGTCTTGTAGATCCCGAGCTTCGTCCTCAGGGGCAGGCGGGAGGAGAGCACGCCGTGTAACTTCCCCCTGGCCAGCTTCGCCTTCGCCACGACGTCGTCGACGTGGTTGGACATCGTTAGGCGCCGATCGATGATAACTCCCAGATAAGTGACGTTTTGCCGCCACGGCACGGGCTCGCCACCCACAGTGAGCGGCGGCGGTGGGTTGTGACCTCCGGTTATAATTGCCTGCGTCTTCCCGACGTTCACTGACAATCTCCACTTAGAGAGCCAGTCAGGCAGGGCGTCGAGTGTGCGCTGCAGCAGTTTTGCGGCGTGCGCGGCGTATCTCTCTCATAGAGACTGCGTAGTACGCCGCGTCGTCAGCATACAGCGCTAGCTCTACCCGACCGACGACTAGAATGGTCGTCAGTGAATCGGGCGTAGCAGGCCGGGGACAAACAACTGCCCTGGGGGACTCCTGCTCGGACGAGTCGCTCCTCGGAGGTCGCGTCTTCCACCGCCACGTACATCCGGCGTTTACTGAGGAAGGATGCCAACACCCTGACGATCCTCTTTGGCAGCTCTGACGTCGACAGCTTGTGTAGCAGCCCCTCATGGCACACCCTGTCGAACGCCTTTTCCATGTCAAGGAATGCGGCAGCCACGCATTCCTTTTTATTGGACGCCTCGGACATCCTGTGGAGCAGTCTTGTGACCTGGAGCGTCGTGGAGTGCTCAGCTCGGAACCCGAATTGTTCCTCCCGAGGTTCGAGGAACGGGAGCATGAGCTGGAGGAGAAGTCGCTCGAACACCTGCGAGATCTTGCTCAGCAGCGCGATGGGACGGTGGTTTTCCGGTTTTTTCAGGTCTTTGCCCGGCTTGGGCAGGACAATGACCCTGGCGTTCTTCCATATAGTCGGGAAGTGCCCCGAGCGTAGTATGCCGATAAAGAGGCGCGTCACCGCCGCTCTTGCGCGCAGCGGGAGATGGCGAAGCGCCTCGTTGGTGATACGGTCCGTGCCCGGGGCTTTCTTCTCTCTATCTTCTGCACCTGGCCGGGCGAAAGGACAATGGGGCCTTCCTCTTCTCCAGGTGGCGCTGCGAGATATTCCCGCACGTGCTCGGCGACCTCTCGGTTGTGTTGCTCGTCGGTCACGGGATTCGGGGTGAACTGGCGCTCCAGGTGCTCCGCTAGGATGTCCGCGCGGTCTTGCGCACGGAATCGTGGGAGGCCGTCGGTGCCCAGCAGCGGTCTAACGGGTTGGGGTTCCCGCGACAGCTGCCGACACAGGCGATGGACGGAGGGGACGTCATGGCCCACGGTGAGCAGGTGGTTATCCCACGATTCGGCTGCGTGCTGGGTTAGGGCGTCCTTGACCCTCTCCACCAGCCGGTTGAGTTCCCGGCGCATAGAGGGGCAGCGAGTCACTTGCCACTGCCTCCGCAGTTGTCTTTTCTCCTCTATTAGGGCTTGGAGAGCGGCCGGGAGCGGCTCGGGTTTGCCGCCTGCCGGCATTTCGCGCGTAGAGGAGTCCAATCTGTGGAGAGCCAATTTGGCAATACTTTTTCTCCTAACCTAGACTAAGGTGCCTACCCATAATTACTAAAAAAGATGCCCATAGGTCTAGGTAACTTATTTTATCTGAACATATCTCTGTCTGAATTAGACTAGGCGGTGGTTAGAGCAAAGATTACAGTCATTATCCAACAATTTTCTAAAGTACGTGAGTATAACGATTAGGCATCCATTATCCACGCAGGCTCCAACGGAAATGTGAGGTAACTTATGGGTAACTTATTGATAACACTGACTCAACTTATAACGACACGTTAAGACTTGAGAATTGCAAAAATCTTACCTGTAGAGGAGTTAGAAGACTACTTAAATATTTCCGCGAAGATAAAATGTCACCCTCTTCACATTGCTAATGGATGTCATCCATAGATTTACTTGTGCTGTATATTTGTGGAGCTGTGGGAAGAACCTCCCGTAGGAAATTCGGGATAAAAAAAAGTCCGTGTGCTTTTCCCGGTAGTATTTTTCTTAAAATGTATAATGTAATGTGTAATGTAATTTTCTACCGAAGAACAAATGGGTAGGTACTTAAATGATGATGATGCCTTGCAAAGGTAAAACTTGTAAAATTGTAAGACCTTATAACATCTATTGATTTTTTGTGAACTATTACGTATGAGGGTTTAATAATAGATTATTAACCAAGGGCTGTATGACATCAATTGCATACGAGAATTAACCCGAGTATGCAATTGATGCTTACGCCCGAGATAAATACTCTGCTTTACATATCGATTGTGAGGTAAGTAAACAACAAGACAGCAGGTTTCAATGAACATTTATTAAGAAGAAAAAAATGTGTATTTAATTAAAATAAATTGTCTAGATTCCGATTCGAGTAATTAATCGATACCGAGAAAAAAAATATTAACTTTTTAAAAATATTCTTCGTGCAGTATGAGTATGACAGTTCTTTTTTCAAATTCCAAAACCTATGCTGTAATGATAGTCATACACCCCGGCATTCAGGGGTGCAAGGGTGTACTTACAGAGCAAGAGATATGTAAAATAAATATAACAAGTCTCATCTTAATCAAATAAAATATAAAAAATACTCTAAATTGCTAAAGCGTTGTCTTGTAACTGCAAGAAGAAATATAAATAGTAAATTGTTGTCGAGAAGTAAGAATATATGTCAATTTATTTAAAACCTTTTGAGACTCATGAAATAAAATCTATAATAATTTCACTTAAAAACACTAATGCAGTAGGATACGACTGTATATCAACATTAGTACTTAAATCTTGTTGTGAGGAAATAAGTTCTATTTTAACATTTTTAATCAATATGTCTTTTGAAAAGGGTTGTTTTCCAGAATCACTTAAGACTTCTTTAGTAAGACTATTATTTAAAAAAGGTGACAAGAATATTTTGACAAACTATCGGCCAATAGCTCTGCCATCAATTTTTTTCTAAAATTTTTGAAAAATGTATGCATATACGTCTTATTTGTTTTTTTTGAAAAATATAACGTAATCAAGGCTGAACAGCATGGTTTTCAAAAAGACAAGTCGACTATAGGTGCTGTTTTTGACTTAGTAAGTGATACTGTTTGCAGTATTGATAAACAAATGAGTACAACTGTTTTATTTTTCGATATGACAAAGGCCTTCGATATGGTACCACATGATTTACTGTTACATAAATTAGAGAAATATGGCATTAGGGGAACAACTCTAAATTGGTTACAATCTTATTTGACAAATAGACGGCAATGCGTCGAGATTGAATATATTAATGATGAAAAAGTAAGTCAACAATGTAAATCATCTTATCGAACTAATAAATTTGGTGTACCACAGGGGAGTGTCTTAGGCCCACTTCTCTTTCTCGTTTTTATCAATGACCTTCCAAATGTCATACAACATAAAATTATTCTGTTTGCGGACGACATTTCATTGATAATAAAAAACAGCGAAAGGTCATCGGTAGATGAACATATTAATGAAGTAAACAAGGCCGTAAATGCTGTTATACAATGGTTAAATGAGAACAATCTTTCCGTAAACTTGAGTAAGACAAACTATATGCATTTTAATAAAGGTCTAAAAAGAAAAAAAGAAATAGATGTCATTTATAATGGACAATCTCTAAATCATGCCAATATTGTAACTTTTTTGGGTATTGCGATTGACGACATTTTAATTGGAAGACACATATTGACAATATATGCTGCAAACTAAATAGGTATGTTTATGTATTATTCAGATTGCGGAAAGTTGCAACTCTTGAAACTACCCTTTTTGCATACTATGGGTATATTGAGTCAGTCCTTAGATATGGTGTTGTTATTTGGGGAAACAGTGTTGACATAAATAAAGCCTTTATCGCTCAAAAAAATGTGTGAGGGCTATTGCAGGAGTTGCTCCTTATATATCATGTAAACCCCTTTTCCAAAAATTTAATATTTTGCCACTACCATGCATATACATATTAGAAATTGTGAAATTTGTAAAGCTTAATTTTAAACTATTTAAGAAGGCAAGAGAAATGTATCCCCGCAATACAAGGAATGGAGATAGACTGGTGCACGCTCATATACCAAGGACAATGATGTATCATAAAAATTGTTACGCTATGTGTATACAAATTTATAATAAAATACCTAATTCTATAAAATGTCGACCATTTCGAAGGTTTAAGAAAGCAGTGTATGATTTATTGATAAAGGAACGTTACTATAGTGTTAATGAATTTCTTGAGGCTAAAATATAATGTTACAAAATTCATTTAATTTTAAATAAATATTATTATCAATTGATATTGTAATTGTAATCTAATTGACATTTGAAGTTTATTTTTTATTATTGACAATATTTAAATTTCCTACGCCTCAGCTGGCAAAATATGTTTGACACTATATTTGTATTGACCATCCTGTAAACACATATTTTAAAGGAATAAATGATTATGATTATTATGATTACTGATTTATAGCGGTTTTATTGTATTTAAATATGTTGTTCAGACAAAAAAGTTGCATCTTAATAAGAATAACAAAAAATTTTAATGACATTTTTGATATTTTTTTTAAATAGCTGAGATGAGATTTTTTTAAATATTTCCGCCATTTTTTTAAATTTCGAAAAACTGGCTCGACTAAAAAATTCTGCAAAATTATCGAACCTGCTAACAAAATTTCATGAGAATTGGTTCAGAAATGCGACCTGTAGGCGATAACATCCGAACAGACAAAAATAATTTTCGGCTAGTAGAAACTGAGACGCTTCGCTCGCTCGGTCAATAAAAATTACTGTGTATAAGTATATGTACATGTGTGCTTGTTACAAATTTAAGTGAATAAATAAAAATGAAATATGAAAACACCGGCCAAGTATGAGTTAGACTTGCACACCAATGGTTCCGTACAAAGGCATGGGTAGGTACTATGATAGAACTGGTAACTGTCATATGGGTGTCGGAACTGTCACATGGTCACATCTATCTAATCTAATCCACCTAACATTCTAGTTGGTAAAAATCCTATGCAATAAGCCATCAATGGGCAAAACCCAAGGTTCCAATATTTCAAGCATACCGACAAACCAATCAACTCGCCTTATCAGGCAGGTTTTCCCGTATTTTGTATCATAAACAGCAGCGACAATTCATTCCTAATCAAAACAGCATCTTATTTACTGAGTATATGAACACAAATTCCCACCGAAGCGTTTCAATTTCTGTTCCTATTTTATTATTTTCTAAGCCTGTCCTACTGCTGGCATCCATGGCACAATCTAGACATTCTATAAAAATATTGAGGTCGTTCGGCCAACTCCTCTTTAGCCTGCCTCTGCCTCTACAGACTTCTGTCGCGTGCGATAGACACGTCCCGCCCAATCACATTTTAGTTTTAGCACCTACTTTAGATACTATTAGGAGGAATATTGATAGAAAAAGATATTTTGATTAAACAACTTTATTGTGTAAAATATAAAATAATAAAATCAATTATTATGCCGGAAGATACTAAATAACTTATTATTATGCTGAAATAGTGTATAATATGAATAAGGCACATATACAACCTTATCTTTAAAACGTGTACTCGTAGGAATGTTCCATTGGCATTCATGTACTATCCCTATTATGCAAAATAATATAATTACAGTAACTAGTTATTAATAGATCCAGCTTGGAATTATTTTGGTAGCTTGCTCACTTCAAACATGTAGGCAGCGAAGAGTTTTATCTGAAAACAAAATAAGCAAAAAATTAATAAATAATCGTAAAATAATCTTCACTGTTACTGAAAGTTCATAATTTAAAGTTGTTTATCTTGGCCTCTTTCAGAAAGTGTTATAAATATTATAAAACGTTTTTCCAAAAAAATCTAGCAAAGCATTCTACCTTCTAATATTTTAAATGCGAAAGTTTATAACTCAATCACGCAAAATCTACTGGACGGATTCTGATGAGGTACACGGGTAAATAAAATACTGGGAAGAGAACATAGGTTTTATCCCTAAATTTCCACGGAAATAATGTCAAGTCCGTGTTGTAGAGTTTTCTGTAAAACTTGGCTGCACCAATAGGCAACATTTTGAATTCGTTTGTTCGCATCTGTCGTACACCGAATAAACTATGTAGTTTAAACTGTGTGTATAGGTTTAACTGAGTAGTTCAGTTTCAGCTTGAAAGATTTTACCGCATACTTTACCTCATACATTATTAAATTTGTGCTGACGCTACCGTCAGCACAAATTTAATAATGGCGTGAGTGAGCTAACCACGTCAGGAAAGAAATACGGGTATCAGGCAACCCTATTGAATACACAAATGAATACATCTACCTTGGGAAGCGGATGTCTTTCAGCAAAACAAACAACGAGGAAGAAGTAGACAGGAGAATCAACATCTCTTAGAAACAATTTTGGGCTCAGAAAGAAATATTGAAAGGTAACTACCATCTAAAGCTGAAGAAAATAATAATGGATACTTGTATTCTACCATGCTTGACATATGGAAGCCAAACTTGGACTTACACCAAAAGAATTAAAACTAAATTAGCGACCTGTCAACGCTCCATGGAAAGAAGCATCTTAAAACTAAAGAGATTACATAAAACCAGAAATGAAGAACTAAGAAGGAGAACTAACATAACTGACGCTCTTCAACATGCTCTGCGTCAAAAGTGGAGGTGGGCAGGCCACATTGCAAGGTCAAAAGATAAAAGGTGGACACTGGAGACAACAAAATGGGCAGGACCAGAAAGCGAAAGACCGCAAGGAAGACCGACCCAACGATGGGTCGACGACATCATAAAGATCGCAGGGACAGGATGGATTGGAGTTGCCCAGGACAGAGAAAGATGGAGGGAGATGGAGGAGGAGGCTTCCACCCAATAAGGGATCCATAAAAACAAAAATTCAAATTTATACCTTAATATTGTAAAAATCAAACACTGTAAATGGAAATAAAGAAGCTTATTATTATGAGTGAGCTAAAGGAACTTTGGAAATTCTATCATTTAGACGGTGCAAGTTTCTTGTACATACAAGAGCAATCATTGCAGTGCAACAATTGACTATGAATAATTTGCTTCAATTTAATTGTATGCAACTGCAAAATGGCCCTTAAAAGCTAGTAGGTAAATAAATAGATGTGTTGAAGCGACGGTGGCCAAGTCGTAATGACACTCGCCTGAGGTCAGATAAGACCCGGGTTCAAATCCTACCTGTGTCACATGAGTTTGTAGACCAATCTGACTCATGTATGGTAGTTTTCTCATAGACCACCACCTGCTTCCGGTGAAGAAAAACATGGTGAGGAAACCTGCACATTGGCTGACTGTTTAGTTTACTAATGTGTATACGGCTACTGCCACTAGATGGCGGTAGTCGTAAAAGTCATGTCAGATGACTTTAGGCGATTTGAATAAAATCTGATACCAGTGTTAGTAATAACACATTGGCTGACTGTTTAGTTTACTAATGTGTATACGGCTACTGCCACTAGATGGCGGTAGTCATGTCAGATGCCTTTAGGCGACTTGAATAAAATCTGACACCAGTGTGAGTCATGTCACGCTCGATAAGAAGTAGAATAGTCGTCCGACCCCCTCGATAGTTCCGCACGTTGAGCTTCTCGTTCTGCGAGTGCGCCATGTCGTCGCCGGCGCCCATCGGCAGCAGCAGCACGTTGCGGCTCCGTCTGGATATTATTATAAAAGCTAGATGGTATATAAATAGACGTCCGACCCCCTCGATATAGTTGCGGACATTGAGCTTCTCATTCTGCGAGTGCGCCATGTCGTCGCCGGCGCCCATCGGCAGCAGCAGCACGTTGCGGTTCCGTCTGGATATTATTATAAAAGCTAGATGATATATAAATAGACGTCCGACCCCCTCGATATAGTTCCGCACGTTCAGCTTCTCGTTCTGCGAGTGCGCCATGTCGTCGCCGGCGCCCATCGGCAGCAGCAGCACGTTGCGGCTCCGTCTGGATATTATTATAAAAGCTAGATGGTATATAAATAGACGTCCGACCCCCTCGATATAGTTCCGCACGTTGAGCTTCTCGTTCTGCGAGTGCGCCATGTCGTCGCCGGCGCCCATCGGCAGCAGCAGCACGTTGCGGTTCCGTCTGGATATTATTATAAAAGCTAGATGATATATAAATAGACGTCCGACCCCCTCGATATAGTTCCGCACGTTCAGCTTCTCGTTTTGCGAGTGCGCCATGTCGTCGCCGGCGCCCATCGGCAGCAGCAGCACGTTGCGGCGGCTCGCCTCCTGCAGCGTGATCGTCACTGGGATGGAGCCGCCCTCGCGGGACATGTCCGGCTCCGTCTGGATAAATAATAGTACATTACTGCCGCGGTCTATAATGACTACTTTGCTGGTCGTGCTGATGATGGCCGACAGCGCAGCGTAGCGCAGCTCCAGGCCGACACAGCGCGATCAGCGTGACTTGATGGATGAGCTGAGATAAAGGCTGAGACTAGAGATGGGCATTTACCCGATAAGTTTCCGAGACTCGAAAATTTATCCATTTATACCCATTTACCGTGTAAAAATGTTTGTAATTACGATATTTTATAATATATCGTAAAGATTTATTATGTAATAAAGTGTTTAAGCAAATATTCCGTTTTTAAATTAAGTTCTGTTTGAAAAAATACTTATAAAGTGACAATTTACGTTTTGGTTACAAAAGACCTGACATGATATATCTTAATTCTGACTCATTTGCAGCCAACTGGTTTTAGACAATAGAATGTTATGCCGGGGCGACGAACAAGTTTGCCAAATGCCGGAATTCTATTGAACGGCTAAGCGATCATCGAATCGTAAGCCTTACTTTACAGATTGCTTTACACGAATGTCTGTAATATCAGTAATAATGAAAAACTGAATTTGAAATTAAAATGCAGCAAACTTAATTACTAACTCTCTCAAAAACACGATTGCATAAAATTTTCTCGATAGAAAAATATTGCGAAGTTACCTCCAAATCCTAATCCCATCTAATATTATAAATGCGAAAGTGAGTTTGTTTGTTACCTCTTTACGCTTTATCTACTCAAACAATCTTCCTGTTTCACATACACATAGTTAGAAGTACTGAGAAGGATATAGGATACTTTTTATCCCGGGTAAAAAGCACTGTTCCCGTGGGAAATTCACACGGGCGAAGCCGCGGGCAAAAGTTAGTCTATAATACAATGAGGACAGCAAGGGCTGCAACGATGGCCAAGCAGGAAGGCCTAGAACGTAGCTAGGCTAGCGCGAGGCAATCATAGCGTGACCAGCGAAACAGTCATTGTGGGCCAAGGCTTGTATAGTGCTTTACTCAAAAATGCAAGTACCTACCTAATCTAAATAAAACCAGCAAGTAATTTAAATAAAAATATATTAATTAACTAGAAATTTAATGAAATGACAATTATGAAAAGTACAGTTACTAAAATTCAACACCGACTTCAGTTTTATATAACTAATAGTTTGCGATATTTCTAATGCGGTGTTTGACTGCTGTATTATTACTTCATTTTGTTTGAAAGATCATTGAAATACGCAAGAAAAACTTTTTCGGATAAAGATTTTGATTTCCTACTGATTTTCTACTCCACAAATTTTTTATATGCAAGTATGCAAGCTTATATTTTTTCTTTGAGTTTCGCGGTATCAAATTTTCAACCACTAATTTAGCTTCATCTTTAATGTCTGACGGTGTCAAACACATTGAATCGGAAGAATTTTCGCTTTGAGAGCTCATTTTTAGCAAAAAGTCACTAAATAAAAACAAAATTTTCGCTGAACCGCGCTTTTGTTACTTCTTTGTTTTTTTTAAGCAATGGTAGTTGGAACTATACAGCCAAATAAGGAATTAAATCTTTTTGTACCTACAATAAATACAACCAGCTGTGTATTAAATAAAATCTTTTTGCATTTGATTTAAACATTGATGATTTGATTTTTTATTTTTTTTATTTGATTTTTTAAAACGTTGAAACGTCAAAATAGCGGCCGGCAATGTCTTGCCGGCCTGTTAGAGCGGCCAGCAAAACCTTGTCGGCCACTCTTTGAAACAGAACGGCAAGGTAGACTTTGCTCAAACAAGGTTGTCAAAATAATGACCACATTACATGCATTTTTGAGTAAATAAATATAGATGGCGGGACGACAGACAAATTCTTACCTGAGTGGCCAGAACTTGCAATAGAGAGAGACGAGTGGAAGAAAAAGGGTGAAGCATTTGCACAGCGGTGGGACACAAAGCCTCCAAACTAGTTCGAACCAACCAAGCTGGAAGCGAGGCCGAAGGCCGAGCTTCCAGCTGGTTGGTTCCCCTATATATTCCCCTATATATATATAGCTGCATTACCACTGACTGACTGACTGATTGACATAGTTTGTTTGTTCTACGGAATTGCGAACTTGGAAAAAGTAATGATGGGGATGTGTAGAGGGGGAAGATGTAAGGTCAGGAAAAATACGAAAGTGGAACTTGGAGCAGTTCCGGACTATTATGGTTTCCGCGGGCAGTACCCCCTTACTGCCCGCGGAAACCATAATAGATAGGTGGGGGGTGCTCGACCAAATGTCATAAAGGACCCTGGGCAACGACCACAGCCGGCGGTAGTCTATGGTTTTTTTGACTTTTTTTTTTTTCTCCATACTAAATTTTGTTTTTTCATACAAACTTCATTGGAGATTTTGGGGGGGAAAACGGACTCGTAGACTTTTACCGTCATAGACAATTTTTTATGTTGAGACCGTGGGACCCCCAAACTGACAGGTTTTTTTTTTTTTTTCGAAATTTTTTTCGAAGAGTTGTATGGGCCAGCCAAGTCACCAACCGGGGAGCCGAGGCCGAAGGCCGAGGCTACGCGGCAAGCGAGGCCGAAGGCCGAGCTCCCCAGCCGCGCAAGCGAGGCCGCAGGCCGAGCTGCATCCAGGCGAGGCCGAAGGCCGAGCTCCGTCTTGTGAGCAAAGTACTGGGCGAGGCCGCAGGCCGAGCCCCTCCCCCCTTCCTTTTTTTTATAAAATAAGGGATGTGAGGCCGTAGGCCGAACAGTGTGGCGAGGCCGCAGGCCGAGCCCTTCCCCCTTACCATTTTTTTATAAAAATGAGGATGTGAGGCCGTAGGCCGAGCTGAGCGGCGAGGCCGAAGGCCGAGCTCCGTCTCGGGCGCAAAGAGCGGGGCGAGGCCGCAGGCCGAGCCCTTCTCCCCTTCCCATTTTTTTATAAAAATGAGGAAGTGGGGCCGCAGGCCGAGCCCTTCCCCCCTTCCCATTTTTTCTATAAAAATTAGGATGTGAGGCCGAAGGCCGAACTAAATAGCGAGGCCGCAGGTCGAGCCCTTCCTCCCCTTCCTTTTTTAAAATAAAATAAGGGATGTGAGGCCGCCGGCCGAGCCCTTTCCCAATTCCCATTTTTTTATAAAAATGTGAATGTGAGGCCGTAGGCCGAACTAAATGGCGAGGCCGCAGGCCGAGCCCTTCCTCCCCTTCATTTTTTAAAAATAAAATAAGGGATGTGAGGCCGCAGGCCGAGCCTTTCACCCCTTCCCTTTTTTTTATTAAAATGGGGGTGTGAGGCCGTAGGCCGAGCCCTTCGCCCCCTTCCTTTTTTTGAAATAAATTAAGGGATGAGAGGCCATAGGCCGAGCTAAGCGGCGAGGCCGCAGGCCGAGCTCTTCACCCCTGCCCATTTTTTTAAATTAAAATGAGGGTGTGAGGCCGAAGGCCGAACTAAATGGCGAGGCCGTAGGCCGAGCCCTTCGCCCCCTTCCTTTTTTTGAAATAAAATAAGGGATGTGAGGCCATAGGCCGAGCTAAGCGGCGAGGCTGCAGGCCGAGCCCTTCACCACTTCTCATTTTTTTTAAATTAAAATGGGGGTGTGAGGCCGAAGGCCGATCTAAATGGCGAGGCCGTAGGCCGAGCCCTTCGCCCCTGCCACTTTTTTTTTTTAATTAAAATGGGGGTGGGAGGCCGAAGGCCGAACTAAATGGCGAGGCCGTAGGCCGAGCCCTTCCTCCCCTTCCTTTTTTAAAAATAAAATAAGGGATGTGAGGCCGCAGGCCGAGCTGAGCGGCGAGGCCGAAGGCCGAGCTCCGTCTCGGGCGCAAAGAGCGGGGCGAGGCCGAAGGCCGAGCCATACATGGATGACCTGATGACGACAACTCATACCTCAAGTCACCAGCCAGGGAGCCGAGGCCGAAGGCCGAGGCTTCTGCGGCAAGCGAGGCCGCAGGCCGAGCTGCGTATATGAATCCAAGAGGCGAGGCGAGGCCGGAGGCCGAGCCCCTCCTCCAGCCGGGGCAAGCGAGGTCGAAGGCCGAGCATGCGCCGCCAGCGAGGCCGTAGGCCGAGCTGCGTTTTAACAGCAAAGAGCAAAAGCCAGAGCAGCCTTTCGGTTCTTCACTTAATCCCAACCGACAACATTTCTTTGTAGATGACTTTTTCATTATTTCCCTAAAATTTTTCGTGCAATCGAAACTGCAAATATAAAACTGCCCTGCACAGCACGCGAGGTGCTTGCACCTCGCGCAGCCACCAAAAACTAGTTAACATATATATACGGACAAATCACAGATTGAGCTAGCCAAAGTAAGTTCGAGACTTGTGTTATTGGATACTTACTCAACGATACCATATTTTATAACGTACTAGCTTTTGCCCGCGGCTTCGACCGCGTGAACTTTTTCCCGAGATTAAATGAATAGGGTATATTTATACACGTATATATATATTACTAGCTTTTGCCCGCGGCTTCGCCCGCGTGAATTTCCCACGGGAACAGTGCTTTTTCCCGGAATAAAAAGTAGCCTATGTGCTATTCCAGGTCATTATCTACCTCTGTACCAAATTTCATCGAAATCCGTCCAGTAGGTTTTGCGTGATTGAGTAACAAACATCCTCACAAACTCACAAATTCACAAACTCACAAACTCACATCCAAACTTTCGCATTTATAATATTAGTATGGATTATAGGGTACCTTTCTATCGGGAAAGTAAGAAAGAAAGAAAAATTCTTTATTCGACAAATTTTACACTAAATTAACCTTGATATAATAATTTTAGAGCACTTACTTGAAAGATCATCTTGACAGCCCTAGCGGCCGCTTGGTAGTGCGGATGGTCAGGGTTCTCGGTCCACGCGCGCCCGCTCTGTGCCGTGATGCGCATCTTATTGGGCGACCCACGCTCCGCCCACTGAAAACAGAGTCAGAAACAAGCTTTTTAATATTAACTGTATTTACCAGACAAAGGCTAAAAATTAAAGGATGCACGTTCACTGATGCACGTTCGCCCAATTTCTCCAAACGGGTAGAATTGTCCACCCCTACTGCTGCATTCGTATTGTACGTCACAGAATCAGATTTACTGGTTTGCGAACCAATTTCGGTAAATTATAACAAGGACAGACTCCTCACACGACAATAATTCGCAATGATAATAATTGTAGCAACATATTATTCTAACTTGCACTGACCGCGATGATGTTTACGAATATCATTCCTTATACGGAGCGCGGATCGTATAGCAGCTATGGCAGGGTCGCCATGTACTGTCGGGAGCTGTGGCGCACAATTGAAACCACCGAGATGCAAGATTATACTGATTTATTATCAAAGAGAATAAGTGAAAAATGAAAATGAAAACAGTTTTTATTGACCCATTCTAAGAGGCTTACATTCGCATTCGCATTCAAGCGGATCCATGGCTCAACCAACTACCATCCAAGTATATATAGTTTGACATACACTACACTACACTTGTAGTGTAGTGTATGTCAAACTATATATACTACACTACACTACACTACACTTGTAGTGTAGTGTATGTCAAACTATAGTGTATGTAAACTATGGTAGTTGGTTGAGCCATGGATCCGCTTGAATGCGAATGCGAATGTAAGCCTCTTAGAATGGGTCAATAAATACTGTTTTCATTTTCATTTTTCACTTATTCTCTTTGATAATAAATCAGTATAATCTTGCATCTCGGTGGTTTCAATTGTGCGCCACAGCTCCCGACAGTACATTAGCATATCATGAACAATCGCTTATGTCATTCGTATTTTGTATTTTTGTAATATTTTGCAGTTTACCTATTCAGTTCGATTTCCAACGTAGGCAAACATAATCATAATAATTTATTTTGTAAACAGCACACATGTTTACGAAATAAATTAATTTAGATGTAAAACGTGTGTACATTTTTTTACAGAAATGCCATTTTTCTGCAGTTATGGATGTAGTATTTTTTATATGGACTAAGTAGTGTCCATCGGATCTACATAAACTTAGACCCGGATTCATAGTGTAATCTGTCTCGTGTCTACTACAAAATAATGACTTAAATAAACAACTTTTTAAATTGAAAACATCGCAAAATTGTTACGACAAAATAACCTTTACTAATACTATTGTGTTCGTGCCTCTCATACCCAATAGAGTTCAATTAACAGATAATTGTGTCAATTGAGACCTTGAGATATTAGATCAGCTAATTAAACAAAGCTATTCTAAGTACAGCCATGTAGAGAAACTTGACCCTCTGTCTCACCGAATCCTAATCTCTAATCCTTTTTTATTTATTTATTTTCAAAAAATAATACCTACCTACCTAATTGTAGGTACAATTTATGCATCCTAAAAACCACGTAGGTTTGTCTGGATTTTCTGCATCTGACTGTACAAAAATCGAATTGAAGGATTGTATGTTTCCTGTTACCGATGGATAACATTATTCGCATAACTAACCTTTTTGTTAATGTAGGCAAACACTAGCTTTTCAACCTCTTCAGGCTCTTGATTTGGCACCAAGCGAATTGAGAATTTTCCAATCACTTTTCCTGGAATCACTGTTTTCGCTCCCGGTTGGAACGCAGCACCTAAAAAGTGACATTTTTAAACATATTGCCCATAACGATTCTAACAACATGTACCTAATCGTTTAGATGTTTTATCTATATTTAAAAAAATAACTTAATTAACATAATAAAATAGTATTGGTGAAAATAGGGCTAAAACTATTCAATATTATTATTTTTCTTATTAACCTTCAATGCCATGAAGCGACAGGCTTGGGTACCTCCATCGGTGCATTAGTATCTGTTCTTTGTCGCCATTGTGCGCCAGCTTGGGAGCTGCTATGGATCGCCTGAAAATACAAAATTACTATTCAACAAAATGATACGTCAAGTAGCCAATTGCGATTTAATCATTTATTGATAAATAACAACTCTACAGATATACTCGTCAGTATTGAGAAAAGCCGAATAGCTTACCCCCGCGTGAATTTCCCACGGGAACAGTGCTTTTTCCCGGGATAAAAAGTCCGTACTTCCAGCTATGTGTATGCGAAATTTCAGGAAGATTAGTTCAGTAAATAAAGCGTGAAGAGGTAACAAACGAACAAACCAACAAACAAACAAACTCACTTTCGCATTTATAATATTAGTTAGGATTAGGATAATAACTCTACAGATATACTCGTCAGAATTGAGAATAATTAATATCATAATTTTTTAAAGTAGGTACTAGATTTGGGTATGACCATTGCTAGAAAGAAATAACGTAATAAACTCTTAAAACTGGATTGGTCTAATACACCAAGTGCCTAAAACTCTTCTGGTATGATAGGGACACACTGTCATGTCATATATTTATTAATATATACTCTTAACCATAAAATGAAGTTGGTATGTGTGCGCGACTCAGATTACTTAAGGGACTCTATACCATGAGCTATGGACTTCAGTCGTCATCGGTTCCCTGAAGCGGGCGAGACGTTTTCGTGTACTACATTTAATTATACGGAGTTGTCGGAACATTTTGTGTCTATTATTATTTTCGCTATTAATACAAAAAAGCACGCTGGATCCAAGAGATCTGTATTCCCCGAATCCAACGCAAACGGAAAACGCAAAAGAAAAATAAATGAGTAAAGAGAAATAAACAAACGTATAGTGACACAAACCTGTATGCTTCAGTATCAAAGTCAATAGTTGTGTAAAGTTTCTTTTCATTCTCCTTCAATGGCGCAACAGACTTGTATATATCAGTTACGAGAATCTTGCCATCTTTATCCACCAACTGGTCCATTAAATAAATTAAATCCGACATAGCTGTAATACAAATAAAAGAACTACCTATTAATATCCAAGATATAAAGTCTTATTCATAAAACGTGAATGAATATTTTAAGCCTATTTTAGTTAAAATATATTTTATCTATATCCTCTTTCCAATATTTGACATTGAAAGAATGAGACATAGTTAGACGGTTCGTATTTTCTGGGAGTTGTAATATAATACAGTAAATACAATTATGTTGTAACCAGAGATTCGGTGTTTTTATACTAGCCACGACAAACTGCAGCGTAAATAAACTTCTGTTGCCATCTGATAAATTAATTCTGTAGTAGTAAAGCTACCTTTTTTTTATAAAAAATAATAATGCAAAGTAATTATTCAAGGATAAAACCGAATTTTTATGCGTCTTTGTCTCATCTATCTTCGTCATCTGAGAACCAATATTCCAAAATTGTTTTCCTGTTCATGAGAGTACACCTAATAGAATTTATTTAAGTACTATGTACCTAAACTAGTTCGAAAGTGAACCATCTATACTGTACTTGTCATGTGACGTCACATGTAATATACAATAAATGGGCATTTAATCATATAGAATTCATTCTTATCTACTTAGCAACTTGTAACATAGTAGAATCATCATCAAAGATAAGGCAAAAAAAATGTTGTCATTAGAATTATTTATCAACGAAAGTGATAGTGTGTAGATATCAAAGCAAAATTAAAAGATACCTTCATATACTGTGCCGCCGTAAACTCCACTATGTAAATCCATTTTGGCACATTCTACCTCTAAGAAATAGTAGCTGATTCCCCGCAGGCCATATGTGATGCAAGGTTTTTTTGTCCCCAGCCAGTAATTGTCAGAAATGCACACATAGTCAACATCATCAAAGAAACCAGCAGGTTTAAGTATCTCCAGAAGCAGTGCATCCAAACCCTCTGAACCAGACTCCTCCATGCACTCAAATACAAATTTTAAATTCACTGGCAGCTGTGGAAATAAAAGAGTGATGGATGATTGCTTTCATAGATTGCTGTTTGGCATTTATTTAAAATGAAGAAAATAACCTAACACCAACCATAGAAAACCAGCATTCAGACAAAAAAGACAATCTATTCCTAAATTAGAATATCATAGTAGACATAAACAGTTAACTTTATTTAACATTAGTTAGAAACTGACTTTAAAATGTTAAGTAAAATAAAATACACCATATGAATATATAGTAAAATTAGTCAGTCTGTCTATTAATATGTATGCTCAGATCTATTAAACTATTAGAGCATTTAAACAAACCAACAGATAAAGTCTTCTACTTTATTATATTAAAAATATACACGCTTTATCAATTTGTGCATAACTGTGATATCAAAAGATTTATTTTTTATTGCAATAAAATTGAAAGTATCCAAGCAGACAGGATTCCATTATTTTTATGATAATAAAATAATATATAAATCACTATTATCAACTACTGTTATCACAATACTGTAAATAAAACCTTTTGATAAGAATATTTATTCTGTATTCTAGGTATAGTATGCAAAACAATAAGCACATTTTAATATTGAATGCTTTTTAATAACAATTTTTTTTTTTATCTATATTTACTATTACATCTAGTTAGCTGTGTCTAACAGTAAGTAATCATTTACAACACCTTGTTTTCTTCTAAGTGAATTTTGATAACATGTCATGCATAGTACTGAATGGGATTGACATAGAGTAGCTTTAATATAATAGGGAGTACCTATTTCATTAAATATAGGAAAAGAATTGAAGTATCTATCGCTACTGCTAGATTAGAAATGATAGGTCTACCACCACCTCCAAAGCTAAGTGGAGATGTAGATATCAAATAAAATTAAACTGATTATTATTTGGTAAAATACATAAGTTTTCCATTGGGAACTCCCAAAAACAGCTAAGTACAATCACGAACATTAATATGCCGACTGATATGTGCATACACCAAAGTGTATATACACTTCGGTCCTCAACACAATGTAACAAGGTCTAAAATTGTATACATATAAATGCTTGTGACTGTACATAAATAAATCAGTAAATAAGTCAATATTGAATTTCAATACCAAGACAATGAGACCAAGACCTAAAAAAGAGTTATTCTAGAAACCCTGTAGTAAATTAAACAAACCTCTTCACCAACACCTTTGAAAGCATTAATGGCATGTATCCACCCAAGGACAGGGCCTTTGTCATCAGTTGAACCACGGCCAAAAAGCTTTCCATCCCTCTCAACTAGTTCAAATGGCTCTGAAAGCCATCCGTCAGACTTCAAAGCAGGCTGTACATCCAAGTGCCCATATAAACAAATTGTATTCTTCTTGGCATCCTGAAATAATGATTCAATAACTTTAAACCATAAATTTATAGAGCAAACAACTTAATAAAACTACTAGCATTGTATTTCATAATTTGTGCTACAACTAAAATATGACATGGAAAGTATGTGGAAACATCCTTATTTAAAAAGACTTTCAATTTCTTAAAATTGAGAAAGTTATTATGTACTGAAGTTTTTATAAACTTTGACCAGCATTTCTATATTATAGACCCAAAACACAGCTAGTTGTAAAATAATACACATAGCTACCTACAACTAAATCACAATTTATTATTTCATTTATTAGTTGAGTTGAATTGTTTTTTGTTCATATGTTAAATAATAAAAATCATATAAAAAAAATCATTCCCAATTGTTTAAAAATACATGAATATGTGGTTAGTCACATCATCAGCAATACAGACAATGTAAACAGATTGAATGTGTAATTTATATGCCATGAATCACAGCATAACACAAACACAACAATAATACAACTTCTATTTAATAAATTATTTATTGATAAGTATAAAAAAAATAACTACTAAATAAATTAAATTATGAACAGTTTTCAAAAATAAGGAACACCTGTATATGAATAAGATGCTTACGTTACCAAGTGTGCCAACTAACACGGGTGGCAATTTAATTTCTTTTCCATCTATAGTCTGAAAACCAACATCCCTAAGCTCTGTTTTAGCTCCAACCTCTTTTAGTTTATCCTGTGCCCAATGAACCATACGGACACAGTCTTCTCTGTATTTAGGATCACATGAAACTGATGGTATAGCCACTGCTTCTTTCAGAAGATTTTTATATGATTGTACATTTTGATCAACAAACTTGAAAAGCTTAGGCAATGTCTTCTCCGTCGCCATCGTTTTAGGTAAATCTAAAATATTTGTAGAATATTTTCGAGATGATGGGAGTAAGCAATTTACAGTAACTGACGAGGCCTTTGCAACCGACAATCTAATATCCTTAAGGTTGCACTAGTCGCGAGCTCGAACTCAGTGGCGGGCGCGGCCAAAAAGCAAGCTGTTTCACCTAGCATTGTGTCCGACAGAGATAGAATCAGTGATGAGCAGTCAGAAGCTATCTGTACGCATACACCGAGCGCACGCACACAAACACCTGTCCGAAGTGAATGAAACGACGTTAGACGATTCACACATTCACACACAACACCGACCGAGCCGCGTCGGGCGCGCCGCTATGCCTGCCGGTCGGCCAAAAGCGAGACAGTACCTACAATTTCGTACAATATAACTAAAGGCGCGGCGGCGCGGGCGTTTATATACCTATAGATTGCTTATTATAGTCAGGATATAGACATATCTACCTATAGGATAGAAGATTCACATAAAATGAGTAATGTAGGTACTTACCTACCTACAATGTTTTTTTATCAGGTGCCCAGACATAAGAAACAAATAAATAAATAAATCATAATCATATCATAATCATAACATATTATAAAACAAAGTCCCCCGCGGCGTCTGTCTGTCTGTCTGTTCGCGATAAACTCAAAAACTACTGAACGGATTTTGATGCGGTTTTCACTAATAGATAGGGTGATTCATGAGAAAGGTTTTAGTGTATAATTTGTTTAGGTTTTGTGTATATTAGTTGAAATATGACGATAATTGTTAAGGAAGTCGGAAAAAATTTGCCGCCCGGCAGCTTTCATCGAAAACGCTGTCCAATTCCTAAGAGATGTATCAAAATCATGTATGGAGGAATTGTGTATCTATAATAGGTCTACAAAAAAGTCCGCGATAGCATATATCTAGCTTTTATATTTCAGCCACAATAACTACTTTTATGTTTTAAAAATAATTAAAATCGTTACGTGTTTTTTAACTGGTGATATTAACCAGAACTTATTAATCCTTATCAAATTAAACAAGTCTATCGTCACAAGTACTTAATATATTTAATATTTGCTTTTTACTGCATGTAATTTGGATCAATAGTTTCCGAAATACTACGAGTTATCTAAATACCAGCAACGCGCCGCGAAACCACCTAGCGAAGACTCAAGGCGCAGTATAGGTAGCTATCTCTGAGCGGGCGCGTTTTCGTATGTTTTTACACGACTGACCAAAAAAGGAGTGTTATGTTTTTTACACGACTGACCAAAAAAGGAGTGTTATGTTTTCAGGGTTCATGTATGTATGTATGTAAGTATGTATGTATGTAAGTATGTATGTATGTAAGTTTCTTTATTCCACCATAAGTCCTCAACGGCTTAACAGATTTTGATGTGAGAGGTATTGTTAGATTCCTTGCATTCCCCCGAGTGACATAGGCTATGTGAGTTGTCAGTCGTGTTTTTTATTTTTTAATAATTTGCTTGTTATTATCAATATTTATTTTAGTAGGAGGTAGGTATCATTAAAAAAAACCGGCCAAGTGCGAGTCAAACTCGCGCACCGAGGGTTACGTACACGAAAAGCATCTCACATTATAGCTCTCACTGAAAGACCTAGGAATTTCAAAAACAAACTTAACTTTGCAGTTTGATTCCTAGGAATCGTACTGCATCGAGCGCAAAAATAAGTTTGTAACATTTTTTTTAAACTTCCAACAACATATTTACTACTTTCAGATTTATTCCTGTACAAGTACTGTTCTGTACTAAGTACCTTGCTTTCTGACAAATTTCATAATTTTAGGTCAATGGGAAGTACCCCATATATTTTGATTGCTGTCTGAAATCGCAAAATATGAAGTACCCCATATGTTTTGAGTGCTGTCTGAAATCGCAAAATACTCCTGATTTTTTTGCTCAAAGTGACCGAGTATTCGATATTACACCTCTGAAAAAATAAAACAATTTTTTTCGATATCTTTCAAATAACTGAATTGAATTAAGATATTTAGTTTTTATTTTTATTTTATTTACTTGAAGAACATTTTAATTTGACACAATTTTAGTACGGAACTCTCAAAAGTAGAATAATATGGTTCAATCAATAATTTGTAACTAAATTTATATTATCTCTATAAAATTCAATAACAATTCATGATTTTTAAATGCTGGTGTTAAAAATGTATTAAAGGTGGTGTTATCCACTCATGTTACGTGCTCCTCGAAGTTTAGGTAAATATGTACTGGAATATCCGATCTCTGCTTATAAGGGTTCCGTTTTTGCCTTTTGAGGTACGGAACCCTAAAAATAAATATATTGTCCACCCGAGCGAAGCCGGGGCGGGCCGCTAGTATAATATAAATATATACGGACAAATCACACAGATTGTGAGTCAGCCCCAAAGTAAGTTCGAGACTTGTGTTATAGGATACTAACTCAACGATACTATATTTTATAACAAATACATATATAGATAAACATCCAAGACCCGGGTCAATCTGAAAAGATCATTTTCCATCATGACCCGACCGGGGATCGAACCCGGGACCTCCGGTGTAGCAGTCCGGCGTGATGACCGTTGGGCCACGGAGGTCGTCGGTAGAACACTTACTCAATGTTTATTTGAAGTTTTTCACGCCTGTTCTTCAGTCAACCAATACAAAATCCACTCAAATCAACAATTTCAATTACGTAGGTAGTCCAATTCAACGCCAAGTCAGATATAGTAGGTAGGTAGTATCGAAATCTAAAGGAATGAGCCGAGCGAATAACGAAAGTGACGTAAGTATTGTGCAGGTGTGCGTGAGCTTCTTCCCTCCGCACCGCGCCGCCCCGTCCGCCCGGGGAACAATATTGAGTGAAATGCACGACAATTCATATCAAATCGTGCGCGTGAAAAATTGCGAAACGTCCTTTGGAAAATGGGGTTTTCTGAAAAAACTACTGCTCAAATCAATCACAAATAAAGTTTATTGGAATCTTCGATAACTGAACTTTGTCGGTGCGGTTTTTGTTTTCGATATTTTACACTTCTTTTATTACTTATTTACGCCCAAAGTTGTATGAAAATTAGCACGAAAAACTAAAGTTTGATGGCTCACAACTTTAGAGTGGCTTTTTATTTTACTATTCTGGTTCCGTACAGACAAAATTAATAATGACACAAAACGATATCATGTTTAACTTTGGATGTACAATGTCAAACAATGGAGTAAAACCCCCCCGAAATTTGTATGGGAAAATTATCGACTAGCGCGACCTTAAAATATTTCAATGCTTTTAATGCTCGTAACGAGAGAGAACTCGAAGTCATTTTAGGTTTTGACGTTTGACAGTATTGTATCAACTTGACATTTGACATACGACGTTGACAGTAGAAACTCAATTTCATTACTCCATGGAAAATCATGGGATCCATGGAAAAAAATTAGCAACGATGTCTCCGCGACGACGCCTTGTTACATCCGTTACCTCTAAAGGCAAAAACGGAACCCATATAGGATCACTTCGTTGTCCGTCTGTCAGTAAAACGTTTTTTCTCAGGAAAGCTTAAAGCTATCAAGGTGAAATTCATATCGAATCCACAGTCTTTTTTTGCCAAAAAAATAATCAAAATTTTACGTTAACCCAATCAGGAGATATTCCCGTAAATGTTGCGAATTATCGCATATTTTGCGATTTTAGACAGCAATCAAAACCTATGGGGTTTGACGACCTCCGTGGCCCAACGGTCATCACGCCGGACTGCCACACCGGAGGTCCCGGGTTCGATCCCCGGTCGGGTCATGATGGAAAATGATCTTTTTCAGATTGACCCGGGTCTTGGATGTTTATCTATATATGTATTTGTTATAAAAATATAGTATCGTTGAGTTAGTATCCCATAACACAAGTCTCGAACTTACTTTGGGGCTAACTCAATCTGTGTGATGTCTCGTAGGGGACATTTGTGGTGGCAAATGAAATCCAGTTTTCTTGAAATATAATATAATGCGTTCACCAACTTTGCAAGACAATTTTAGTAATTAGATATATGTAAGAAAACATTTTTGCGTTTGCGTGCGTCCATCGTTGAAAAGGTGTTGTATAGAGAGCGGAAACAATATTGGGGGGAAGCACGAACTGACAGATGTCAGAAACGTCAAAAGTCAGACATGACACTGAACTTCATCGAAGGCACAGACATAATTAGAGTTCAGATATTAGCGCCGCAACATCTTCCGCCGCGTTGAAAGGCGAAGTCTTTCAAATTTTTATTCTAGCCGCTCTACCGGAAGTGGGCAGAGTCGCACCAACGGCCTTCTGACGACTCCTCTTGTGGTACGGACGTCGGCCACACGCACAACGCCGTCGGGTCCCGGATGTAGTCGAGTGACGCGCCCAAGACGCCAATTTAAGGGTGGCGTGTTGTCCTCTTGGATGAGGACCAGATCATCAATCTTCAGAGTGGCACTGCTGGTTTTCCATTTTCTCCGCTGCTGCAACTCCGATATGTACTCCTTCTGCCACCTCTGCCAGAAATGTTGGCGAATTTTCTCAAGCCTTTCATATCTTTTCAAGCTGTGTTCCTTGATACATTGCAAGTTAGGGTGAGGGCAGCGCAGTCAAAGGCCTGCCAATTATAAAGTGGCCAGGAGTGAGACAGTGAAGATCATCCGGCGAAGAAGACAGTGGATATAGAGGACGGCTGTTCAAGATGGCTTCAACTTGAGCAAATAAGGTCAAAATTTCTTCATAAGTTAGGTGACTGTTTCCCAGCACTCGCTTTAGGTGGAATTTCGCGGATTTGACACCGGCTTCAAAGATGCCACCGAAATGAGGAGCTCGCGGAGGGGAGAATTTGAAATTTATTCCCTCCTGAATGGCAAAATGATTTAAAGGATCTTTGCTATTTTTTAGAAAGTCTGCTAACTCCCTATTAGCCGCCACGAAATTGCCACCGTTGTCACAGAATATTTCCGCTGGCTTGCCTCGGCGAGCAATAAATCGTCGTAGAGTCATTAAGAAAGCATCTTTTGACAGATCGCTAACTGCTTCAAGGTGGATGCATTTATACCTTAAGCATACAAATAAACATAGGTAGCATTTAATTAGTTTACTACCACGACCTACACGGTTTAGTATATTAAATGGACCAGCAAAGTCTATTCCAACCGACAGATATGGAAAATCAGAGTCACTCTTTGAGCTGGCAGCTCTCCCATTTTTGGATGAAGAGTTTTGCCACTAAGACGTCTGCAAATAACACACTTATTGACCGTTTTCCTAGCTAACAGTCTACCACCTACAGGCCACACAGCTTCTCTAACTGTAGCCAAAAGCAACTGCGGACCGGCATGCATGTTTTGTAAGTGTTCCTTATCAAAATATAATTTTGTAAGGTGGTGCGTTGAGTGCAGTAAAATTGGATGTTTCTTTTCATAGGAATATGTAGAAGTATCAATCCTACCACCAACTCTAATCACATTATTTTTGTCAATGAATGGAGATAGGGACAAAAGTTTAGACCGAGAGCTCAACAATTTATTTTTTGATAATAGATCATATTCTACTGGGAATGACTGTTTCTGAGCAATAATGCATAGAAGTGTAAATGCTTCATTTAATTCATCTAGTGATAAATCATTTAACCTTCTATTGCATGGATTTTTTAAATTATGTTTAAATCTGAGTAAATATGCTGTAGATCTAATAAGCCTATTAAATTTTGAAAATCTTTGAAATTGAATTACAGATTCTGAAATTACAAGGGATGAATTGGATTTTATTTCAGGTAAGTTCATGGGTAAGTTTTTGCACAATTTTTTATCATTATTATTTAATTTAGGCCATTTTGATTTATTTTCAGATAAGAAACCAGGGCCAGACCACCACATTTCCAGAGACACCAGCCTGCTCGCATCGACGCCCCTGGATATGAGATCAGCAGGATTTGAAGCAGTAGGAACATAGCGCCACGAGCCAGCCTGCGTTTTTTCATGGATTTCCATGATGCGGTTTGCAACAAAAGTTTTTAATTTAGAAACATCTGTATTTATCCATGCAAGAACTATACTGGAATCGCACCAGTGAAAGATACAAGTAGGTTTATAACGCAAAGACTCTAAAACCGCTTCACAGAGCCTGGCAGCAAGCAAGGCGGCGCACAATTCCAAACGCGGCATTGTTGTAGGTTTTATTGGTGATATTTTAGATTTTGAACATAATAGATGTACATGAACTTGATTTTCAGAATCTATAGACCGGACATAGATGCAAGCTCCATATGCTGACTGAGAAGCGTCGCTGAAGGTATGTAATTCTATTTCTTTGGGATTGTTACAGATAACTAATCTTGGTACTTGGAAATTCTTAAGGTAAGCTAAATTATTGGAGATCTTTAGCCAATCTTCTGCAATATTTTGAGGAACAGACTGATCCCATTCCAGTTTTTCTATCCACAACTTCTGCATTAATATTTTTGGCTGAATAACACAAGGGCTTAAAAGACCAAGTGGATCAAATACTTTAGATGAATTTGATAAAATTATTCTTTTAGTTATTTTGTCTGGGCATGCCAAATTTTTTATAGGAAAATTTAAATTATCATTTGTAGGATCCCATCCAAGTCCGAGAGTATTTGATGACTGACTAATTCTTAAATGATCTTGTGAACATTGCCTTTCATTTTCTAACACTACAGATGAATTACTTTTGAATTTACGCAAATCAAAACAACCTTTCTTTAACGCATTGACTATTGAGTTTTTAATATATATCAAATTTGTTCATCATCACTTCCAGTGATTAAATCATCGACAAAAAAATCTCTTTTTATTATTGTTTTAATAAGTTCATCATCCTGCTCTTCTCCTAGCTGCCAGAGGCATCGGGTACTCAAATAGCCTCGCACTTGCGGTACCGTAAGTGAGAGTATTTAACCTCAATGTTTTGATGGGTTCAGACTCATCTCCTCTCCATAGTATTAGTTGCAGATCACGATCATCATTATGTACTTGCACTTGGCGGTACATTTTTGCAATGTCACCGCATAGAATAAATTTATATTGTCTGCTTCTAATTAAAATGGAAAAGAGAGAGTCCTGTATATTTGGACCCACCATCAAAATGTCATTTAGTGCATAACCAGAAGAAGAACAAGATGAACCGTCAAATACTACACGGATTTGGGAAGATTCACTATTTTCTTTAAATACTGCATGATGGCACAAAAAATATGAATTGTTGGGTTTGGATATTTCAGACTCGGAGAGATGACCTAGCTCGGCATACTCATCAATGAATTGTGTATATTGTACTTTTAGTGATGGATTACGTTTGAACCGCTTTTCCAAATTGAGTAATCTTTTCTTGGCTTGATTATATGAATCTCCTAGACAGTCAGGTGTGTCCAATAATGGCAACCGAACACAAAACCTACCAGTATCTAGTCGAGTTGTATTTTGTATGAAATGTTTTTCGCATAATTTTTCATTGTTACTGAGAATGGGGCCTTTAGGAACCTCCTCGATTTCCCAGAATTTTGTAAGAGTGTCATTTATGTTATTTTGTGATGAATTTTGTGTAAGAATATGATTGCAGTTTGTCCATCCCTTTTCTTTAGGGAAAAGGTGCAATGGACCAGAAATTAACCATCCAAACTTTGAATTTCTTAATGTAGGACCGCCTGTAGTAATAGATTTTGTTTCATTGCCTAAAATTTCCCAAAAGACATCGGCGCCAATCAGGAGATCAATGCGAGCAGGCTGATAGAATACAGGATCGGCCAAAGGTAAGTTTTTAGGTAAATTAATTTTGCTTAAATCTATGGGAGCTTTAGGAATCTCACTAGTTAGATTTTCTAATACATAACAGGATAGTGTAAAATTGTATGAACTGTTTATTGAATTTAGCTGTACAACACAAGTTTCAATTATATGATTTGCACACACATTACCAATACCAATTACTCTAATAGGATCTATTTTATTTGAATTTAAATTTAATTTTTGTTTTAAATATGTGCTAATGAATGACGACTGGCTGCCGCAATCCAAAAGGGCACGAACCCTTTCTACCTGTTTAGTTGCAGGGTTAGTTACATCGATAAGTGCAGTGGACAATAGCACTTGACTTGGAATTTGATTGGAAAGGTTAACTTGAAGTTCGGATTCACTTAATACCATATTATTATTAGATTCTTGTTTTTCACTATGAAGCAGACTATTGTGTTTTTCATTACAGATGCGACAGGGCCCCATGCGACAGTCACATAAAGAATGCCCTTGTCTTAAACAATTTGAACATAACTTAAATTTGGATACATCAGCCAGTCTGTCTTGAATGCCTTTAGATTTGAATATAAGACAGTCATATATTCTATGATTGCCATCACATATGATACATGAATATTTAGAATCCCTATAGTTTGTGCCAGCAAAAGATTTAGTTTGTGAGATTCGATTGTTAGTATTATATTTAGAGTTACTTTCCCTATTAAAACTATTGTTGTTATTATTTGGAATAAATTGTTTTGAGGTAGACACATTTTTTGAAGAATTATCAGTGTTGCTACGAATAAGTGACTCTAAAACATCAGCACGATCGTTCAAGAATTTATTAAATTGTTGTAATGTGGGAATATCATCAAGAGTATTCCGGTATTCTTCCCACTTTACTAATGTTTGACTATCCAGTTTAGACGACAACATATAAATCAACAAAATATCCCACTTATCTGTCGGTTGATCTAGGCTAGCCAGGGCACGCAGATTCTTTGTGACGTGGTCTACTAAAAATCTTAATGACCTATCAGTTTCACGAGTGATAGGCTTTATGTTAAATAAGGATTTAAGATGATAATTAATCAATGACCTCTTGTTATTGTATCGTTCACAAATAATCTTCCATGCCTCCGGATAGTTTGCTGATGACACTTCAAGGTTAGCTATAAGCCTAGATGCATCCCCCTCAAGATAAGAGTTAAGATAATGGAATTTATGAATAGCCGAAATTCTATCATTTTTGTGAACTAAACTTTCAAATGTGTCACGGAATTCAAGCCAACGAAAATATGCTCCGTCAAACTTGGAAATCTGAATCTGTGGTAATTTAAATCCAAAGGCTTTGTTTTCATGGGAACATTGAGAATGATGAGATTGATTAAATTCACTCTCAATGTGAGTGTGAACATCAACTAAAGATTTTGCAGTTGCAATACTAATAATAATTTCACCCTCAATGCTGTCACGCTCAACTAATTCTGAGTCCATGTTTTCTGAATTCAATACCTCAATCCGGCTTTGCAAATCCTCAAACCTTGCAGACAATGTCTCAATTTTAGTAACTCTAAGATTTAACTCGGCAAGTTCCAAAGGAGTCAATTGATCTTGTTTCTGTAGTTGTGATAAATAATTCTTAAATTTAGTTATTTGTCCTTTCATAGAGCTTCGCTTTATAAATAGCTCTTTTAATATTGAAGAAAATGAGGCACTTGAACCCTTATCGGTCAAAGTACCTGACCCTTTGTCAGTCATTATGCCAAACAGGAGAAAGTAACCTAATAAGAAAGTAACGATTTAACTGATTAATATAAAGAAAATCTCACGCTCCTCAATCCGATGGACACCTCATCGACCAGCATCAGCACCGCTACTCAGCGAAGAATCATGAGGCTGGATAGGCAGGCCACGCTAGTCCTGACGTCCACGTTGCTTGTGCACATGTGTTGTTTGTGTTAATTCCCCTCATGGGCCACCAAATCATGTCTCGTAGGGGACATTTGTGGTGGCAAATGAAATCCAGTTTTCTTGAAATATAATATAATGCGTTCACCAACTTTGCAAGACAATTTTAGTAATTAGATATATGTAAGAAAACATTTTTGCGTTTGCGTGCGTCCATCGTTGAAAAGGTGTTGTATAGAGAGCGGAAACAATATTGGGGGGAAGCACGAACTGACAGATGTCAGAAACGTCAAAAGTCAGACATGACACTGAACTTCATCGAAGGCACAGACATAATTAGAGTTCAGATATTAGCGCCGCAACATGTGATTTGTCCGTATATATTTATATTTATGGGGTACTTCCCGTTGACCTAAAATTATGAAATTTGGCATAAAGCAAGGTCTAACAGTACATATAATAGGAATAAATCCGAAAGTTGTAAATATATTTTTGGAAGTCTAAAAAAAGTGTTACAAACTTATTTTTGCGCTCGATGCAGTATGAATCCTAGAGATCGAACCAATAAAAGGTACTCTGTGGATCGAACTGTAAAAGTTTGTTTTTGAAACTAGTTGGTCTTTTAGTTCGAGCTATACTTAATGTAAGATGCGTTTTGTGTACGGAACCCTCGGTGCGCGAGCTTGACTCGCACTAGGCCGGTTTTTTGAAGTAACAAGGCGTCGCACATACAGCAACATGGATTCCGTTCCGCGCGCGGAAGTCCTTGTTGCTTGAAAGCATAAATATAGTATTTTGTACCTAAAGACGTCGCAGTAAATATTTAGGGCTTAATTGACTAATCACACAGTGTCACATACATCACGCCGCGCGTGCCGCGCCGGTGCGGTTGTGATTAGTCAATTAAGCTCCTCTCCGCTACGCTCCGCGTCGCGTCAGTGGAAGGAAACACACCCTAAGGAGACATCGTTGATTGAAATGAAAAGTTGTCAGAAGAAACAAAACCCGATGATACGGCTGTCGCACCTAGGTTGTATTGTAGGGTATGCTACCAACTAAAGCCGCGGTCTCCGGATTACGCAGCGACAAGCTACACTTCACATCGGACACAAAATTATATGACAACCGTTGAGAATGGTCTCTTGTAACGTCGATACCAGCGTAAAGTTGAGGGGAAAGAGCGGCGAGTGGGGAGTGGCTTTGCGTCGTCTGGGATTCTCGACAGATTTTAAGTCAAACTGTTAACAAATTGGTTGCACTCTTTCGTCTTAAAAGAGCTAAAAAGAGATAGATATATTGTCACAACAACTCCACAAAAAATAAATTCACAAAAAAGTTATTACGAGAAGCGGCTTTCTACATAGGAACGTAGACTGTCGCAAACTTAAGGGGCCGCGTTTTGGATTATTTCTGATTTATTTTGAAGCCTTTTTTTAAATCATCTGGAATGCGTGCAAAGTTAAAAATATCGATAGAAATTAGGTGATATTTGATTTAAACAATAATTACTGGTGGTAATCGCATCAGGCTAATAGTATTCTATTTTTTAATACTTATGGTAATGGCTGAAACGGTGGTGGCCGACTGGTGGGGCGCCCGCCTGTGGATGCAAAATCCCAGGTTCGAATCCTGCCCGGGCTACATGGCTTTGTATACCAATCTGACTCATGTTAGTTTTCATCGACCACCACTTGCTTCCGGTGAAGGAAAACATCGTGAGTAGAGATGGGCGCTTGGATAAATTTCGGGAAGGTAAAAATGGGAAAGAATAGGTAGAATGGGTAAAAATTAATTTATACCCATTTATACCCGATATCTTTTATTTATACCGGGAAGAAATTAAAATGAAAGTAAATTATCCTTATTTTCTTTAATACTGATAAAATAATAATTAAAGTATAAACATTAGGTATGTTTTGATTATAAGGAAGATAAATAAGTAGTTGTTTTCGGTTCAAATATTAAAAAAACAAAAACAATAGATTTAAAATCATATGTATTCAAATAATATTTTGAAAATAATGATGCATTTTTAGTATATGGCTGTTTAAAGTAGAATTAACAAAAAAATCAAAACATCTTCAGTTGTATTATAGACTAACCTTTGCCCGCAGCTTTGCCCGCGTGAATTTCCTTCGGGAACAGTGCTTTTTCCCGGGATGAAAAGTATCCTATGTCCTTCTCAGTACTTCTAACTATGTGTATGTGAAATGGGAAGATTGGTTGAGTAGATAAAGCGTGAAGAGGTAACAAACAAACTCACTTTCACATTTATGATATTAGTTAGGATTTGGAGGTAACTTCGCAATATTTTTCTATCGAGAAAATTTTATGCAAGCGAGTTTTTGAGAGAGTTTGTAATTAAGTTCCATAACAACCGGTCCCGCGCTGCCCGCATCCGGTCGTTATGGAAATCCTTGGGGGAGGCCTTTATCCAGCAGTGGACGTCTTTCGTCTGACAGAGAGAGAGAGAGAGTGTAATTAAGTTGGCTGACATTCGTGTACGGCGGGCCTTACGATTCGATGATCGCCTAGCCGTTCAATAGAATTCCGGCATTTGGCAAACTTGTTCGTCGCCCCGGCATAACATTTATTGTCTAAAACCAGTTGGCTGCGAACACGGAAATATAAATAAGAGTGGAAGTGTTACTTGATAAAATTAGTAAGGGAACCGTGGTCGCCAAACTCACACATTTAAGTTATAAATCATACACTACACTACAGATGAACAATGAGCTTTATTGGTCATTTTTATTTTATCAAAGTGTATTAAGTCAATGCGACTATATCGGACAAACAAGTACCTTAAGTCTTCGACATATGGCTTAATTTGTACTGTACAAGAACGTACATAAGACGTTTTAAAGTCCAACGTCGACTGAAGAAAAAATTCCGCCACTCGACAATAGATGGCGTTTTAAAACTTTTAAGCAACTATGACCCATAAATCAAATAGAATAGGGTTTAAATTTGCGTCAAATGAGAGTATTCCTAGTGCTACTCGATTAGTGCAGTAGCGGATTGATTATTGCAACACAATATCGACATCGATAGATCAAATTTTTATACAAACTCAGAATAATAAAACAGATTTTCTTTCTTCTATATTGTTTCGCGGATTTATAGTGTTATTATTTTAATCAAAAATTTACGTAATATTTTGTTATAAAAAAAGTGTGTCGAAATCAAGAAATTATTTTCCTCGAAATGCTCGGAACATATAGTACTAAATTAGTTGGCATCCAAGCAACTCTGCCAGTTGCATCTATCCATTTTTCTTTAAAATCAGGATCTTTGAGAAACCTTAAAATTAATATTTTATACAATGTAAACAAAATATATCGATAAAATCCAAAACATTACCTTACTAGGTACATCACTAATTGAGTAGCATAGAAGTTTCGGGAAGAACAGAGGAGCACGCGTTAATGACAAAATCGACCTTATATAGATGACATTAAGGTAACTTTTAACAAATAATATTTCAAAGTTTTTATTATCATTATTGAACTTTTATTTTAAAGAAAACAAACGAAATATTACTCACCTGTGGTACGAAACACCTCCATTTTTAAGATTGATTTTGCTACTGTTATTTTTGCACTCTAAAATAGAACAAAATGGCATTTTGACGAGGGAATTTCGACGAGAATTCAATGTCACGAACAAACTACTCAGCGCGAAGTCAGAACAAAACTAGAATGACGAGCCGTGTTTGTTAGCAATGCATTGCTTACTTGTGGCGACCGCGCCACGCCTACTTAACACTTCCACTCTTATTTATATTTCCGTGGCTGCGAATGAGTCAGAATGGTCAGAATAAAGATACCAATATCTTGTCAGGTCTTTTTGTAACCAAAACGTAAATTGTACACTTTATAAGTACTTTTTTACACAGTACTTAATTTAAAAACTAAATATGTGCTTATTTCATAATAAATCTTAACGATATATTATAAAACATCGTAATTACAAACATTTTAATTAATTTTAATTTTTATCCGGTATAAATTAAAAATTCCTGGGAATAAATGGGTATAAATGGATAAATTTCCGAGTCTCGAAAATTTATCGGGTAAATGCCCATCTCTAATCGTGAGGAAACCTGCACTCTGGTTGATGATAATCAGCTAGTGTGTGAAATGGAGAAGGCAATGGCAAACCACTCCATTAAAATTGCAAAGAGAGTCGTTGTGTGTGTTTCATTCCATATAATGACCACAACCCTCAGTCATGAGGAAATACGACTAAAGAGAAAGATGGTAATGGCTAAGAATCCATAATAATGACGATTAGTGTGTTGCAAAAGGCAATACCAGTTTTAAAAACAAATTAATGTGTTATTTTGTAATCAGTGATATAAACTTCTGTCATTATCAATATAATTCAACAAGTCGCAGTAAAAATCTAAGTAACAAATAAAATCACGATCTTGTATTTTTTCCTAATTCTAATGAATTTTATCTTTGAATATTAAATAATCGTTTCCATAACACTACTCTCTATAAATTAGTAAATTAAGTATTATTCTTGGGTCCTACCCTTTATCTTTTATTCATCTCAGATCTGCCATTGACAGATGGTATTAAGTTGGGCACATTCGCCGATGATACTGCACTCCTGTCTGTCGACAAGGATCCAATTAAAGCTTCGAACCTACTCCAGAAGAGCCTTGATGGTGTCTCGTCTTGGCTTAAAAAATGGCGCATAAAGGCAAACGAAACTAAGTCAGTCCACGTCACATATACACTAAGAAAAGAGACTTGTCCTCCTGTTACTCTTAACGATATCGGCATACCACAAGCTCAGGAAGCTAAGTACCTGGGAGTTTACCTAGACCGAAGACTCACTTGGAAGAAGCACATTTTCACAAAGCGTAAAGCCCTCAGTATGCAGTTTCGAAAATACTTCTGTATGCTTAACAGGAAATCAAAGTTGTCATTAGAAAACAAACTTCTTATTTATAAATGTATAATAAAATCTACATGGACTTATGGGATACAACTCTGGGGAACATCAGCAAATTCAAATTTGGAAATCCTTCAACGTTTCCAATCTAAACTCCTGCGAACAATAGTAGATGCACCATGGTACATTACTAATGCACAGCTCCATCGGGACCTAAATATCCCAACCAACAGTCTCAGAGGAAATTAAGAATAGAATGCCTAAGTATAAGGACCGATTATTGAACCATGCCAACGAGCTTGCAGTTGGTCTTATGAGACCGAGAATAGTATTTTCAAGATTGAAAAGAAAATCACCCCTGGATTTGTGTACTTAATGCGAAGACCTCGATAACTATTACAAGCAGAGTAAAACTTCTGAATTGAAATCAGGGCCTTGTCAATGGACTCGGACCCGTAGAGCTAGTGAGGAGAGACCTTAAAACTATTGTTAAATGGGACAGATTGCAATAAAAGAGAAGATAAAAAATAAAAATAAAGTATTATTCAAAATATTGGGTAACCATAGATTACTCCCCTTAAGGGACAGAATTTCGCGTTTTGCCTACCAAATTACTTTGCTTGCACTTACTGTACAGTTCTGAAATTTTTGCTAATAATAGATTAGGAAATTAGCAACACACTACAAGAACCGAAAACATGATTTGACTAAGTTTGCTCGATAAAAAATAATCCTAAACATTGTACCTAAATTACCAAAAAACTCAGTAATACGATGATATTTTGAATATTTTATTCAACATTTATTTAGTTCATATGATAACTGAATTTTTAATTAAAGAATTTTTTAAAACGAGTTATTTATTACTACACAATCATAAATTATAACATTATTCACCTAGGTCCAACGCAATTTTTAATGGAAACATCATACCTTCCTTGTCGTTCATATGGCAACATTGGCAACTCGTCTTACCTCCTCTCTGTCCTCAGACTGCCGGTGGCATTTAGACAAGGCAGACGCATGTCAAATTGCTCCGCAAATTTACTTACGTAAATTATAACAACATGGAGGTTGTTATACAAATCAAGAACTAGATGGCGCTCTTAAAAAGTCGTCAAAACAGCACGATGCTGCTTTGCGACATGAGAGCGACGTGAATCACGAAAAATGCTTATTCTTGAACAAATACATTTTTAATACACTCATTAATGGTCAAAAAAATTATTAATACAAAATAATTACCAAATAAAAACTTAAGTAAAAAAAATGTACTGGGGATCGAACCTGCGAATTTTTCTCTGAAGTTTTAATTATACTCCGATAAGAAAGCCGACAGACAAGAGGGCGCCTCTTTTTCTAATTTGTACCGTTTATGTATCGGATAATGTTGGTTCACTTTTTACCCACGACACTACTAAATTTATTTCTTGACAGACTGTGTATATTTTTTCTTCTTATGTTGTATCCTACTAATATTATAAATGCGAAAGTTTGGATATGAGTTTGTGAGTTTGTGAGGATGTTTGTTAGGTACTCAATCACGCAAAATATACTGGACGGATTTCGATGAAATTTGGTATACGGGTAGAAAAATACCGGGAATAGCAAATAGGGTAAGCCCATATATATATAGCCCAAATAAGCCCAGGGGCGCAGCTAGTGTAAAAAATATAAAATAATGTATTAGAATTTAAAAAAAATTAAAAAAATATATCACAGAGGAGATTTGAACAGTCTTTCTCGTTTTGACGTAGGTACTTCGTCTGTACGTACGTAACCATTATTCTAACAACTTGTTCGAAATGCATGTGAAATTTCCCATGTTATATTATAACACTAGTTTTTGCCCGCGGCTTCGCCCGCGTGAATTTTCATCGGGAAGAGTGCTTTTTCCCGGGATGAAAGGTATGTCCTTCTCCGTTCTTCTAACTACCTATGTGTATTTAAAATTTTAGAAAGATTGGTTCAGTAGGTACATAAAACGTGAAGAGGTAACAAAAAAACAAACTCACTTTCACCATAAAATTATGTTTAAAAAAGAAAACCGAATTCCCAAATAACAGCAAGGACTCGAACCTAGCACTCTTCGAATTAAATTTCATAAACTTAACACTTGGCCAATCGCTAATATTGCATTGTTGTCGAAATGTTACATTACATATTTCAACGTACTATACATGAATTACTTACTACGTAAGTAGCTTTACGAAAACACTGACTAAAACACATTTTTTGTTTACTTTTCCTTAATTTTGCATTCATTCATTTGGATTTTTTTTTTTTAATAAGTATTTCAAGAACAAATTTGTTGAAAAAGGTTGAAATAAAAAAACAGTTTATTAGATGGTTTGCGGACATCAAATCAGAGTGGAAGTCAAATCAAGAGGCATACGTTCAGCAGTGGACAAAAATATGCTGAGAAGAAGAAGAAGAAGAAGAAGATGGTTTGCAGATTATGAGATAGATGGAGCTAATTTTTACTATTTAGTTTCTATGAGGGGGCGCCCTTGTAGCTTACAGGGGGGTCGGGGGTGAAATCTAACTTTCTTATTCAAGCTTTCTGACCCTTAAGTTGGCAGCAGACTAGACGCAAGCCGCAGCGACCAACGACACTCACCAGCACTTTAATAGCGCCGGCTTAGGGCATGCAAACATCGATGTATATTTATTAGTGATATCGATGTTTTTTTTTTTGTCATTTTTAGGTAATTTACTTCAGACTTTTAGGGGACTTCTATGTACAACAATCAAGAATCCACAGACCTTTTTTCTTGACATTTTTATTTATCTTTACAATGATTAGAGGATAAGTGATTTGTATAAACTGGGTCAAGAATGACAACCAAAATGCAGAAACGAATGTGAATGAATACGGTTTAAAATTTATGACAGGTGAGATAAGTATGTATGTGCCAGCGCACGCATAATAGATCCAAAGAGGATCAAGGCGTTGCCGCGTTACAGTATAAACCGCATAAACATCTGTTCTGTAGTTTTTCAGTTTATCGTGAGCAGACAGATCACTATTTAGTAAGTGCCTACCAAAAAAGACAAAATATCGATATATCGATGTTTTGTTTTCGTGTTTGCATACATCCCTAAGCCGGCGTCTATCAAGGTGCTGCAAGGTGCTGCAAGGTGCCGCCGGTCGCAGCGACCAGCTACACTCGACAGCACCCTGCAGCACTTTGATTAACGCCGCTATAAGTTGAACTGTTGACATATTGGATGTACTCTTTCTTCATATGCACTAAATGCTGTGCTAAAAAGAGACAGATATATCACACACATTATCACTACAACTCAGTGTAGTCGCGTGCTGCAGACTCTTGCGGCTTAAAGGCGGTCTCGTGATAATCGGTGTGCTGTTAACTCTACTACAGTCGACGTTACTAGATTTTGCCCGCGGAGCCTCGCCCGCGGACTTAGAATTTTTTTAATTTCAAGAATCATAAATATTTTTTTTTAGCCAGATATATTCTATTCTATACTTAATACAGTATTTCCGGGCATAAAACTACCCTTTATTTCTCACTTACATTATTCTCTGAGCGCTCAGACACAAACTCAGCCAAGGCATCTCGTGGCGCCCAGGTTCCGCTTTATTTCCTTCATTTTTTCTCCACTGCGCAGCGTGTCTTCGGCATCCTAATGTCCTTCTAGCAAGGACATAGCGCAGTAAATAGAGCGAACCTTCCCTAGGGGTTAATTACGTGCGGTCCAGTAACTCAATTTTTTTTATATTATTGTTTAGGATGGTTGTAAGTATTAAAAATAAATATGGCACAATTGACTAGCTTTTGCACTCGCCGCCAAATTGGAAAAATGAAAAAAAAAATCACCACTTTGTTCGGTTTTTTGCTTATATTTTCTTTTAAGTGCATTTTCGCTAGAAAAGTGTTCTACACAATGTTGTAGAAAATTAAATTTGCCGTTATTTACATTTTATATTTTGTTTCTAGGACTGACAGTTTCCGAGAAAAAAAAATCCTTTGCCTTAAAAAAAACTCATTTTTCAAACATTCGTCAATCTTTTTTTAATTTAAAACGATGTAATCCAGTCATGACCTATTCTAGGAGAAATAGTAGCAGAAGAAACATCGTAGGGAATTTAATTACCTGCAAAACGCAATTGCATATTTCTTAACCAACCATGCAAGGTGGAGAGTAAAACTAAATGATAAAACAACGGAAATTGTTTTTTGCTATAATATTTTACTTTTTACTAACTGAATCTCGCTCCCATGGAAATTTCGGGATATAAAGTACCTTATGTGCTAGTCCTGATATTTTTCTACTAGTATACCAAATTTAATCGAAATCCGTCTAGTAGATTTTGTGTGATTAAGCAACAAATATCACATCCAAACTTTCCCATTTATAGTGTGATTCATTGCAGGTGAGTAACCGGTACCTGATTGGGACACTGTAAAAGTGTCTGTGGACATTATCAAGTACAGATATTAGATAATATTTGCTTCATCAGCAATAAAGATTGGGAAAGAAACCCGATTTTAAAATGAAATAGTTTGGATGTGATATTTCTTGCTTAATCTTATAAAATCTACTGGACGGATTTCGATAAAATTTGGTATGCTAGTAGAAAAATATCAGGGCTAGCACATAAGGTACTTTTTATCCCAATATTCCTATGGGAGTAAAGCCCCCGGCTGCAGCTAGTAGACAATAAAATATGATAGCAAAAACGTAATATTTTAACTTTTACTTTTACTGCCTACTCCGTAGGGTTGGTTAAAAAAAATGACATGTATTTTGTAGGTAATTAAATTTCCTTCAAATATTATTCCAATATTTATTTTCCTAGAGTAGGCCATAAATGAATTACAGCGCTCTGAAGTAAAAAGTTTGACAAATTTCCAAATGCGATTAAAAAATGCGATTTTTTTAAAGTGCACATCTCCATAACTATTAGTCCTAGAAACAAAATATAAAATGTACATTATAGGAAATGTATTTTTACAACATTGTGTAGAACTCTAATGTAGCTAAAATTCATCTAAACGAAGGTGAGAGCGCAAATCTAAATAAAGTGGCAATTTTTTTTTGTTTTTCTAACATATGGCGGGCGTGGAAGGGGGGAGAAATTGTGCCTCTTGCATTTTAAACACTTACTAACCATCCTAAATAACATATCAAAAATTCAGAACTATTGAACCATTTGTAAGTAAACCCTACCCTTAGCTCTATTTTGGTCTTTATTCAATGAACTATGGACGGATTTGTATTAAATTTGGTATACTAGTAGAAAAATACCAGAAATACTACATAGGTTACTTTATATCCTGAAATTCCCACGGGAGCGAAGACCCGAGCCGCAGTTAGCAGAAAATAAAATATTATAACAAAAAAAGCAATATTCCGTAGTTTTAATATTAGGTTTTACTCCCCATTCTGCAGGGTTGGTTAAGAAAAATGCAAATGCGTTTTGTAGGTAATTAAATTCCCTACAAATTTTGTTCCAATACTTATTCTCCTAAAATATGCCATAACTAGATTACAGCGTTCTGAAGTGAAAAGTTTGACAAATTTCCGAAAAAGAAGATTTTTTTAATTTTTTTTATGAGCACACATCTCGGTAACTATCAGTCCTAGATACAAAATGTAAAATGTAAATAATAGGAAATTTAATTATCTACAAGATTTTGTAGAACACTTTCCTAGCAAAAATGCATCTAAACGAAAATATGAGCCTAAATCTGAAGAAAGTTTTTTTTTTTTTTAGTTTTTTTAAGATTACCACGGACGCGGAAACTTGGCAATTGTGCCCTTTTTATTTTGAATACTCACAATAATCCTACACAACATTTCAAAAAATTGGACCGTTTGTAATTTGATTCTCGTCTATTTACTGCGCTAACATCCGCGCGTGAAAAGTCCGTGTTGCTCGCACAGACATATAATAATAGTAAGCAGACTGAACATGTCATTTGAAATTGCATGGCAAAAACACACACTACGATTATTATTCACACAACGACAGAATACAGGGTCGGATCTAAGATAATTAATTATATTCGGTACAGTGTAGCAAAACCAAAAATTTTGAGACGCTGAATCTTAAGGTATGCGGACGGATCTGCATCAGCTTTTTACGATGGGAAATTCTATCCCTTTTGGGAAAAAATACTAGTCATTAAATCAATAAAATTTATTTTAAATTATTAAAAATCACGTGCAATGAAACATTGCAATGATGTTAATGGTTGCTGGCGTCCATTCACTGTCCTGGTACTCGTAGTACGTAAGAGAAATACTCCCCATAACAGTTCTCTTTCTTGAGGTATTATTTTCTGGCATATTTTCCTTGTCCTGAAATAAAATTCACTGTCAGTATTTTTATAAAATGTGCATTTTAATCTTCAAGAAAGAATTCCTGAGATTTTTATAGAATAGGCACTAAATTCGTATATTTGCCTTGATTCGGCCCAGCCATAGTAAACAAAACTGGATCTGTCAAATGATCTATGCTATTTACGAAATTATTAAATTACTTGTAGTATTTCTTATGAAATGGTTATAATTAATACACTACTTTATAAAATAAATAATGATATTGCTGATAAATAGCATTCAAAAGTCTAATGATGGTTATTGTTTCAAAAACAACACGAAATTGTATATTATCATTGGGCACGTCAAAAAAACATGTATTGCTTACCGAAGGAACGATATTCCACGAATATTTTTTTATGAAACACTTCCACATATTGTACACGTTGCATTTTATCATTTCTATTGAGTTTAAAAGCACAAAACAGTAAAAAATAATTTTAAATATTTATGACAACTGTGACAACACAACAAATATGACAGTTAAGGATCATTTCGCATGAAAAATCCGGCTTGGATGATAAATCTTTCAGTGTAGTGGTTCGTGTTGCAATACATTGCAATGCTAAGGAAGGAAAGGGACAGAGTTATGTGACAGTCCTTATCATGAACAGGATGCAAATATTGTCAAATATCATCAGTGTATGTGTGAAATTTGTGTTCCTTCTGCTTATATTAAAAAAAAAATTTACTTCTGTGGTTGCTCGTTACTCTCTTCGGACTCGTTGATCTATATCTTCATTCAATAACGGTACCTTTCTAAATTGCACATGAAAAAAGTTCCTATTATTTGTCATTGGCATTATTTGATGTCATGTAAGAAAAATCCAAATTTCGACACAGCCATTTAAAAATGATAAAAAACTAAAAGTACAACATGTAAATAAAGACGATATACTTACTTACTTCTAAGTATTGAAATGAATGAAATACGCAAAATTAAAATGATAAAATCCTAAATATTTGGTAAGTAATTATAATACCAGAAATCCATTGCATTTGAAATCATATGAAGCATGTAGTAAGTACTGAAGTAGGTACCTAAGTTAGCTCATGGTGCAATAGCTATAATTGATCTATCTACCTAGTTATCTACCTGAAAGGGGTAACAATAGAGTAAATAGATAAGCTAAATAATTTGTCAAGTGCGTGTCGGGCCACGAACAATGTAGGGTTCCGAAGGTACCTATCCTGTAGAAATGCGGACACATTAACTTCTATTTACTTCCACTTTAATATAACTAATGAAAATAACCTAAGTATATACCATCATATAGAATGAAAATTATTCCTACGAATATTTTTCATACTAAAATCATTTTTTTAAGTTTATCGTCTATTACTCATTAACGCGTAAAGTCTACATAGCCGTGATAATTTTCCTTTTAAATTCATTATATTTGCTAGTTATTATAATTTGTTTCATGTATCCACCCTCCACCATTTTCCTGTTCGAGGGGGGGGGGACACTTGACTCTAACAAAATTTATCACTTTAAAGTTAAATATTTCGCACACGGATCCCTAAATCAAAAAATGTTCTTCAGACACTCATAATATTTTTAAAAGACCTATCAAATGATACCCCACACGATGGTATAATCGAGAGAAAAAAAATCATCCCCACTTTAGGTGTAGGGGAGGCACCCTAAAAAAAAATATCTTTCCTAATTTTATTCTACAGTTCGCTCCGCGTAATAAATATGTATATCTCTACCAAATTACAGTTTTCTAGTACTAGTAGTCTCTGAGATTAGCCGCAGACAGACGGACGGACGGACGGACAGACATGACGAAACTATAAGGGTTCCTTGTTTACTTTGTTTACTTCGGAACCCTAAAAATAAAAAAAGGCAACCAAAACAGCATTTATTGTCTATCGGCTGTTGCCCACGGCTCTGTCCACGGCAAAAAGTATGTCTATTGTGTTTTTCATATAAATCATCCATGAAAGCAATAATGCAAGCTAACTTATTTAAACTATAACAATTTCATTCAAAATTAATCATATTTGTACAACTTACTTACCTACTGCTTAAAATTTAAGAATGTTGTGTTCACCTTTAATTGGGTTGCATGCTAGCACTTAAAATGTAATGTTAATTGTAAGTTTTTGTCATGTACCTAACCTGTTGGTGTACCTATCTAATAACAAATAAATAGATAAAACTTTTACCCCCCCATTTCAGCCCCTTGGGGTGGATTTTTGGCATAAAAAGTAGCCTATTTGACCCCAGATCTTCAAATATCCATACCAAATTTCATCAAAATCGGTCCAGCGGCTTAACCGTGAAAGCTTAGCGTAGACAGACAGACTTTCGCATTTCTAATATTAGTTATGGCGATATGGATTTACAATACAACATGTAGCTGTAGAGTCCGTTTCATCTCATAGTTCCTCTGGCGTTATGTTGGCAATAAAACTAATAACATAATATATAAACTAGCTGTTCCTGCGATGCAACTTTGTAAGAGTGAAACTTTGTAAACTTAGGATGCCTTTCACAACAATCATGGCTAGGTAGTTATTACAACTTCCTCGTGTAAACTAAAAAGTAACTACACAACACATTCAAGGAAATAATCTTATTATAGATTTTCTAAGATTATTATAATAAGTTTTACTGTAAACATAACGGCAAAAGAACTATGAGATGTAACGGACTCTACCAGCACGTACTTACATAATTAGAATTCGTTTTCTCAAAGTTACTCTGGCGGAATGTTAATAGTAAAACTTTGTAACTTGGATTAACTAATAGTACTTTTCATAGTCAAGATTCTCGTAAAAGGAAATAATATGAACGCCACCGTAACATTTCTCTTTTGGAACTCAATCAACACGGGCCAAACAGAATTTAAGAAAAATCCTTTGAAGTTATTTAAGAAAATAGGGGAAAATAAACCGCTATTCTTCGAAACAAGCGTTGCAATTTGTACATATTACTGTAAAGTACTTATAAAAAAAACCTTTGTTTTCCAGTGTTATTTACCAACGCGCCCGCATTTCATTAGTAAGATCTGGAGAAAACGTTGTATAACAATGTTTTATCCAAGCGGGACAAAAAATAGGAAAAGAAAAAATAATTTCAAAATTAACCATGAAATTATAAAGCATATCCCATTGCATGTTACTGTTACGAAACAAGGCAGTTATAGTAAGTGTAATGACAATGTTGACATTTCAACGCCGATCAGGCCTGATTTTTGCACTGCAAAAACAATTCGCAGTAATATGAGGTCCAATGAGAAGGAAGGTACGATGACGACTAAAATGGTGTCCCAGGCCAGCGTAAAGAGTTTGAATACAAAATCTATTGCAGATATTTTGCATAAAATTGATCAATCCGCAGAACCTGTAATGTTATTTTGTATGAATATGATGCAAAGCCAAGACATCGTAATCGTATCCATTAAAGGTTTACCGTATAAAGATATGTGTCCTGAATCACTAACTGAATCAGATTTGAAAATTTACAGATTGCTATCATATAAAAAAGATTCAACAAATTTAGCTATTACTTCTAAAAAGTCGCAAGGAACAAAATGTCATGAGAATATCTGCTTACTGCTCCCATATATAAGAGCTATTTGTGACGCAATGAAGTTGACACACCAAAAACGAATAAGAGCAATAGCTCAAGAGTCATCAGGATCAGCGGGACCCATTTTAGTTCAAGCCAATATTATGCAAAGTAAAATTCTATTAAATGAAAATAATAAGTCCAGCACAGTCACATTGAGAAATGAAATAACGACTAAACAATCAATGATCAAGCGAAACTCCATTGGATTAGAAGAACTCTTCAAGACTATTTCATCGGAATACCAATCGACAAGATGTCTCCATATTTTTAACAAAATGCTAAGGGAATTTGTCAAAACTTATTTTACCTTAAGAGACGATTCCTTAACCAATCACAAGATTGTGCCTTTGCTCTGCTTTCATAATTGGCACTTCAGGAATTTAACTCAAGGTTACATTTTGAAATGTCTCCTAAAACACGGCCAAGTTAGCGTCCTTAATATTATGAGAAACTTGTATTTCATTATAATTACAAAATATACATCCTGCTCAAAAATAGACATCTTCTTCAGGTTGCAGGATGGGATGTTTATGATTTTCAATGACATCCAGTTGGTGAGTGAATTTACCCAAAAAATTATTATAAACAAAGATTCATTAGATGCCTTGCAAAATACATCGTGTTCAGGCGACGCCACTAATCACGAAATAATTATCAGATCACAGATAGAAAGTGACAAAGAAAGTGGTTGTTGTAGTTATAGTTCATCTTTGTATTCATTGCCAGATTATCCATCACAAAACACTCTTTTCCTTGAAGAAGAAATAAAATCTTGGCAGCAACTATCCGAAGACACGCCGGAGCATGAAAGAAAAGACGACAGTTTCACGAGTTCTGATGTTAAACAAAATTTAAACGAAATTTATGTAAATTTTTGGAGTAACATATATCAGCTAACAGAAGTTTTGTACAAATTAAAATGCAACACAAGTGACATAGTACAGTGCTATTCTGCAGACGTATTTAGTAAATACGACGTATTCAATGAAAGCTTATTCGATAGCAAATCTTTTGATGCGTTGTTTAATAAAGATGCACGAAAATTCGGAACCACGTTCCTTAAAACTCTAGGAAAGTCGTTGGCGTATACTATGTTTAGTTATGTGTTGTAGAAAAAATACTTCAATAAAAATTGAATTTCTTTACAAGTATTTTATTGAAAATTAAATAATTTTAAATAACTTAAGTAGGTATTAAAAATGAAAATAACATGAATAGTAATTTCAGTTAGATTTTCATACTGTAATTATAATGCATTTTACATTCCAATAAATTAATATTTAGACGATTATAAAGAGTAAAAAAAACAATATTTATGTACTTAGTAAGAATTAAATGGTGTCAAGAAAGCTAAAGCCTAAACTGCACATCTATCAAAAAAGTTCATAATAATCAAAGTTGATTTTTATTACTTTTTCACTTCTCATGCTCTGAAAGTGCTTATTTGTGCAGGATATAGGTATTAACGTATCTACTCATAAATGTATCTATATTAAGGCAAAGAAAATGAGCCATACAGCCAAACACGATAAAAAATTCATAGATAGAATTTGTTATTTTATAATATTTACTTTTAATTTATTTGCCTATTTAATGTGTTTTTTAAGACATAAAAGATATTAAAATTTAAATTCAAGTACGGTATGTTATTTAATTAACTTAAGAATATTATTACAAAATTAATTTATTAGTACGCTGTATAGGTCTGCAGCCCAAACCTATCAATGTCGTAAGATTTAAAAAAATAAAGCGGCGGGAAACAGCTCTTATTTTTTCGTGCGTATTTGATTTGTTTCCTCGCAATCAAAGTGAAAAGCAGAGTTTATAACTCGTCCACAAAACGATTTTTATCCTCGACATGTCCTCGACATTACTATTGCTTCGTTTTGTGCACTTGTTGTAAAATCTACTATTAACAGACGCTTCCTTTATTTTTTACTTATTTCTATTCTCCAACAATGTCGTATGGTTATTATTAGAATAAATGTAAACAAAGAAGAAAATGGCCTATAGGTACTACAATACCTAATAGTCTAGGGTGTTGTATGGTGAAATTTTGTTTCTACATTACATTGCTATTTGGGACCTTGTTGACATTTATCGAAAAAAAAATCTAAAATACATAGGTATGTCAAAAACCAATATTTTTATACATTCCGACGGTACATAATTTGCTTTTTCGATCACCTATAACATGAGACTTACAATTATTCTGTCTATCCCACTTGTCCCATTAAGTAGTCCCAATATGGGACAACTGGGAAGTATTGTCCCAGTAGTCCCATTATGGGACATCTGGGAATATTTCGTCCCAGTAGTCCCATAGGACTAGGAGGCCTTTGTCCAGCAGTGGACGTCTTTCGGCTGAGAGAGAGAGAGTCCCATAGGACAAGTTGCACTAGTATTTTTGTCCCAAAAGTCCCATGGGACAAGTGGCCCCAGTATTTTTGTCCCAAAAGTCCCATTACCATATGTTGCCTTTTGATTGATTATGGAATGAAAGCTTTGCAGACTATATGTATAATACTATTTTTGAGTTCGATTAGGCTTATGCATTTGGTAACCACATTCCATCAAAGTCGTATTCTGACCTAGTATATAGTCTTTACATAGAACAGGGTGCGGCAGCATAACTTCCTTTTTTTAAAACTTAATAAAACCTATTGTTTATTTTTTATAAAGGTAGGCGCATGCGTAAATCCAGCTATAACGCCTGCTATACTGGGAAGAGCCATGACAAACGCCGGAAATCGGTTTACTCCATGAACAAAATAAGAACTTTGGTTTACTCAGTGTATGAAGAATGGGGACGTTACATATCTAATTTGATTTTTAAAACTATGCGAAACAAATACATATACATATTAATAAATCAGAATTTTCTGGTTCATACAATGGGTTTTATAAAAAAAAAAGTTACTGCACGCAACCTGTCTACAAAAATTGCTTTTAGCGCCTGTCAGTATATCCGCTAACTCTTCCTAAACTACTTAACGAATTTTAATGCGATTTTCACAATCATATAGACAATTTATAGGAATAATACTCACTCGCGTAAAGCCTCGGATTGCTAGTAATATATTACAATCTTAAATCACTACGTACACGATACGTGTTATCATTTGCTACAAGAAAGAATAAGAAGTTTTGGTATTATCCGTCAAAGTAATACAAGTTTACAGTTGTAGGTAATTTAATGTAAGATTCAGATTGGGCGGCGGCGGAGAATCGCAGAGCAGCAATTTGTTGAAGGAAAATGAAACTCCCATATAGTAGTTAAGTTCCATATTTGCTTGCAATTCACGCCGATGCCGCCCGGTGTGAATCGTACTTGATCGTACGATCTAGGTATATAACAAAATGGAATGGTTCCGGCGATCATTAATTTCTTAAGTGCACAACCTTCTCTACTTTAGCTAGCTAAAAGAACCCTATCTCGACTTGTAGTCTTCAGCAATTCACAGTCCTTAAGATCCTGAAAAGAGAAGAAATATCGTCTTTAGCCGTGTATTCGCATGAATCATCTTGTGGGGGAATAAATTAATAGTAAAAAACTTTTTAAAAAAGCTTTTATACCCATATTGTAGAAATGCATTACAAATAACTATTCCGCCATATTGGATTTAGAATGACGTCATATACCATATTATGCATTGTCATCCGAACTAAACGTGTGTACATTTAAGCTCAATCGGTTGAAGATATCTACTTCAAAATTGAGTTCTAAGATTCCACCCGAACGAACATACTTACATACATTGCAAGTTAAATAAAAAAAAAACAAATCATCCCAAGAAAAGACCAATAAGCTTATCTGAACAGTATCATGAATATAGAGGTCATATAAATGTGGCATTGTATTTAACCGGGGCGATAGACGCTGATGCTTGTTCAGTAACAAGCTAATTATTAAAAAAAAAACAAAAAAAAAAACACGACTGACAACTTACTTATACAATAAAGTCACATACATTTTGGGAATCTCCTTTTAAAGCCCTTCATTTGATAAGATTGATCAAATTTTATTTTTTCGATCTGCTATTTATTGCGTATATATCCGCCATTTTGATTTTATGATCACGTCACATAGCCTATGTCACTCGGAGGAATGCAAGTTTGTATTGAATGATGAATTGAATCTAAAAATACCTCTCACATCAAAATCTGTTAAGCCGTTCAGGGCAAACCGAAAACATAACAATTCTTTTTTTGGCCAGTTGTGTACTTATGGTGGAATAAAAAACGTAACACTCCTTTTGTGGTCAGTCGTGTCAAAAGTAAGTAAAATGGTCGAAATAACAAAAAGTCTAGTAAACACTACAATAGTTACCCAGCGGCAGCGTCGTTGTCGACCAGTGGGGCGGGGGTGGGGTGGCTGCCAAAGAGCAAGGTCAAAAGGCAGTGCGGCGTGCCTGCGCAGCCAGAAAGTGGCCGCGGCCGCCAGCAACGTGGCCCTGGCGCTGACACGATCAATGTAGTAAACTCAAGTAACACAACAATAGTTACCCAGCAGCAGCGTCGTTATCGACCAGTGGGGCGGGGGCGGAGTTACTGTCAAAAAGCAGTGCGGCGTGCCTGCGCAGCCAGAAAGTGGCCGCGGCCGCCAGCAACGTGGCCCTGGCGCTGACACGATCAATGTAGTAAACTCAAGTAACACAACAATAGTTACCCAGCAGCAGCGTCGTTATCGACCAGTGGGGCGGGGGCGGAGTTACTGTCAAAAAGCAGTGCGGCGTGCCTGCGCAGCCAGAAAGTGGCCGCGGCCGCCAGCAACGTGGCCCTGGCGCTGACACGATCAATGTAGTAAACTCAAGTAACACAACAATAGTTACCCAGCAGCAGCGTCGTTATCGACCAGTGGGGCGGGGGCGGAGTTACTGTCAAAAAGCAGTGCGGCGTGCCTGCGCAGCCAGAAAGTGGCCGCGGCCGCCAGCAACGTGGCCCTGGCGCTGACACGATCAATGTAGTAAACTCAAGTAACACAACAATAGTTACCCAGCAGCAGCGTCGTTATCGACCAGTGGGGCGGGGGCGGAGTTACTGTCAAAAAGCAGTGCGGCGTGCCTGCGCAGCCAGAAAGTGGCCGCGGCCGCCAGCAACGTGGCCCTGGCGCTGACACGATCAATGTAGTAAACTCAAGTAACACAACAATAGTTACCCAGCAGCAGCGTCGTTATCGACCAGTGGGGCGGGGGCGGAGTTACTGTCAAAAAGCAGTGCGGCGTGCCTGCGCAGCCAGAAAGTGGCCGCGGCCGCCAGCAACGTGGCCCTGGCGCTGACACGATCAATGTAGTAAACTCAAGTAACACAACAATAGTTACCCAGCAGCAGCGTCGTTATCGACCAGTGGGGCGGGGGCGGAGTTACTGTCAAAAAGCAGTGCGGCGTGCCTGCGCAGCCAGAAAGTGGCCGCGGCCGCCAGCAACGTGGCCCTGGCGCTGACACGATCAATGTAGTAAACTCAAGTAACACAACAATAGTTACCCAGCAGCAGCGTCGTTATCGACCAGTGGGGCGGGGGCGGAGTTACTGTCAAAAAGCAGTGCGGCGTGCCTGCGCAGCCAGAAAGTGGCCGCGGCCGCCAGCAACGTGGCCCTGGCGCTGACACGATCAATGTAGTAAACTCAAGTAACACAACAATAGTTACCCAGCAGCAGCGTCGTTATCGACCAGTGGGGCGGGGGCGGAGTTACTGTCAAAAAGCAGTGCGGCGTGCCTGCGCAGCCAGAAAGTGGCCGCGGCCGCCAGCAACGTGGCCCTGGCGCTGACACGATCAATGTAGTAAACTCAAGTGCAGTCTCGGTTGAACATCAATACGAACCACACGCTACTCGTGTTAAAAACAAATCAGTGGTCGTCAACATTTTATTCAATTACTTTTTATTAGTTTTTGTATTAGTATTTACTTTCTGACATAATATTATGAATTCGTGCAGCAGTTGCAATGTATCTTATAATGACGGTGTGCAATGTTCCATCTGTAAAGGCACTTACGACTTCCGTTGCGCCGGCATTACCGAAACCAGATATAGGAAGCTAGGTGCCGAGCGAAAGGCGACCTGGAAGTGCGAGAACTGCAAAGGTGCCTCAGGTACGGGAAGTGACGACGCGGTGTCTCTTGAAAAAATCCTAAGTGAAATTCTTGACATGAAAAGTCAGCTATCGTGTCTGCCTACTCTATTTGATGATGTTAAATCTATTAAAGCTGAGCTGCAAGATCTGCGTGCCTCCTGCGAGTTCAATGACGATAAGTTAAACGAGTGTACCAAGAGAATAGAAACTGTCGAGGCTAGGCTCCCGGAGATGGACCTTCTTAGAGAAGAATTAAAGTTAACTCAGGAGGATCTCTCCAAATGCAAACAGTCACTTGCGACGAAGGAGCAATGGTTACGGCTAAATAATGCAGAAATCAAAGGCGTGCCCATCAAGAAAGATGAAAATCTCTTCGAGATTTTTGATTCAATTGGAAAGCACATAAATTGTCCGATTTCCAAGTCATTCATAAATCATATAGCCAGGTGCCGCAGCACAACAGTAAAGATAAGTCCATCATCGTCCACTTTACCAACAGGTACATGAAGGAAGAATTTGTGGCTGCCGCAAGGTCAATTAAACACTTAAATTCTAGCGACATTGGCTTCCGTGACGGCGCACAACGAATTTATGTAAATGACCACCTGACAGTGGAGTCGAAGAATCTGTTGACAAAGACCAAATCTGTCGTCAAGGATAAGTTGGGGTATCGTTACGTATGGGTAAAATTTTGTAAAATTCATGTACGTCAAAATGACACTTCCAAGATCTATATAATTAACTCCGAGAGTGATTTAAACAGACTGTCCTAGACTGCATTTTATCTGTGTATAGCATAATAAGAAAGTGTTTTTATTTAAAAATCACACCTATTGTCTGTGTGTTGCTGAAAAAATATTTTAGCATTTTATTAGTTTCGTTTAGCAATATTCACTTAGAATTAAACGCACATGAGATAAAAATGTTCCGCGCACCTGACGTGGATTCAATGACTCGACATTTCTATTGTCCGCGCTCGGGTGTCTTTTGTTCGGCTTATCGCTCTGCTATGCTTGTAGTGAATATTATTGCTATTGTATTCTTTTCGTATTTGCTAATATTTGGTACGATTTATGTCTATCTACCCTTTATTTGTTGCCTACACTTTTTAACTGCGAGTCTCGCCATATATATTTCTTATTTATTTTACCGTATATATAACTTAATTTACCGCAATTTTGATTCTAATAAACATCCGTACTACAGTGGTTAATTCACAATTAAACATTTATTATCAAAATGTAAGGGGTCTTCGAACTAAAGTGGATGCGTTTAAACGTAATATTTGTATGTCTAATTATGACATTATATTTTTGACTGAATCATGGCTATTAGAGGGCATATCTGATAGTGAGCTTTTCGATAACAGGTTTGTTGTTTGGCGTCGCGATCGCGATTATTCCTATACTGGACAGACTAAGGGAGGTGGTGTCCTCATCGCTACGCGTAAGTATCTATGTGTTGAGTCACAACCGACATTCCAATCATCTGCCGAGGATCTATGGGTAACGTTAACCTTAAAAACGGTAAGGACCCATCAATCAAATTACACCTGTGTTGTTTATATTTATGCACGCAGAATTTAGGCAACTCATTCTCTCAACAGTTATGTAATTATTTCCATAAATTAAATGAAATTTTATTGCAAAATCCGGTTGATAAATTATTAATTGTTGGTGACTTTAATATGAGTAAAATTAATTGGCAACAAAATGACGATTTAGCATACAGCCCAAGTAATTTTAATTCTGATGACGAATGTTTACTTATCGATGAGTTAAACATGCATGGTCTATCTCAATACAACGGTATTGTAAATAGTCAGGGCAGAATTTTAGATTTAGTTATCTCTAATGAATTATTTAAAGTATCAGAATGCCCCGATCCCTTGGTGCCGATTGACCCTCTCCATAGTGCATTATCGATCTCTGCTGAGTTTATCTCCCAGGATTACCTAAAACCAGCCCCGATTACAAAACGATTATTTCATAAAGGTAATTATTGTGCAATTAACTCAGAAATTCTTAAAATTGACTGGGCTCTGGAATTTTCTCATAGAACTGTCGAGGATTCTGTTAACTATTTTTACGACACAATTAACTCATTCATTAGTAATTATATTCCTACAGTTCAATCATTACATAATTCGTACCCTGTGTGGTATTCTAGACCACTTATTAAAGTAATTAAAGAAAAGAACAAATTTTTCCGAAAATATAACGTATATGGTAATCGATCTGACCTTGAGACATTTAAGTTGTTGCGCGACAGAGTGAGAAAACTAGAGAAGGAGTGTCATGAGGCTTACTTGGCTAATGTAGAAAAATCTATTCTTAAGAACCCTAAGTACTTTTGGTCTTATATTAAACAAAAAAACAACTCAAAATCTGGTCCGATGCCAAGTAATCTCACCTATAATAATATCAAAGTAAGTACAGGAAAAGAGATTTGTGATACGTTTTCTACCTACTTTCTTTCCAACTTTACCCACCCCACTGTATCTTCTCAACCATCTAATTCAGCTCAACCAAACCACATTCCTTCTGGACACATTTCGAATATTGAGATAACTATAGACGATGTCCAGAAGCATCTACTATCTCTTGATACATCAAAATCGGCCGGACCCGATAAGCTGCCTGCCTCCTTTCTCATAGCCACGGCGGAAACGATTTCTGTTCCTATTGCGTTATTATTTCAAAAATCTCTGCGTGATGGTATTGTCCCGAGTATATGGAAAAGGGATCTAAAACAGACGTTACAAATTATAGACCCATCTCAAAGTTGTGTATAATAGCTAAAGTATTTGAACGCATTATATATAATCAGTTATACTCGGCATTGAAAAATTCCTTTGGTTCTTTTCAACATGGTTTTATTAGTGGAAGGTCGACTGTTTCTAACTTGGTTCTCTTAAATGATTTTCTCACTGAGTCCATGGATGCTGGCGAGCAAGTCGACGTTGTATATACTGATTATGCCAAATGTTTTGATCGGATAAATCATAGCATACTTATATTGAAGCTAGCTTCCATGGGAATCAGTGGGGATCTCCTAAGGTGGTTCTCATCTTACATTGACCATAGAACACAGGCTGTTGTAGTAAACAACTACATATCCAGTTGGGTTGACATTCCTAGCGGTGTGCCCCAAGGTTCTTTGCTTGGGCCCCTCTTGTTCAATATTGTGATCAATGACATAGAAAGCTGTTTACTCACATCTCGACTGCTTTGTTTCGCGGACGATATGAAAATATTTTCCAAAATATCATCACAGGCTGATGCTTCGGCTCTCCAGGCCGATCTTTGTCGTCTTGAACAATATTGTACCGTTAATGGGCTCGACCTTAACCCGTCAAAGTGTTTTGTTGTCACTTACACTAGAAAACATAACGTGATACCTACGACATATACGCTTAAGCAACAATCTCTGCAACGCTCTATGACAGTACGTGACTTAGGAATACACCACGACTCTAAACTTTTATTCGATGTCCATGTCGATAATATTGTCTCAAAGGCCTACAAAGCCCTAGGTTTCGTGTTAAGATGTTCATCATTATTCAAAAGTATCAAAACTATCAAAATTCTATATTGTACTTACGTGCGAACTCACTTAGAATATGCCTCTCAGGTATGGAACCCTATCTACAATGTCTATATCGATCGCATTGAAAGTATTCAAAAGAAATTTGTTAAGTACTTGTGTTATCGGCTCAACATTAAGTATAGCTCCGATAACTATTTTGACCTTTGCAAAAACCATCATTTAGTTCCGTTAAAAGTTCGCAGAGACGTTGCTGATATCGTATATTTGTTGAAGATAGCTTCTGGTTCAGTGGACTCTCCTGATCTTCTGGCAAAATTAAATTTGAACGCACCTTCTAGAATTTTCAGATATAACCCCCTTATTCGTACACCGATAGTATCTACTAAATATCGGCGAAATTCGTATATGGTGCGTGCAGGCAACAATTTTAATAACATATCTCGCAGTCTTGATATAGATTTATTTACTACAAGTGTAGCAAGAGCTAAGCGACTTTTGTCAGAACACCTACAGGTTTAATATTTCTTTCTGTAATTTTAATATTCATACCCACTGCATTTGTTTTAAGTAGTGTAAAAAAAAAAAATGTTCAACTTCATTGTTACGTATTTAATATTTTTTCTATTTGTGAGGACCTATAATTGGCTTCTTTAGTTCTTAAGTGTTAACCTATTGTTGTATAAATGGCTGTTGGTCTTCCTAATAAATAAAAATAAAATAAAAATAAAAAAAAGTGACACAACAATAGTTACCCAGCAGCAGCGTCGTTATCGACCAGTGGGGCGGGGGCGGAGTTACTGTCAAAAAGCAGTGCGGCGTGCCTGCGCAGCCAGAAAGTGGCCGCGGCCGCCAGCAACGTGGCCCTGGCGCTAACACGATCAATGTAGTAAACTCAAGTGACACAACAATAGTTACCCAGCAGCAGCGTCGTTATCGACCAGTGGGGCGGGGGCGGAGTTACTGTCAAAAAGCAGTGCGGCGTGCCTGCGCAGCCAGAAAGTGGCCGCGGCCGCCAGCAACGTGGCCCTGGCGCTGACACGATCAATGTAGTAAACTCAAGTGACACAACAATAGTTACCCAGCGGCAGCGTCGTTATCGACCAGTGGGGCGGGGGCGGAGTGACTGTCAAAAAGCAGTGCGGCGTGCCTGCGTAGCCAGAAAGTGGCCGCGGCCGCCAGCAACGTGGCCCTGGCGCTGACACGATCAATGTAGTAAACTCAATTGACACAACAATAGTTACCCAGCGGCAGCGTCGTTATCGACCAGTGGGGAGGGGGCGGAGTGACTATCAAAAAGCAGTGCGGCGTGCCTGCGCAGCCAGAAAGTGGCCGCGGCCGACAGCAACGTGGCCGCGGCGCCGGTGGCCGCCGCCAGCCGCGCGCCGCGGCCACTCGCCGAAACAAACACGCGAGCCCACATCGATTGCCACACAGACTCCGTCCAGCTCGAGTATTGACCTGATGCGAACTCGTAGTCTGGAAAGCGTATCGAACGGTCACGTTTGACGCCTTGCCTTCCTTAGGTTAAGCCCACACTACAAGGAGCCTCACTTCGTGCTAAAAGCCACTCGCCTAGTAACTGGTCCTAGCGATCCTTGTAGTGTAGCCTTAGCCTTACGGATAGATAAGCAGGCTATACAACTTTATTGTAAAACCTTTTGTGATCCACAATAAAGATTATTTGATTTTATGGGCCATAACCCAATTTAAAATGTACTTGTATTTAAGTAACAATAATTGTTAATTATGTAACTGTTTTGTTTCCCAATAAAGAATTTATTTATTATTTATTTATTTATAGTATGTTTTCTTTAATAAATAAATAAACCCACCACGCGAGCCTAATGCGGATTGGTGGGTTTTAATGACTGCTAATACAGCGGGGACAAACTGTTTAAATTGTCTTTCGAAGCACGGAGGTATAGGCTCGAATAATAGCAAGCATATGTACCTCTTATAATAGTTTTAACCATAGCCTGAATTTAAAATGAAATTTAAAAGCCCGAGGCCGAGGCTATCCTAACATGAAATTGTTGAATGAATTCCATTAAGACCTTACGTTCAGCTCTGAATGCTTGTAACAAGGGTGTTGTCCTTACAAGCTGTATTGAGTTACCTCCTTTCAAGTTACGACAATATGCCTTAAGACAGATACTACTACACGACCAGAAATAAACACGCTGATTGAAGATTTTACCAGAGAACATAATTTTATCAGCAGTGTGTGTACAGTACATATTTCATTTGTTTATGTCAGCAGTTTACATGAGCCGCCGCCTAATTAGTACACATTCATCATACATAGCGTGCACTCATATCATACTTTTCTTTTATCAATAAACATCGAAAATCATTCAATCGTATCAATCAACTATCAACTTATCACCCAAGATTGTGCTGTTTAGAAATTGACTGTATAGTGTGTCTAACCAAACACAGAATAACAAACCTGGAATCAAGAAGGCCGGGCTGACGGCTTGGCTGAAATTCATTGTCGTCTGTATACAAACGCCACTATCATTAAATCCTCTTAGCCAGTAATATGAGTAGTTCTGAAACAAACATAAAATAATATAGGTACCTTCCTAAAGTATTAATTCCGAGAATACAACTATTCTATATGAAACAGTTTCTTTTATACATTACGTTTTCCTATCGTTTGAGATCAGTACTTTAAATAGCTTTAAAACAAAGCGCACTTTTTAAAATTTATAAGTCCACTTAAAGCCCCGCCACGAGGCCGTAGATAATAAGTACATGATTTTCATACATTATGTAATGATGTAGTTTATTGATTTTATACATCCAATAAGACTTATCATTCTTTCTTGGTATCTACACTCATGAAGTAATAGGTACATCATATACCAACCAAAAGTAGCCGCCAGGATGGCGTAGAAAATAAGATCACAATGTACTTACATTCTACGATCTCGTGACGGGGCTTAGAACTGCGTCGCTATTCTGAAACCATGGCTAATCCTAATTCTATTCTATTTCTAACAAGTTAGTAATATAAATGCACAAGTGAGTTTGTTTGTTTGTTACCGCACGCTTTATGTAATGAACCAATCTTACTGAAATTTCACAAACATATAGTTAGAAGTACTGAGCAGGACATGGGGTACTTTTCATCCCGGGAAAAAGTACTGTTCCCGTGGCAAATTCACACGGGCGAAGCCGCGGGCAAAATCTAGTTTCTTCTTCTTGTAATGCCTCTCCATTACTGCCTCTACTCTGTTCGTCGCTAAGCGAAACTGCTCCTCAACCCTGGTAACTCCGGTCCACTCACGTATGTTTCTTAGCTATGATTTTTTGCGCCTTCCAGCACGTCTCTTACCTAAAAGCTAGTTTTTTTAATAGCTATAATATGTCCCACTGCTGGGCAAAAGCCCCCCACTTTCTTTACAGGTCTCCGTATCTCTGATCTGGTCTAACCACTTTCTGTCGAATGCCCTAAGTTCATCTGACCATCTTGTCTTAGGCCTTCCTCGCTTTCTGTGCCCATCAGCTGGGACCCAGGTGGTAAGTATGTGAACCCTTTCAGGATGCATACGGCCTACATGACCCGCCAGATTCCACTTCACCCTAGCCGCCTTTTCTGCCACATCGTTAAGTTTTGTGATGGAGCGCAACGTGGTGTTTCTATCTCGGTCAGTTAGTTACAAACCCAAGATGCTGCGCTCCATGGCTCGCTGGCGAACCTTCAGCTTGAACCGCTGCTCTTGTATAAGTGGCAATGATTGAATATAATTAAATTCTTGTAATTAACTGGAGTAGCATGGCCCAGGACAGAGAAGGTTGGCATAGACAGAAGGAGGCCTATACCAAGCAGTGGGTCACGGATGAAGATGAATCAACGTGACTGTTAAAGCACTGAAGCACGCGGCCACGCCCTCGTACAGCGGCGCCGGCGTCTTCGACGGCGCCTCGCGTAGTCACTCACTGTCTTACTACAAAACGATGTCTAAAGTTAAATACTTGTTAAACAATTTACCCTTACAATTAAAATACACGTGCTTTAATGACATTTTCTAGTTGTCAGTATCTTTTGACGACCTCCGTGGCCTAAAGGTTATCACGCCAGACTGCCACACCGGAGGTCCCGGGTTCGATCCCCGGTCAGGTCAAGATGGAAAATGATCTTTTTCAGATTGGCCTGGGTCTTAGATGTTTATCTATATATGTATTTGTCATAAAATATAGTATCGTTGAGTTAGTATCCCATAACACAAGTCTCGAACTTACTTTGGGGCTAACTCAATCTGTGTGATTTGTCCGTATATATTTATTTTATTTATTTATTTATATTTATTTTTCTTATGAACGGGTAATGTATTTAGCAAGTATTTTAGTAACTTTAGACATCGTTTTGTAGTAAGACAGTCAATGTTGAAGCACTGACCAGGTCGGTGCTAGCGTCGCACTGCGTACAGCGGCGCCGGCGTCTCCGACGGCGGCTCGCGTAGTCACTCAATGTTGAAGCACTGACCAGGTCGGTGCTAGCGTCGCACTGCGTGCGGTTGTCCGGCAGCCGGCGGCCGGTGAGCAGCGCCAGCAGGTGGCCGGCGAACACGGGCGCGGCGGTGCCCCACGCGGCCACGCCCACGTACAGCGGCGCCGGCGTCTCCGACGGCGGCTCGCGTAGTCACTCAATGTTCAAGCACTGACCAGGTCGGTGCTAGCGTCGCACTGCGTGCGGTTGTCCGGCAGCCGGCGGCCGGTGAGCAGCGCCAGCAGGTGGCCGGCGAACACGGGCGCGGCGGTGCCCCACGCGGCCACGCCCACGTACAGCGGCGCCGGCGTCTCCGACGGCGGCTCGCGTAGTCACTCAATGTTCAAGCACTGACCAGGTCGGTGCTAGCGTCGCACTGCGTGCGGTTGTCCGGCAGCCGGCGGCCGGTGAGCAGCGCCAGCAGGTGGCCGGCGAACACGGGCGCGGCGGTGCCCCACGCGGCCACGCCCACGTACAGCGGCGCCGGCGTCTCCGACGGCGGCTCGCGTAGTCACTCAATGTTCAAGCACTGACCAGGTCGGTGCTAGCGTCGCACTGCGTGCGGTTGTCCGGCAGCCGGCGGCCGGTGAGCAGCGCCAGCAGGTGGCCGGCGAACACGGGCGCGGCGGTGCCCCACGCGGCCACGCCCACGTACAGCGGCGCCGGCGTCTCCGACGGCGGCTCGCGTAGTCACTCAATGTTCAAGCACTGACCAGGTCGGTGCTAGCGTCGCACTGCGTGCGGTTGTCCGGCAGCCGGCGGCCGGTGAGCAGCGCCAGCAGGTGGCCGGCGAACACGGGCGCGGCGGTGCCCCACGCGGCCACGCCCACGTACAGCGGCGCCGGCGTCTCCGACGGCGGCTCGCGTAGTCACTCAATGTTCAAGCACTGACCAGGTCGGTGCTAGCGTCGCACTGCGTGCGGTTGTCCGGCAGCCGGCGGCCGGTGAGCAGCGCCAGCAGGTGGCCGGCGAACACGGGCGCGGCGGTGCCCCACGCGGCCACGCCCACGTACAGCGGCGCCGGCGTCTCCGACGGCGGCTCGCGTAGTCACTCAATGTTCAAGCACTGACCAGGTCGGTGCTAGCGTCGCACTGCGTGCGGTTGTCCGGCAGCCGGCGGCCGGTGAGCAGCGCCAGCAGGTGGCCGGCGAACACGGGCGCGGCGGTGCCCCACGCGGCCACGCCCACGTACAGCGGCGCCGGCGTCTCCGACGGCGGCTCGCGTAGTCACTCAATGTTCAAGCACTGACCAGGTCGGTGCTAGCGTCGCACTGCGTGCGGTTGTCCGGCAGCCGGCGGCCGGTGAGCAGCGCCAGCAGGTGGCCGGCGAACACGGGCGCGGCGGTGCCCCACGCGGCCACGCCCACGTACAGCGGCGCCGGCGTCTCCGACGGCGGCTCGCGTAGTCACTCAATGTTCAAGCACTGACCAGGTCGGTGCTAGCGTCGCACTGCGTGCGGTTGTCCGGCAGCCGGCGGCCGGTGAGCAGCGCCAGCAGGTGGCCGGCGAACACGGGCGCGGCGGTGCCCCACGCGGCCACGCCCACGTACAGCGGCGCCGGCGTCTCCGACGGCGGCTCGCGTAGTCACTCAATGTTCAAGCACTGACCAGGTCGGTGCTAGCGTCGCACTGCGTGCGGTTGTCCGGCAGCCGGCGGCCGGTGAGCAGCGCCAGCAGGTGGCCGGCGAACACGGGCGCGGCGGTGCCCCACGCGGCCACGCCCACGTACAGCGGCGCCGGCGTCTCCGACGGCGGCTCGCGTAGTCACTCAATGTTCAAGCACTGACCAGGTCGGTGCTAGCGTCGCACTGCGTGCGGTTGTCCGGCAGCCGGCGGCCGGTGAGCAGCGCCAGCAGGTGGCCGGCGAACACGGGCGCGGCGGTGCCCCACGCGGCCACGCCCACGTACAGCGGCGCCGGCGTCTCCGACGGCGGCTCGCGTAGTCACTCAATGTTCAAGCACTGACCAGGTCGGTGCTAGCGTCGCACTGCGTGCGGTTGTCCGGCAGCCGGCGGCCGGTGAGCAGCGCCAGCAGGTGGCCCGGCGAACACGGGCGCGGCGGTGCCCCACGCGGCCACGCCCACGTACAGCGGCGCCGGCGTCTCCGACGGCGGCTCGCGTAGTCACTCAATGTTCAAGCACTGACCAGGTCGGTGCTAGCGTCGCACTGCGTGCGGTTGTCCGGCAGCCGGCGGCCGGTGAGCAGCGCCAGCAGGTGGCCGGCGAACACGGGCGCGGCGGTGCCCCACGCGGCCACGCCCACGTACAGCGGCGCCGGCGTCTCCGACGGCGGCTCGCGTAGTCACTCAATGTTCAAGCACTGACCAGGTCGGTGCTAGCGTCGCACTGCGTGCGGTTGTCCGGCAGCCGGCGGCCGGTGAGCAGCGCCAGCAGGTGGCCGGCGAACACGGGCGCGGCGGTGCCCCACGCGGCCACGCCCACGTACAGCGGCGCCGGCGTCTCCGACGGCGGCTCGCGTAGTCACTCAATGTTCAAGCACTGACCAGGTCGGTGCTAGCGTCGCACTGCGTGCGGTTGTCCGGCAGCCGGCGGCCGGTGAGCAGCGCCAGCAGGTGGCCGGCGAACACGGGCGCGGCGGTGCCCCACGCGGCCACGCCCACGTACAGCGGCGCCGGCGTCTCCGACGGCGGCTCGCGCGCGCCGCTCGCTGCGTAGTCCGCCGCCTGCAGCAGCCGGCACGCCTGGCTCCGAAGGAAGCAGTACAGCATCTCGTCAACCTAACGACAAACAAAATACTCACTAGTGTTACGACTGCTAATGCTACGACGAGGTCTCCGTTTCAGCTTGGCCAAAAATGCTTTGGTATATCTGTGTTCGCATCTAGAGGACGCATTTCTCAACAGATTCCCGTGCAATTTTGGGAGCATGTTCGATAAACATATAAAAATCGATCGTCGAGCCATTTTTTGAAAATTTTTGAAAATATTGGTACAAGGGGCCTAAGTGCCATTTTGTGTTTATCTCTATAAAATCGCGAGGTCTACAGCTCACAAAGCCACTAGTTTTAACGATTTCCAACCACTCAGCTTGCCTTAGTTATAAATTAGACGACCATTATACTTTGTCTGTGCCAAAAGAAACCTCTAGCTAGATATTGGCAAATAAAATAAGAAATGGAGTTTAGCCATGCAATGAACCCTTTAAAATTAAATGCTTTAACATTCAATCAACGAGATAGGCCACCTACAGACATCCCCCTCTGCCAAATTTCATATGATCTACTTATACTATTTATGATTGTGTGCGTTTTTTAAGCAAGTGGTCGGCATTATCTTTGTGTGCGTGTATAAATTATGTTGTCTAACACTTCGCATTATCGCGTTAGTAAGCGCGTTTTCCCCCCACCGAAATTGTCCAGACTTTTTTGCATAGACATTTGCGTTCTCCGTTTTTCCCCCCACCGAAAGTGTCAGACTTTTTTGCATAGACATTTGCGTTCTCTATCTACTCCCGTTGGATGAATAGTTTAAGAATGAAACAAACCAAATGAGCGGAAGCGCTGATGTTCCCAGTGTACGGGGCTTCCGTAACTTGTTCGTGCAGTGTCAGCGCCAGCGCCGTCGCGAGTCTCGCTATCTTCACTTGGATATCACTGGTCTTCATGCTTCCGTTTGCCAATAATTCGTCCGTTGAAATAACTACAAAATAATAAGATTTATAATGTCGTTCACTGAATCTGTGACAGAAGCACAGGGCGGGCGCTTCATAGAAACGGGGCGTCAAATATACCTACTATACTACTACAAATGTAACTGTATATCCGTGAACACGTTAGTAACTCGTCAATGTGTGCGTTTTCATAGTCATAGCGTCCCAATACGCAAAAGAATGGGGGAGAAGTGCGGAGGGTGCGGGGGGTGCCATATTGCGGGAGTGGCAGGGAGTTTCCTTTCTGTACGTACTACTTATATTAATTCTGTGACAGAAGTGTCCACTGCTATCTAGAGCTGCGTGTGCACTGGATCGGAATCAGAGCGTACGCAGCGGCCGGATTTGTTGCTTTGTATTGATTATTACGGAACAGCGTTTACCGATCGACGCTGTTCCATAGAAATGAATACAAAGCAACACATTCGTCCGCTGCGTACGCTCCGATTCCAATCCAGTAGACGCGCAGCTTTACGGCTGTGCTTCTTTCAGTAGTTATTTTATATTAAAATATGTTTATTCAGCATACGTCTTTGTGGCTAATATTTGGTCTACATTGGCGGAATAATATATTTTCTGCCACGTAAAGAATTTTACTTTTTTTTGCGTAAAAGAGAAACAAACATCCCTAAAATACACATTCATCCTCGCATCCTTCGCATTCGTCATAGTAAGGATTCCACTTACATGTGCCATCATTTCCAATACTAAAGTTACGATAAACGAAACCAATCTTGTCATAATCATCCAAGGCAGAATTGTAGAACAAATTGGTGAGCTTTTCATTATAGTCGGTCAACAGAACTTCTCGAAGAATTCCGCTTGTGGTGGCGTTTTGTAGAATCCTTCTGAACGAGTGAAGAGATGATGGGGGAAGATTCGTCGAGAAAACTGGCTGCAATGTCATATTGTATGCTGCCATGTTTGACGACATTTGTTGGAGGAACAACTAAAAAATAAAAAAAGTCAGTAACCCCAAAAAAACCCAGGAGGAGTCACTTATAAAATTCAATTTTCAAACAGAAATTATTAATGCAAAACTTGAGAAACGGAACTACCAGCTCGTATTAATGTCCCGAGGGATGTATTAACTAACTTGGAAGCCAATAATGATGTTGCCACAAAAAAAAATATGTTCATAACATTTTATCTTTCGAAAAAAGCTTTGTTGAGATTTACCTCGCGAATTTCGTTGTTATCCGGCACAAAGGCATACATGGGCCAATTGTCACTGTCCTTGTTTTTCAAGAGGGACCCGCCCAATTGTCCTATTTCAAAATGCAGCGGGATGTCAGATTCTCCGAGCGGCGAGACCGGAGGCCACGCTTTTCGGCTTATATCGTATGCGACACGTTGCGAACCGATGTAGTCAAATGTTTCACCGTTGAACAGTGTCCAGAGTACATTGCGTTCTGAAAGTATAACATTACTGAAAATGTTTGTATGTAGACGTAGATGAGAATAGAACTTCATTATTTGTGGAAGTATTGTGGATGCACGAGTTTTGATATCTTGTAGGTCATATCAATTACTCTATTTTTAAACCAGCTTTACTCATTACATATATAATTTACTCCTATAAATAAAACAATGCTTCCATGCTGGTCTGGGAGCAAAGAAAAAACATAGAATGTGCCAGCTGCTTCTGTTCCCACGCAGATTATAAAAGTCAATCGAGGGAAAGTACTCATACTCACTCATAAGCGATGGGCTAGCTACCTGTCACTATATCTGAATCTCGATTCCATCAGAAAGCCAACTATTCAGCTAAGCGTGGCCTTAGTCTCACAACTCTTGGCTCTGTCTACATCGTAAGGGATAAAGACGTGATTCTATGTATGTATAAAACAAAAAAAAAAGAAGATAAAGAAGAAAGATAAAGATAAAAGTGATATTATCCTAACTAATATTATAAAAGTGAAAGTGAGTTTGTTTGTTTGTTACCTCTTCACGCTTTATCTACTGAACCAATCTTCCTGAAATTTCGCATACACATAGCTGGAAGTACGGAGAAGGACATAGGTTACCTTTCATCCCGGGAAAAAGCACTGTTCCCGTGGGAAATTCACGCGGGCGAAGCCGCGGGCAAAAGCTAGTTATTTATATAATATTCTATTCAATAAAACAAAAATATTCAAATTATTGTTATTAAAAAGTATAACATACTATATAAGTGCGCATCTGAAGCAGGTATGATCTGCGCGAGAGTGGCAGCAGCAGTTATGAGCGTCACCATTCCGACCGCAGAGCTGGCAGCACCAGGGGACACGCCTGTTACATTCAAAATATCAGTTACTTATGGCGTGGCCTTCGAGTCCACGAATCTTGGCTCTGTCTACCCCGTAAAGGATAAAGACGTGATTCTATGTATGTATGTATGTATGCAGTTACTTATATTTTTTGTCCATGTGTTAGTTACATGTCTGTAAAAATAGTATATCTATTTATTTATTTAGCTGTCTATGCACTCTCGGTTCAGTAAAATTACACATCACACATTGAGATTATTTGTTCTTGTAAACGTTCATGTAAAAATATATTTCATTTTGCTCCTTGTCGATATCACTTCGTTCTTGGGTTGAACTAATATCGACATTATTCACAGTCACGTTATTCACAGATATTTCTTTATTAATCAATTTCAAAGACCCAACAGTAATAAAAACAATAGCATAATTACTTTATAAAGCTGAAAACAACAAGCGGAATGGATTCATTGTTTTTTTTTTGTGTGTGGAGGTTTGTTGGAGTAGAGAGGCAGATGCTAGTACAGTCGGGGGCTGACTCCCTACCCTACCGAATCCTATATCAAAGGGGTCAGATTTATCAGCCCCCGACAGTACATTATTTACAGGAAATAGGAACATAACATGGCAAATTGTATTACCATCAAATAATGTGGCAGTATCAATCCTCGCTGTGGCTAGTATGACGGGCTTTTTAGTGGAATTTGTTTCCTGAAAAAAAAATTATTGATTACACCATTTTGAAAACTCATTACTAAATACAGTCAGATGCAGAGAAACCTGACCCACTAAGCGGTATATTAAATGATAAATGTATACAATTGCCATCCTTGGCTTTAATTTTCAGCATATCTCTTTCAGCATCTAATAATAAGAACGAATCAGAATAATTTCACAGCACCAAATAGGAAGCAATACTGTAATTTTGATAATAAATGTCTTCAAAGTACTGCAGTACTGATATAATTTGTCACTTACATTTCCTCTTGGGAAAAGCGAATAATATACATTATTATCACCCAGAGGGTCGCATACTTTAATAGGCGTCAAAAGAGCAGTCGTGGCCGATCTGAAATATAAATAAAAAAAAAACAGTATAGTTATCTGTTATATGTATAAAAAGAAAAAAAACTGGCAAAGCATATAAGACAATAAAATGGCACTTTAAAGCACAGAGCAACACGGACTCCTGCGGAGGGAGTAGCATAGCAATAATATTTTACTATTAAAATCTTTCAGGCGTGTTTTGCACGGGGAAAGTGTAAACAAGTAAAAACGAAACACCACATACAAAGGCATTTCCTTTCCGTTCCGTGTCCTTGTTGCTTGAATCTTTAAAGCTATATATTTCGAAAATGGATCCCTAAATTGAAAAATTCCCTCTTTAAATGTAAGCCCAGTCTTTTATATTTTTTAACTTTTAATATACCTTCTTAAACAAACAACGGAATTTACTGCTGCATACATGAATGAATACAGTTGCAATGAACATAACGGTTGACCATCTTGATGTTCTCCAATATTATATCTGAAAAAAATGATATGTTTTATAAAGCACTGTCAGCACTGTTCATGTTCATATTACCAGTGATAATAGATTAAATTAAAAAAATATACATTATTGACAAATATTACACAAAATGCCCCTGCAACAGCTCTGCAAACATGAGTCACTTTGGTACTGAAAGGGTTTAATTTAGACCTTACAAAAATACCTGTAGTAAAATTAGAAAACAGAACTGTAAAAATGATGTCCTAGATAAAAGTAAAAAAATACCTTTCATAACATTTTTCAATTTTTTCTACTTCCTCATACTTTGACTCAGGCAAATAAAATATTGGGAATGGGATATCCCTTCTCAAGAGATCTGTTCCAGCTTCATTCCAAACAGAACCACCATTGCGGGAAGAACATTGGCTACCTGGGCCAGATGAGTATTCATTAGGACACTTCGAATCTTGAGTGAATGCACTTGCACTAAAATTAAAAGGAAAAAAAACATGTAAAAAATAAGTACAATAATTTTTATCAAAAAAATTACTAAGGTTAAATGCACAAGCCATTTATTTGTTTTACCTATGTAATATATATTTTCACTGTAACTTATTAGATTTAATTTATTACCTCATTGATGCATTGGCAAAGAGTAAAATTCCCGCTACATTTTCTGGGTGAGACATCAGTATTTCAATAACATCATGGAATAATGCTGTGCTGATAACAGCCATATATGGCCCGGCTGTCCCGTTGAAAGCTATCCATTGTGCATCATCTACTTTATAAACCATTTGCACTGCACCTACTGTGCCTTTGCTTGAAGCTGTAATATAAAAAATTTATAACAATTGTACCTAAGTATAAAATAGGCACAAAATATAGTTAATGAGTGTTGCCAAAGAAATTAAAAAATCCACCCATTTAATTTGCTAACCTGCAACTTAAATAGTCAATTCAGTGGATAAAAATCCTACTTCCTACTAATATTATAAATGCGAAAGTTTAAAGGTGAGTTTGTAACGATGTTTGTTACTCAATCTCGCAAAATCTACTGGAGGGATATCGATGAAATTTGGTATATAAGTAGAAAAATACCAAGAATAGCACATAGGGTACTTTTTATTCCAAAATTCACACATTAGCGATGCTCAAGTGCATGCAATAAGTTTTGTCATTTAAAACAATGTAATTGAAGGATAAATTGAAGTAAATTTTATAATTGTTGAATAAAAAACATGTCAAACATACATGAACATCCTGCTTGTTGTGTCCCATTTAGCCTCCTGAAACATGCTGCTCCTCCTTCAATAGATGAATATATTTGTTTATGAAGTCTTTCACAATCAGAGGCTGAAATTGCAGTAAATTGAAAATTATAAAAAATAATATATACTTACCTATAGAAAAAGGAAAGTAAGAAAATATATTGAAAAATTGGCTGTTTCATAAAATCATTTTTTTTTCTGTCAGGTGTTCCTTGTCTAATTGAAACTGGGAAGTACCTCTAATATAGATTCAAAATTGTTACAAGAAGGATAACAACACAAAGTTATCACTGATCTACAGTATCATACCTATTTATCTTTGATTTTAATCTATTTATTTCAAAACCAGCTATGCTGTTTAAAACCAAATATATGTTTTGGAGAAGGAACAAAAGCAGGAAAAATCCGAAGATATGAAATTATTGATTATAATGTGTGATATAGGTAATATGAGCTAAACAGACTGGATGTATAAAAAACAAATATTCTGTATCAACTTATATAGTGGGGAAGAGTAGAAAGAAGTAAACTATGTTTTGATACCTGGAAATTGATTGTTACTTTTAAAAACATGCTAAAAGGATAAATTTCTATTTAGTAGGGTTTCATCCTAAGGAAAACGCAAATAAAAAGACAGTCACCACCGAAATACAACACAACCAGTCACACTTAGAAAGTAATATGATAAGATTCAGCAGGTTTCAACACAAGGCAAATTTACATATGGTTACTTACATTTTATAATTACCACAAATAGCCATAGTAGGCCTAATTTATAAATATTATATCTGTTAGCAGCCATCACCCAGAATCTAATACTTCGGTCGGGATAGTGATTTAATTAATTCACACACAATTAGATAGGTACATTAGGTATTTTTATTTACGATTGCGATAAATTGCTTTGCTAAATTTGATTTGCATTGCATTACATTACATACAATACAGAGAGAAAAAAATCACTACGATAAATACAACGGAGAGAAAAAGGTAGGGTGCACAGAGAAAATAATCACTTATATTATGTATAATAGGGTGATGATGATGGAAGAATTTATTTACACTGCTTGGGCTTGGGCTAATGTCATTTTGACTTTGACATTTGTAACTTCACTACAAACCTAGATTACTGAATCGCTTTTTAGTATAGATCAAGCCTATAATTCGCAAATCGTGACACGTCGGTGCATCGCGTGGTGCATCTTTTGACAGTTAAATTCGATAGTCATGTGACATGTAAACTTTTCAATCATTAATCATGCCGTTTTTTTTTAAGTATTTAATTTCGATTATAATAAAATAGAAGATAAATAAAATATTTCAGGCCTGTTTGCATTTTTATTTTGTGTTATGAACTTTATACATTACTACATACATGTAACAAATGAATTCCATAATTAAATGAATCTATTGATTATGATATATTTATGTGCGAGTGTCGGCTGTGCCAATCACTAATACATCTATCTTGTCATTTGTTTCTACATATCTTGTTTATGAATTTTCTGCTCACACAGAAAACAATAGGATTTGGCTTTAACAATTACTCTATTAGTAAAGGAATAAATTCGAAACTCAATGACTACTAAGCATTGAGTTTCGAATTTCTTAATACTACTAGAGTGATTGTATTTGTCAAATCCTATTATTTTTTGCGTGAGCAGAAAATTCATAAACAAGATAGAAACAAATGACAAGATAGATGTATTAGTGATTGGCACAGCCGACACCCGCACATAAATATATCATAACATAATCAATAGATTCATTTAAATATGGAGTTCATTTGTTACATGTAAATAATTTAAAGTAACGTATATAGTTCATATTACAAAATAAAAATGCAAACAGGCCTCAAATATTTTATTTATCTTCTATTTTATTATAATCGAAATTAAATACTAAAAAAAACAGCATGATTAATGATTGAAAAGTTTACATGTCTCATCACTATCAAATTTAACTGTCAAAAGATGCACCACGCGATGCACCGACGTGTCACGATTTGCTAATTATAGGCTTGATCTATACTAAGAAGCGATTCAATAATCTAGACTAAAAAGTGAAACCATGGAAGTAATAAGAATCTGAATTTAAAAAAAATCGAGTGCGATGCGTGCGACAGCTCAGATTAAATACCTCTAGATAGGCCTTATATTAAAAATATATATATTTCTGTGGGATAGGCCACTACCATAGAGCTTCAAAGATTTTTCCCAAATACTAATACTTTTATCGGCCAAGTTTGTTTTCTGCGTGAGCGTGAGCAGTTGGTGAGCAGACAATTCATAAACAAGATAGAAACAAATGACAATAAGTGTATTATATAAAATAAAATCTTTAACTATCCTAATCGATATTTACCATCATGTTTACGTACTTTTTAATTTTTAGTAAACACCAAAAGAGTAAAATAAGACTTATCGCTTATTGTTAAAATATTATTGTAGGCGATCATATAATTAAGAATAGACTATTTCAACATACAGCAATACACTAAATTAATGAGCGATTTTTCTGACAGCTAATTAAGAAAAAAAAATCAGTACAAAAAAGTCTCAACAGAGAGCGTTTTATGAAAGCCGAGTCGTAATAATGGCTGAACCTATATGGTGCGCTTTTTCTTGTCAACCAGAGGCAGAAAAAAAAATTACATAACAGTTTGACAGTTGCACAAATCACAATATAGATACTTTTTACACGACTGACCAAAAAAGGAGTGTTATGTTTTCAGGGTTCATGTATGTATGTATGTATGTATGTATGTAAGTTTCTTTATTCCACCATAAGTCCTGAACGGCTTAACCGATTTTGATGTGAGAGGTATTTTTAGATTCCTTGCATTCCTCCGAGTGACATAGGCTATATGACGTCACCATGAAAACAAAATGGCGGATTATATATGCGATAAATAGCAGACCAAAAAAATAAAATTTAATCAATCTTATCGAGTGGGGTATCAAATTGAAGGGCTTTAGAAGGCGATTTCAAAAATGTATATAACTTATATGTTTGTATGTACTTTTTGAGTAAAAACTCGTCAGTCGTGTTTTTTATTTTTAATAATTAGCTTGTTAGTTTTTTTTTACTAAGTTTTATTTTTTTTAAATGCCATTTCCGCACAGACATATAATAATAGTAAGCAGACTGAACATGTCATTTGAAATTGCATGGCAAAAACACACACTAAGATTATTATTCACACAACGACAGAATACAGGGTCGGATCTAAGATAATTAATTATATGTATTCAGTACAGTGTAGCAAAACCAAAAATTTTGAGACGCCGAATCTTAAGCCGTGCGCGGTATGCGGACGGATCTGCATCAGCTTTTTACGATGGGAAATTCTATTCCTTTTGGGAAAAAATACTAGTCATTAAATCAATCACATTTATTTTAAACTAGCTTTTGCCCGCGGCTTCGCCCGCGTGAATTTCCCACGGGAACAGTGCTTTTTCCCGGGATAAAAAGTAGCCTATGTGCTATTCTAGGTCATTATCTACCTCTGTACCAAATTTCATCGAAATCCGTCCAGTAGATTTTGCGTGATTGAGTAACAAACATCCTCACAAACTCACAAATTCACAAACTCACAAACTCACATCCAAACTTTCGCATTTATAATATTAGTATGGATTATTAAAAATCACGTGCAATGAAACATTGCAATGATGTTGATGGTTGCTGACGTCCATTCACTGTCCTGGTACTCGTAGTACGTAAGAGAAATAGTCCCCATAACAGTTATCTTTCTTGAGGTATTATTTTCTGGCATATTTTCCTTGTCCTGAAATAAAATTCACTGTCAGTATTTTTATAAAATGTGCATTTTAATCTTCAAGAAAGAATTCCTGAGATTTTTATAAAATATGTACTAAATTTGTATATTTGCCTTGATTCGGCCCAGCCATAGTAAACAAAACTGGATCTGTCAAATGATCTATGCTATTTACGAAATTATTAAATTACTTGTAGTATTTCTTATGAAATGGTTATAATTAATACACTACTTTATAAAATAAATAATGATATTGCTGATAAATAGCATTCAAAAGTCTAATAATGGTTATTGTTTAAAAAAAAACACGAAATTGTATATTATCATTGGGCACGTCAAAAAAACATGTATTGCTTACCGAAGGAACGATATTCCACGAATATTTTTTTATGAAACACTTCCACATATTGTACACGTTGCATTTTATCATTTCTATTGAGTTTAAAAGCACAAAACAGTAAAAAATAATTTTAAATATTTATGACAACTGTGACAACACAACAAATATGACAGTTAAGGATCATTTCGCATGAAAAATCCGGCTTGAATGATAAATCTTTCAGTGTAGTGGTTCGTGTTGCAATACATTGCAATTCTAAGGAAGGAAAGGGACAGAGTTATGTGACAGTCCTTATCATGAACAGGATGCAAATATTGTCAAATATCATCAGAGTGTGTGTGAAATTTGTGTTTCTTCTGCTTATATTTTAAAAAAAAATTATTTCTGTGGTAGGCACTAAGGCTTGCCCCAGACATGGACTCCTTGGTATGTCGCCTTAAAATGAAGTGGTCCGACAAATTGTCGGCCTTTAATAAGTGGTGACAACAATTGGTGAGCGATAGAACTAGTTGGAGAAATAAAGGGGAGTCTTTTTTATTTTGTGTGAAGGACTAACACCTATCATTTCAAACTTTTGCATTTCATACGAACTGTGCCTTATGGTATACCACTTTCTTAAGAATTTAGGGATAAAAGTATTGTATTCAGTTAATTCAAGATGTAATCTACTGGCGGTCCACCCCGTGATACATAAATAGCCTATGTTACTCAACGACAACGTAGGTACGTTTCCAACGATGAAATTTTTTTTTGAATCGGCTCAGTAGTTTTTGAGTCTAATAACTAACTCTTTTTGAGTCTACTAGTCATAATACGAAATTTTCCTCTTATAATATGTACTTTATAATATGTATTAGTGTAATTAGTATACTAAATTTTATGAAAATTTTGCGTGAAAGAATAACAATCTATTTGAATATCTTCATATCGTCACCATGAATATATTTTCGTAATTTATTCAACATTTGTTATTTTTATTATAGTAAAATAGTTCTTAAAAATATAAATATTATTATTGCAATAATAAGATGGATAAAAGGAGCGGATTACGAGGACTTACTGGGAAGAACTCATTGACTCATCGACGCCGCGAGGGCTTTAATATTTTTTTTTAATGGAAATTCTTTCTTAAGGTTATCCAAACTTAATATTTTCGTAATCTAGAATAAATATTCTTATTACTTATATTTTTTTATTGTGATTTACCCATATTATAAAAAGTTGTAGCACTTTAAACCGAAAATTGATATTTATGTTTTTTTATTTTTCAACAAAAATATGGATTTTTTCTATTAAATGTTGCAATAATGGTCCTTGATATATGAAAAAAAAATGATACGAAACCCGATATAATACTAAAACTGGATCGGTTTGGATTTTATATTTTTATTGAAGCGTACGGTGCATACTTCCTGCTTGGATCCCACTGGCCTAAAAGGGTCGTACCACAGAATTATCGGGCTTAAAATGCTTGGTTTGATCCAGGGAACATCTCTGAGAAGTTTCAAAACATACTCCAAAAGTCCAGAGTACATGTCTACTACAAATACCATTTTGTAAAATAAATCGCTGCGGCTGACGCGTCGTATAGCGCGAGTCCAGCTGAGCGGGTACGCGCTGCGGTTGTCAATTGTTTTTTTCTGTATTTTTGTATAGATGGATATTAAAACGTTCATATTTTTTAAATTTGCATGAACTGCGCTTGATTACAGTATTGTCACTATACAAAAATTATAAGCTTCCAAAGCAAAAATTTTCACATTTTTACGTTTTTCTCGTAAAATTACTATAAAATTGTAAATAATTAATATCAAAAATGAATTCTACGTCTTCGGTTTATACGAAAATGATACCAAAGTTGCCCTAGTAGCCACGTGGACAAGAACAGATTTTTTCAAAAGTTGACGGGTGGCGGTCACCTTTGTGGGGCCCCATCCACTAGTAGCCGCATGATTATTTTTGCCCCTCGGGCACAGAATTAATATTAATACTACGTACAGAAAGGAAACTCCCTGCCCCTCCCGCAATATGGCACCCCCCCGCTCCTTCCGCACTTCTCCTCCGTTCTTGTGTAACTGTGGGACGTTCGACTATGAAAACGCACACATTGACGTGTTACTAGCGTGTTCACGGATATACAGTTTCATTTGTAGTAGTAGTAGGCATATTTGATGCGCCGTTTCTATGAAGCGCCCGCCCCGGGCTCAAAATGCTTAGAATCACTCAAGGAACATATGACATGAAGCTCATAGCTTCATGAAAAATTTAAAGGTTATGTATGGGAGCATTACATAACTGCCCGTACTATATAAGGAAGATCTTTGCAATAATAATTTTAAAACGAAACGATATGTCCGATTCTGATGGGATTTTCGCTGGAGAGTTAAGGAAGTTATAAATAAACATATAGGGCAGTTTTTATCTTGGAAACATTTAAGGATCGTTTGCGAAAATTAAAGAACTCTAAAACATATTCACGGCCACGGGCTAAAGTTAGTGTTATGTATATTTTGTAACCCATAGTATAAAATAACATTCTAGAATTTCATCGACGTTTTATCGACTATTTAACATCGATACATTCAAGCACTGGCTATTGCGCACGTAGCTTTCCCCCCACCGAAAGTGTCAGACTTTTTTGTATAGCGACTTGCGTTCATTCATTTCTATTCCCGATATTATTTTTCTGAGGGCGACAGGAGGTGGTTCCTACAAAATTCGTTCTCACCAATCTACCGTCGATTTTCATAAGAAATTTTCATTTTTCTAAATAATTTTTTATTGCATATTATGTGGATTGGTTTATATTATCAAGGTAAGAAAGTCTTACTTGTGTTTTATTAGTCTTTCAAAACATAAACTCAAAAAACTACGCAAAACGTCATTCAGACGTTTGAAGCCAAGCGGTCTCCTTGGCAAAACATAATAACAAAAAAAAACTATAAGAAAGAGAAAATAATAATAAAAGAACACTTTAAATAGATGAATGTCTCATTCATTTTTTTGACATGATAATATATAAAAAAAAATTATTTATAAAAATAAATGAGTTCAAAGTTTTGTCACTGTAAACCCATCATTCAGTTCATGATGACAATTCGACATTTGAACGTCTCCAATTTATGTTTGATTGTGTCGAGATGCGTCGAAACCGCATTGAACACCCTCCCGTAGGCCGGCCTTCATTTGCCGCCCGTAGTTAGTGGGAGAAATACGTGTCATCTTGCTATTTCGTCGACCAAATTTCGTTCGCAGTGTTTTGTCACACCTTTCGTCATTCAGTAATTGTGCGTGTAATTTCAAAAGGATCAACAGTAAGTAAATTCGAATATATGCATATGGTCATCGAAATACAACTAGTGCGTTAGTACATTATATTCGATGCATATGGTAGACCCTGGTGGTCAACGATAATTGTGTGTAGTTTTACTCCTTACAAATACAATATATTCTCATTATGTTAAAATTTGATGTTTCGTAATGACATAATCGTGAACGTAATGACAAAATATTGTGTGATAATATAAATTCTTGTTAATCGTAGACTATTTACTATTAAACAAACAAGATTTTTTCATACACATGTGTACCTATGTATTGTCTATACTAGCTGCGCCCGCGACATCGTTTGTGTGACGTATTTTGTACACGCGGGCAACAGCTAATAAATACGAAATATTTTTCTTGCTTTTAGGATAAAATGCCTAGAGAGAAGAAGACAAAGGAAGAAATTTTGAAACAGCAAAGACTAGCCAAAAGACGGCTAAACCTTTAAATAAAAAGTGACCCTAACTTAAATGAAGAAAAGAATCAGAAAAATAGAGCAGACTACATATTTAAAAAGAAGAGAAAATAAGAATATATTATGTCATATCTACCTGCTTATGATTAATGTGTCGTACGTAGTTAATACATAAAAATAACTGGCGATTCCAATGTTCGGAAAAACCAATACTGGTTTATGTAACATTGTATAATGATAAATTGTAAATATTGTACAGTGAATAAATGAATAAAATGAAAAAAAAAATGATGAATGCAAGAGAACAAAGGTTAAAGAGAGAAAAATGGAGGGAAAACTCAAGAAAGTATAGACAAAAACTAGCTGAAGAGAAGAACAAACAACAAGCAGAAAACAAGTGTTGGGTAGGACATCAAATAAAAAAGAGTTTGTAAGAGTAGCCATATTTTTATAATGAGCCAATACAGTGTCCTACTTCAAATGAGGAGAGGCGTACTGATTTGAAATTCTAGTTGTACTAATACAGACAAATCATAGTACTGGTACCTGATATTGTACTAGTACATGATTTTGTACTAGTACCTGATATTGTACTAGTACATGATTTTGTACTAGTACCTGATATTGTACTAGTACATTATTTTGTACTAGTACCTGATTTTGTACTGGTACCTAAACTTGTACTTGTACCGTATTTTGTACTAGTACAGTACAAAATAAAATGTACTAGTACAAATACAAATACCTCGATACCAAAACAGGAGGGAATTTTTTATCTGTCTAAGTTTGAAAGTACGTTGAATCCTACAGAATAGTATATTCTTGACGGCATTCGAATTTAGGCGGGTTGTAGTTCGCCCGACTCCGAGGTTGACGTTTGTTGACGTTTCTGTCAAAGCGTATGTTGTAAAACTACCGTTTCTGTTGTGTACGGTTCTGTGCTTTTTACAAATAATACAATATTATTTGCTACATTTTTTATTGCTGCTTTGCTATATTTAGTTGTCTAAACAATTACAAAAGTAAAGTAAGTTATGATTTTTTTCAGATCAATCTGAAAAAAACCCCCTGAACATTCTGAATTTTTAAGACTGTGTGAGTCAATGCACCGGTTTTCATATTATGAATTTTCAGATTATAAATTCATAATTTGAAAACCGGCTGTGTGAGGCCGGCCTTAGATAGGTATGGCATATCGCTCATCGCTCCCTCTCGTTGCAAAAGAGATTGGAGTGAAGAACGAGGAACGCGACTATCGCGTTTTGAAGCAGTACACTGTACTAGTGAGGGGAACTCGACTGCCGCCTTCAAAGTAATTGTTCCTTCTGTGACTGCTGGACTCCCGCGACAAAAAATTGAAGTAGGTAGTATATTTTAGTGAGGAACGCGACAGCCGCGACATATGATTTGAAACAGTACACTTTTTAATGTTGAGCCGCTCTTTCATTTGTAAGTCATGTACGGGTCAATTGTACCGCCTCTTGTACATTGAAGCAGTACATTTATGAGGACTGGACTCCCGCGACAAAAAATTGAAGTAGTACATTTTAGTGAGGAACGCGACAGCCGCGACATATGATTTGAAGCAGTACACTTTTTAATGTTGAGCCGCTCTTTCATTTGTAAGTCATGTACGGGACAAATGTACCGCCTCTTGTACGTCCTACCCAACACTAATCGTAGAAGCTTCAACAAGTGTTCAAAATCTTGAGAATAGCGATAAAAATTCCAAAAAAATCCAAATCTTTTCTTTTTTTTTTTATTTAATTACATTGACATTTAATTGTTAAACATGTACGTGTATTGTGATCTTCAAGTGACTGAAAATATTTATTTTTCTAAAATGTTCAAACTTGTGAACGGGTGTTGCCAGGGGATCCTGCTTCGATCCTGATTCGAATTTTATTTTTATTTTTTGTTCTTAACCAATTCATTGTGGTTACTTGATCACAAACATAACATGTTTTATTATATTATTATTATTTTTTTACTTATATTTTATTTTATTTTTGACTGTACACAATCTAGTGTATGTATAAAGTTAATGAATAGCCCCTCTGGCATGCTAGGCGACCAAGACTGTTTCATGAGTTTCTTTCGGCATTTCTTCTCAGCAGTGGTCGTTCCGAAATACTAGTAGTTTGTAGCTTTGAGACATAAAATATTATGATTAAATAATTAGTTATCGACGTGAAAAAGAGCCTTCTTTGAAGGCCAAGTTTCAATAAAAAATTTTGACTTTGACTTTGACTTTAATGACTAAGCCCTTGTACACGTTTCTAAGTCGAAACTGAAAGTTCGCCAGATAAATTGTTAGTTAAGAGAATTAAATATAGCGAAGCAAAGAAGAGGGAAAAGTTAATGAAAATTATAAAGACTCTGAAGTACTGATGTTACTTTGTTTTTATATTTAGTTTAACTAATTATTACGAAGAAAATGATACCAGACACGTATAAATGTCATGACGCTCCTTTAGACGTCATTACGTACGTTCACGACAATGAGCGATTTTTCTGACAGCTAATTAAGAAAAAAAAATCAGTATAAAAAAGTCTCAACAGATGGCGTTTTATGAAAGCCGAGTCGTAATAATGGCTGAACCTATATGATGCGCTTTTTCTTGTCAACCAGAGGCAGAAAAAAAAATCACATAACAATTTGACAGTTGCACAAATCACAATATAGATACTTTTTAGTTGTTTTTTTTCACTAAGTTTTATTTTTCTAAAATGCCAATCCCGTGAATTTTTTGCTTTTTGTATGGAACTTTTTCTCTCGCCTTTTACTAAGCGCCATCTATGAAGTCATCTGGAACTATTTCTTTTTTTAATTTGTGTTACGGAAAATCCCTCATTGACATATATTTTTTGATTACCTACTCAAAAGCTATAACAGATAACAAGGTCCAACGTAAAAAGTTGTTATATAGTAAGGTATACTATATAAGGTGGACACAAATTAACTACAAATATTTTCAGGGCTAATTACTGATATTATTTAGAAAGTATATTAGTGGTTTTTTCAATTTTCTACACGCTAGTTTTCGAGAAAAATTAACTTTTATGTTTTTTGAAAACCGTAACATTATAACATCCTGTACACAGCTTTGCGTAAAATGACAATTAAAATGACACACACAAACAAAAGCCGCCCCGCCCACCGGTCGGTCGCTGTCGTTTACGTATAATAAATCGCTTGACATCTCTGTCTTTCACGCACTTTTCATAAATAAAGAGGAATACAGCAAATCAATATCATTCAACTATTAATTGGTGGGAGGAGCTTAAAGAGGTATGAAGTCTACACATTTAACTACAGTATGATACTAAATGTCATCATTTAATAATATTTTTTTTGTTAGAAAAAACAAAAAAAAAACTAGCGTATCGATTTTTAAAATTGTATCTCCAATACGTTTATTTAGCCCCCTGGAGCCAGCCCTGAAAATATTTGTAGTTAATTTGAGTCCACCTTATATAGAATGTATGCCAAAAGCTTGATATTAGAGAGAAATTCTTGTGGAAGATAAAAAATGCATCAAATTAAAACAATTTGTAGGATCCACCCTTTCAAAGCAGTTTCTATTTTACTAGCGTTGCAGACTTAGTTGACCTTGAAATAGTCATACTATCAATCGATAGCCAATAGTTTTCAATAATTGATGATACCCAAAACTATCGAAGGTATCGATACTATTGAATTAAAATACTATTGAATGTATACAAGCTATCGATAGTGCAATAGTATCGATTGTTTGTTGAAATATAAGTATCAATACTATCGAAAGTATTAAAAAGCAATACTATCAATAGTATCGATAGTTTTGGGTATCATCAATAGTATTGCAAACTATTGGCTATCGATTGTATTGACACGTCTTAATACTATCGATAGGCCTATCGATAGTATAACTATTATTCAAGGTCACAATACTATTGACAATATGCTATCGATAGTCAACACGCAACACTATATTATACCTTTGGAGCACGGAACTAATAAACTGGCAGTATTATATTCTTATTTTTTCCATGCTTTGGAGACTTTCGGTTCTGTTCGGGTCGGGGATCGGCACACAACTTCGGTCGGGAACGGGAACAACGAGACGAGAACGACGCCATTTTTATTTCATTTGATATACGACAGCTGGATGTGTTCTTCGCTTTTGTCGTTGTATTTCAATTATAATTATTTTGAGTGTTAATTATTGTACACATTATTTATGAATTCATACTAATTTACTAACTATAAATTAAAAAGTAACCGGCTTCCTCATGGCAGGAAACCCACAGATCAAGGTTTGTGATATTTTTTGTACAGTACATTCCATTGTCTTACAAGCAATCAATAATTCATGCACTCATAAATGTTGAAAAATATTTATTTAATTACTCTTAAGTTTTTAATTACCATATAATAATCTTGAGATAGGTAGTAACGAAATGAAATTATGAAAACAAAATGGTGCACGTTTGTCCATAGCAATATCCTTGGGTCTTTACTACCTCCAATGTCGTGTAATATAAAAAAACTCTTTGTAAGTTAGGTAGTTACTTCAGGTTACCTACACTTTTCTGCACCTATGCGAATGTATGAAACTTGTATTTTCAACAAGTAGAGGTGCACTGATGTTAAATCGCAATTTTTTGTTATTCGTCATCAACAGAACAATATTAAATAAATATGTAGGTAGGTATGTTTGTTGGGTTGCCATTATAATCTTTACTTCATTTCATCTTATATATCATGTTTCTTGGTCAGGTTGTTGGGTAATATATGTATGATGAAGGCTGAATTTTAATATATTTAGTTAGTCATTCACTATTTAAATTAGATGTACACACACTTTTATTATTAATAAAGAAATCTAGCAATATTCATGAAGTAGGTACTATTTGTGTCCTGTCAGGGCACATTAATACATCTGCTGTTTGGCTCTGCTCAACTAAAAATTTGTTATGTTCTTTGTGAAAATATCCTATTATATTTTTATTTTTTAGGCTGATGCCCTGCCAGATTTAGATGACTTACTACAGTGCCCAGTATGCTATGAGATCCCCACAGGTCAAATCTTTCAATGCAATGAAGGACATCATGTTTGTGGAAGATGCAAAGCACGCCTTGACATGTGCCCTGTTTGTCGGGCATTATTTTTTGGAACACGTAATTATGCTATGGAAGAACTCATAGCTAATGTGAGAAAACTAAGAGCTTTTGTAAGTAAAACATTTCAACAGTAAAATATTTAACATTCCGTAAGATCTATCTGTTGTTGTTTGCACATTTACTTATTTATAGATTTGTAATTTGAAATGACGATTACAGAAATTGGGTGGCAAAATTACCACAGGCGCAGATGTTACAGAAGCACCTGAACCTGAGAATTCGACTGCAGAAATAGTAAACAACCAACCTGAAGAGGAAGGAAACAATGATGATGTTTCAGAAGTATGTTTCTGTTATTTTATTATAATCATTTATTTTTTACTGTTTTTTAATATAAACATTTATTTTTTATGTTCAAAATTTGATTCAATTTTTGTTTATAATAGACTTCTGCTGGCCCACCACAAGCCTGCAAAGGCCTGTTCCGTTGTCTCTGCTGCAAGAATGGCAATGGTGAAAGGCTGCCGGCAGCTCGTTTGCTCAATCATCTGCGCTACTTCCATGCACCTGACCTGCTTGAAGTATGTTAATGAATTTTGTTAAATGGTGTGTTTAGTGTATTCATAGCTTGATTGAAAAAATGCAGTAGAATCTCATTATACACCTTTCTGTCCCAAGAGTCATATGTGAACAAATTAATTGTTACAAATTAGTGACAGGCAATCTTATGTTTTTCTTTCAATTTCTACATTTCTTGTTTCTTACCAATACAACATAGTCTCTGTGGTTCAAACAGAGTTAATGAAAGAATTAAAATATTCTATTATTATATTATTCAGGGAAAGTCAGAAAATGGTGAATATCTACAACTTTGGCAATTTTCAACTGCCCCAGGAAGGATTGTGACTGCAGTGCGGGTGTCAGATATGGGCATATTTTTCCTGATTATTGAAATAACAAGTAAGTATTTAATTTTTATTAGGTAGGTACTTGGTTGTTGCTAGGGCCTCGCTCCCATGAGAATTTGGGATAAAAAGTACCCTATTATCCTACCAGTTGTAGTACCAAATGCTTTTATAGACCTACTTATTGTGGTTCAAAAGACAGGCAATGTTAAAAGTGCTGAATGATAAACACTTGAAAAATGGTAAAAGAGCAAAATGTTAAAGGAGCGAAATGGTAAAAGCTCACAATGTTAAAAGAGCAAAATGGTAAAAGCGCCGAATGGTAAAGATTTTAATGCATGAGCTGCTAGGCCATATTAATATCATATTGGTTACTTGGTTACTAGTAAAATTTAAGTAAAACGTGAACAATTTTTGGAAAAATATTTTTGAAAAATAGGAGAATAGGTAGTAGTCTATGGTGCTCTCTCGTATCGGAGGCAAAGATCCACTTTGGGGTCACTGAGCCAGCGGAGTAAGTAAGTATATTCTCGAAATCAAATAATCAACATTCATGATAAAATGTAAATAAAATTAAAATATTTTTAATGGCCAAAATTACATAGTAGTAGATAGTAAAAAAAATATTATATACTGTCAAATCACACAAAGTAAGATTGATTTTGCGAGCGGTTATCATTCTGCGCTTTTCACATTATGCGCCTAAACGATTATTGATATAGAGGGAACTTTGTGAAACTGATCTTCATTAAAATTGTGAGATGTACACTAGAGTAATTTTAACTGACATTTCAGGTGATTCTATCTCTGCGTGGCTGTCAATGGCGGCGTCACCTTGGGTTGCTCATGTTTTCTCTTACACTGTTACTATATCAGGAAATGACAGAGAGGCAATCTTTTCAGATTGTGTAAGTATTTTAGTTGTTTTAAACATTGTTTTAACAAAAATTCATTTAAAAATAGGAAGAAATATATAGTTGACTCATATTAAATTTTGTATGTTTGTTCATGTATTTACTTCATCTTTTTATTTATAACTAGCGCGAACTACATAAATTGTAGCCTATGTCACTCAAGTATAATGTAGCTTTCTATAGGTGAAAGAATTTTTTAAGTCGGCTCAGTAGTTCCAAAGACCCCTACAAACAAACTCTTCCTCTTTATAATATTAGTGCTTTCTATTGGTGAAATAATTTTTGAAATCGGTTTAATAGTTTCGAAGATTCCCCCCCTACAGACAAATTTACAAACTTTGACTCTTTATAATAATTATGTACTTATAAAGGAATACTATTGACAATTTGTAATTTATCAATAAATTATTGGGTATACTTGTTACGAGTCACAATTTCGTTTGTTAAAAATTAAGCTAAAATATTCCTTTTAAGTATTTTTTATTATTATTTTACATTTATAACTTATGGAATCACACCAAATAATAACATATTCCATCTACAGGTGTGGTCGGTCAGATCTTGCGAAGGATCTCTTAAAAAACGTGGACACTGTTTGATGCTGAATGGTCTTGATGCGCGCGCACTGATTGCTCCAGCTTCCATTAGTGGAAAACTATCAATTCGTCGAACCCCAGCTGACCAGCTGGTGAATCAGGCCCAGCCGCGTGCGGTTCTCCGTGTCGCCAGTCGCGGAAACGCAAATGAAAACGGACGTGCCCCAGTATCCCATGACTTGGAGCCTTTCCTTCAAGGTTTGCAAAATGACGTCGCTAGATTATCCCGTGCGTTTGCAACGCTCGGCCGGGAAGCTAACGCACTTGTCCGTTCCGAAGCTCAAATGAGGGCGAGAATAGAAAATGACACGAGGTCTAATCAAAACCCATCTTCTGCAGGCAATGAACGCTCGACCCCAGCTGCAGTTAACGAGCCACAAGTAGCTGCTTCTAATAACCAATCTGACGCTGAACGCATGCCTTTGTCGCGTAATGCTCGCAGGCGAATGCGCCAAAGGTTGAGGGCGGCCCTGAACGCACCGCTACCGGCTGAAGTAGAAACTGCGCAACGCGCTAATGGACTAGCAGTACCACTTCAGCGACAGATTGGTCCTGTTCATTTTATGTCAGGATTAGCTATTGTGGAACACCAGCCTCCAGTACCGCCACCACCAGTTCCACCGCCAAACTTCGGTAACATCAACAACCGCACAAACAGGAGACGTCGTAACCGTAGATAAATAAGATTAAATTTTACAACAATTTAGTTCTAAGTAGTCTTGAGGAAATTATGTTTGACATTGTTATTGACTGCTCTTCTAGAGTTTTTGTCTGGGGTTTCCTACTGGAATTCATGTTGTAAATATGTTCGTCTTTTGACAACCGCAATTTTTACAAGTGCTGTGATAATAAAATATGTAAAGCATGGTGACTACATGCTGGTAGAAATGAAACAATACTTAATTATCCCCAGAATTAGCATATTTGCATAGATTCATAAAGTAATGCAATTTGTTATATTTAACATTATTTCAATTGATGAAATGCATGCATTTTATGTAATATTTTTGGTTTATTATTGACTAAGGTAGGATATTAATTTGACTAATGTTTTATACATAGTCAAATTCATGAATGTGCTTATTTTTATTATTCATACAATCGTGAATTTTGTTCTAGCAACTACCTACTTACGAATACCAATGTAATTATAAAATATCCCTGTTAATGAACTTGACAAAAAAAATAAATGCTAAGGAATCTCCAACAGTCTTTATTTTATGTCTGTGGTTCAAGAAGTACAAAAAAAAACTATTTGTTGATAGTCGATGGGGCCACCGGGCCACCCATTTGTCGGCCTATTGTTCCTCAAGTACTATTATGATACCCAAAACTATATAATAGTATTGCTTTTCAATAGGAGCGATTTTTCTGACAGCTAATTAAGAAAAAAAAATCGGTATAAAAAAATCTCAACAGATGGAGTTTTATTGAAAGCCGAGTTGTAATAATGGCTGTACCTATATTGTGCGCTTTTTATTGTCAGCCAGAGTCAGAAAAAATCACCTATGAATTCATCTGGAACTATTTTTTTTTTATTTTGGTCACTGAAAATCCTCATTACTCGATACTATTGCACTATCGATAGCTTGTGAAAATGTGGTAAAAATTCAATAGTATTGTATTGTATTTTGATTTCGATGGTTGTTTCGTAGAATTACTAACATAGACATAGAAAATAAAAATTCATTCTATTAAAAAAATTCCTTCTAGCTCTATGACTATGAATGAACTGTCGTGCCATCTAGGAGCAAGTGGCGTAAGCGCTCCTTGCCACTAGATGGCGGTTGCTAGACGATGCGAGTTTTATAGTTATGCTACTTGCCACTAGATGGCGCTTGAGACGCTTCATGTTTACAACTTGTTTAATATGTTGAAGAGAAGATGGCAGTAGTCCTGTCCTAAGCTGCGGAATATTACAGGGACCACCATTAACCATAGACTTATAATATACTACTCTTTGGTCCATGGGTACCGTACCACACACACACACTTATATAAAGCTACTACAATGCTACTCACTGACTCATTGACATAATTAGTTTGTTCTACAGAAATCAAAACTTAGAAAAAAATATGTTGAGAAGGTTGAGTGAGAGGGATGAGGAGGCACCGGGAAAAATCTGAAAATGGAACTTGGAGCAGTTCCGGACTGATCGGGGGTACTGCCCGCGGAAACCATAATAGATAGGTCGGGTGCTCGACCAAATGTCATAGAGGACCCTGGGCAATGACCACAGCCGGTGGTATGTGGATTTTTTGACTTTTTTTTTCTCCATACTAAATTTTGTTTTTCCATACAAACTTTCTTAAACGGACTCGTAGAGTTTTACCGTCATAGACAATATTATTTGGGGTGACCGTGGGACTGACAGGTTTTTTTTTTTCGATGAGTTTTGTATCTGCCAGCCAAGTCACCAGCCGGGGAGCCGAGGCCGAAGGCCGAGCCATCCATCTACATGGACGATCTACTCATTGCATCTCGAACCCCGGTAACCAGCCGTGGGGCCGAGGCCGAAGGCCGAGGCGCCTTGGCCCGCGAGGCCGAAGGCCGAGCTGCGTATATGAATCAGAGGCGAGGTCGGAGGCCGAGCCCCTCCCCCAGCCGGGGCAAGCGATGCCGCAGGCCGAGCTGCGTCTTCATAGCAAAAAACAAAAGCCAAAGTACTCTTTCGGCTCTTAACCTAATCCCAATCGACAACCAATTTATGTAGATGACTATGCAAATCTCCCTTCAAATTTCAAACAACTCTCAACTGCAAAAGTAAAATTGCCTTCACAGCACGCGAGGTGCATGCACCTCGCGCAGCCACCAAAAACTAGTTCGTTCCCCTACATATATTCGGGACAAACCAGCAGGAAGCTAGGCCGAAAGCCGAGCTTCCTGCGGTTGGGGCTATATATACAGGATGTTTTTTAAATCATTGGCATCCTTTCGCCAGCGAGGCTGTAGGCCGAGCTGCGTTTCAATAGCAAAAAGCAAAAGCCAGAGCAGCCTTTCGGCTCTTCACCTAATCCCGACCGACCACTTTTTTATGTAGATGACTTTTTCATAATTTCCCTAAAATTTTTCGTGCAATCGGAACTGCTTTTTTATAATTGCCCTGCACAGCACGTGAGGTGCTTGCACCTCGCGCAGCCACCAAAATCTAGTATAGCTGCATTACCACTGACTGACTCACTCACTGATTGACATAGTTTGTTTGTTCTACGGAATTGCGAACTTGGAAAAAGTAATGATGGGGATGTGTAGAGGGGAGGGATGTAAGGTCGAGAAAAATACGAAAGTGGAACTTGGAGAGTTCCGGACTGATACTGGGGTACTGCCCGCGGAAACCATAATAGATAGGTGGGGTGCTCGACCAAATGTCATAGAGGACCCTAGGCAACGACCACAGCCGGCGGTAGTCTATGGTTTTTTTTTTTTTGACTTTTTTTTTACATACTAAATTTTGTTTTTTCATACAAACTTTATTTGGGATTTTGGGGGGGAAAACGGACTTTTACCGTCATAGACAATTTTTTATGTTGAGACCGTGGGACCCCGTGGTAGGGTTTTTTTTCTTCGAAATTTTTTTCGACGAGTTTTGTATGGGCCAGTCAAGTCACCAGCTGGGGAGCCGAGGCCGAAGGCCGAGGCTCCGCGGCAAGCGAGGCCGCAGGCCGAGCTGCGTATATGAATGCAAGAGGCGAGGCGAGGCCGGAGGCCGAGCCCCTCCTCCAGCCGGGGCCAGCGAGACCGTAGGCCGAGCTGCGTTTTAACAGCAAAGACCAAAAGCCAGAGCAGCCTTTCGGTTCTTCACCTAATCCCAACCGACAACTGTATATGTAGATGACTTTTTGATAATTTCCTTAAACTTTTTCGTGCAATCGCAACTGCACGGTTTTAATGCCCCTGCAAAGAACGCGAGGTGCTTGCACCTCGCGCAGCCACCAACAACTAGTTATTATTTATATGTGTGGAATATTGGTTTGATAATGAATTTCCCCCATCACGTAAGATTTTAGAATATATTCGCTAATATTTTGGCGACAGTATTATAATTTTAAAAGGAATAAATCATGTTAAAAATTATGAAACTACTAATTACGTGATGGGGGAAATTATCAAAACATCGTGTTATTATTATAATTATCATGACCGTCTAAGACAACGACCCGGAAACTCATGACCGCCAGAACTTTAGTTAGGAGAAAAGATTTGTCAAAATGGTGAATCTGGATGAATATGAAGTAAATTTAACCCAAGGTAATGTAATCGAAAGATGCGAGGAAGTCCTTTGGATGAAGAGATGCAGTTTAACGCCAAGCTCAGATAAAATACAAGACAGGAAGAATGATACGGTCAAACAGATTCTTGATGACTGCAAAAGCAACCAGAGCCTTAAAGCAACGAAGTTTCTGCTACGCTTCGCAGACATCTTTACCAACCAAGAAAACAAAAAATTTGGAAAAACATCTTTGGTACAACACAGAATTGACACTGGGAATGGGAGACCCATCCGACAACGAGCAAGGAGAATACCAATAGCGAAGGAAAAAGAGGTCAAATATCTGTTAGAGGAAATGGAGAGAAATAAGATAATTGAACCATCTTCGAGTCCATGGTGTTTACCTGTTGTGCTGGTAAAGAAGGACGGAGTTACGCGATTCTGTGTAGATTACAGACGGCTCAATGACATCATCAAGAAGAACCGTTATCCGTTGCCATCCCACGAATCGATGACACGTTGGACACTCTGAATGGCGTGAAGTCCAGAGTGGACTTAAAATCTGGTTATTGGCAGGTGGAACCTCAGGTGAAGGATAAAGAGAAGACAGCATTCTTCGAACGACTGATGGAACGTGTCCTAGCAGGCTTCGTTGGAGAAGCTTGCCTGGTGTACCTGGATGATGTCATCATCGTTGGCCGTGATTTTGAGGATCACTTGAGAAACCAGGAGCAAGTCTTTGCCAAGATACATGGAGCCACACTGAAATTAAATCCAAAGAAATGCCATTTATTCAGGAACAAAGTGAACTACCTCGGTCATGTTATTACCAGTGAAGGCATCCAGACTGATCCAGAGAAGGTACAAGGCGTTAAAATGTGGCCCAGTCCTAAAGACGAAAAAGGGGTACGCGCATTTCTCGGCCTATGCTCTTATTACAGGAGGTTTGTGAAGGGATATTTGGAGATTGCCAAACCCTTGCATCGTCTGACCGAAGACGAGACCTGCGAGGATTCCTTCGAAAAGTTAAAGGCAAATTTATGTGAGACTCCTATTTTGGGATATCCACAAACAGTGGGCAAATTCATCGTCGATACTGATGCAAGTAATACGGCAATCAGTGGGAGTTCTGTCTCAAAGACAGGGAGGTCGTTATTGCTTACTTCAGCAAGTCACTTTCGAGGCCTGAAAGAAACTACTGCGTTACAAGGAGAGAACTCTTGGCTGTGGCGAAAACCCTGCAACATTTCAACAAATACCTCATCGGCAGAAAGTTCTTACTGCGTACCGATCACGCAGCATTAAAATGGCTACCTATTGCAGTTCAAAAACCCTGAAGGTTAAGTTGCAGACTTCCATACTAGATAGACTTTAATACGGCCCATGGAAACTCAGACGCCCTTTCTAGGAAACCATGTCCAGAAGACTGTAAGCACTGCATAAAACAAGAGTCAAAAGACCTGACTCCGCTGTCTGGCCTGACTGAAGCAAGTCTGAAACTTGCTCTGAAGGAGCAGCTCCTTTGGAAGATGATGCAATAAACAAGCTCAAGAAAATGATAAGGACCTCCGGTATATCATCAGGTGGAAGAAACAAGGAGACGTCAAACCAATGTGGAGCGATGTGGCACCTACGAGCGCTATTACTAAGGCATAATGGGCTCAATGGCACAGCTTTATTTTGCAAAATGAAGTATTTTACCGGAAATGGTAAAAGGCTAACGGTAGAGAGTTTCACCTCCAAGTAGTTGTTCCAAGATTTAAAGTTCCGGAGGTTCTCCGTGTAGTACACAATGGTATTTCGGGAGGTCATTCTGGCGTTAAGAGGACACTAACAAAAGTACGAGAGAGGCATTGGCTCTACTGTCGTGAGGATGTGCAGGATTGGTGCCGTAAAAGCACTACATGTGCTGCATAAAAAGGTCCACAAACACAGAGTTGAGGAAACTTGAGGCTTACAACATTGGTGCGCCTTGGGTACGCATTGCAGTGGATGTAGCTGGGCCATTCCCTGCGACTGAGTCGGGAAACGAGTAATTTATGGTTGTCATGGGCTACTTTACCAAATGATACTACTCGCTATACCCAACCAGGAAGATACAACCGTCGCATCCAAGATTGTCGAAGAAGTTATTAGTCGTTATGGCGTGCCTCTGGAAATCCATTCAGATCAAGGAAGAAACTTTGAATCTCAAGTATTTCAAGGGGTAAGCAAGATCTTGGGAATGCAAAAAACACGAACGACTGCGTACCATCCACAGTTTGACGGTATGGTGGAACGATTTAACCAGACATTGGAGTGGCATTAGGCAAAAATAGTGGACAAACACCAGAAAGACTGGAACAAGTACATTCCACTGTCCCTTTTCTCGTATAGAACAGAGGAATACGAAAGTACAAAGCCGGAGTGGCTTATGTAAATTACGGTCGAGAGCTACGGTTGGCGGTAGACGTATTAACTGAAGGGCCACCAGAGGAATCTCATACCGTACAAGGGTCTCTGATCCACATGTGAGAATGCGGCAAATCTATGATTCGGTTTGGGAAAATGTTTCGCAATCAAGCGATGAAGACCAGATATGACAGAAAAACTAATACAGATGATTTCAAGGAAGGCAGTTTAGTGTGGCTGTATAACTCGACTCGCTGAAAAAGAAAATCACCGAAGCAACAGACCAGACAGGAGGCTCCATACAAAGTGATTACTCGACTGATTGATTGTTGTTACTTACAGGATCCAACGACAGCCGAGAGGACCAATTCACATTGTGTAAACCCTCTTCGATTTTAGATATGATCGGCGGTGCAACCAATAATTAGTCTTACGAACTGTACGGATTAGGTTTATAGTCGCTTGCAACCTAAAGTATATGGACAGCCATGTGTGAGAGTGGTATAACGGGTACACCCTCATATTATAAATTATTATTTAAAAAACAATCACTTTATAAACAACGCTTGTAAAACTATACATTTGAAAAACATATGCTTTGACAAACTCATCCTTTAAAAAATGGATCATTTTACAAACTAATTACTAGACAAATTTTGGTTTTTTCAAATTATCATTTTACAAACAAATTATTTAACAAAATTTTCAATTGGTAAAACAACGTTAGACTAAATATCTTATGGCAAATGCATCGTTTGATAAATATTATTTACCAAAACTAGAAGATATGAAGTTTCAAGTACAAAAATTTTTTAACTTCTGATCTCAAGATTTTCATCGTAAGGTTAGGTACAGAAGTCATTACTCGTCTTTTATTTGTAAATTAACTCACAAATCGTATTGTGACATGATATCTACATGTTAATACCTTTTATTGTGTCAAACCGGGTGGGGGACCTGGTGACCTGCAACACAGGATCTTTGATACCTAGCGCGGGCACCAGATCTCCACAACGATACTGTCCTTTATGGTATTATTTTTTTTATGACCACCCGGAAAGACTTGAGGGCAGAAAATAAGTTGGGGTCAGGTAATTTTTTTTATGACCACCCTGAAAGACTGAGGGCGGAAAAAAAGTTAGGTTCAGGTTATTTTTTTTATAACCACCCGGAAAGACTTTGAGGGCGGAAAAGAAGTTAGGTTCAGGTTATTTATTTAGGACCACCCGGAAAGACTTTGAGGGCGGAAAAAAAGTTAGGTTCAGGTTATTTTTTTTATAACCACCCGGAAGACTTTGAGGGCGGAAAAGAAGTTAGGTTCAGGTTATTTTTTTTTTATGATCACCCGGAAAGACTTTGAGGGCGGAAAAAAGTTAGGTTCAGGTTATTTTTTTTAAGACCACCCGGAAAGACTTTGAGGGCGGAAAAAAGTTAGGTTCAGGTTATTTATTTATGATCACCCAGAAAGACTTTGAGGGCGGAAAAAAGTTAGGTTCAGGTTATTTTTTTAAGACCACCCGGAAAGACTTTGAGGGCGGAAAAAAGTTAGGTTCAGGTTATTTATTTATGATCACCCAGAAAGACTTTGAGGGCGGAAAAAAGTTAGGTTCAGGTTATTTTTTTTATGACCACCCGGAAAGACTTTGAGGGCGGAAATAGTTAGGTTCAGGTTATTTTTTTTATGACCACCCGGAAAGACTTTGAGGGCGGAAAAGAAGTTAGGTTCAGGTTATTTTTTTTATGACCACCCGGAAAGACTTTGAAGGCGGAAAAAAGTTAGGTTCAGGTTATTTTTTTTATGACCACCCGGAAAGACTTTAAGGGCGGAAAAGAAGTTAGGTTTAGGTTATTTTTTTTATGACCACCCGGAAAGACTTTGAGGGCGGAAAAAAGTTAGGTTCAGGTTATTTTTTTTTATGACCACCCGGAAAGACTTTGAGGGCGGAAAAAGTTAGGTTCAGGTTATTTTTTTTATGACCACTTGGAAAGACTTTAAGGGCGGAAAAGAAGTTAGGTTCAGGTTATTTTTTTATGACCACCCAGAAAGACTTTGAGTTTAAGAAACGCTAGTTTAAAAAAAATAATGAATTGTGAAAGATTTTGCTGTCAACCATTACTGAAAAAAAGTTTATTTGCTACGTATTATGATTTCTTTCACATATCCAACTACCACCATTTTCCTATTCGATGAGGGGGGACACTTGATTTTAATAAAATTTAGCTTTTTAAAGTTAAATATCTCGCAAACGGATCCCTAAACAAAATAATTGTCTTTACAAACTCACAATATTTTGGAAAAAAAAGACATTACTAGCTGCGACTTGGGCTCAGCGCCTCCACTGTCAGAGAGGAACCACACCACTTTGCGTCTATGTCATGTACTGTAATAAGTAGGTAACTTCAACAAATTATTTAGTAAGTGTTATTTCAAATTGTATTTGGTCCAGTGGTTTAGCCGTGAAAGCGTTACTGACAGACGGAAAATAAAAATAAATAAAAAGCAAAACTTAGTAATCAAAACTTTGTATTATTTAAAAAATAATCATTATAGGTATAAATGTGTGGTTTTTTGTCCGTATATTATTGTATATATTTATTATAATCAACATTTAACATATATTTTAACGAACTATTTTACACGTTGGCCCAACGAGTTGGGCCAACGTATACTGGGCTGTTTCGTGTTGATTTGCCGTTGGCGCCAAACGCTCGCCGGTGATAATTTGATAGCTATTACGACTCGACAAGAAGAAGGTTTGTAAAATAATGTTTTTGTCAAGAGAGTTATTTGACGAAATAAAACTTTATAAAATAAAAGTTTTATACTCGATACATTTGCAGAGTAAAACATTTATAAAAAAAAAAATTGTAAAATGAAACGGTTTTAAAATAACGAGTTTGTAAAATGAAACATTTTTAAATGGTATAGTTTTTTAAGTGATAGTTTATAAAGTGATGGTTTGTCAAAGATTTCTTGGTGAAACATTAGTGAACCGGTATAACGATATATTCGATCGTTCGACAGAGTTCGGCCGGCAACATTCGAGAAGCTCGAGCGATTTATCTGTTATTATTCTTGCATAGGTATAAGCTTAGATCATTTAACCAGCAAGAGACGATGCAAGCGCAATGCTAAAAGTCTGGCACTTTCGGTGGGGGGAAAACGCGCTACGACTGTGAGGGATTTTCCGAGACCCAAATTGAAAAAGAAATTGTTCCATATGACTTCATAGATGGCGCTTAAGTAAAGGCGAGAGAAAAAGTTCCATACAAAAAGCAAAAATTCACAAGATTGGCTTTTTTTTTAATAAAACTTAGTAAAAAAAAACATATAAATAACACATATAAACATATAAAAAGTATCAATATTGTGGTTTGTGCAACTGTCAAACTGTTAGGTGATTTTTTTTATGCCTCTGGTTGACAGGAAAAAGCGCACCATATAGGTTCAGCCATTATTACGACTTTCATAAAGCGCTATCTGTTGAGACTTTTTTATACTAATTTTGTTTTCTTATTTTAGCTGTCAGAAAATCGCTCAACATGTTCATATTAAATTAGGCAGAGGGAGTAGTGTAGTGATGTGCCGTTCCCGAAATTTTCAAAGCAACAGCGAAAAGAGAAGTTTCTTGGAAAAGCCAATGCCGATTTTACGTCTTTTTTTTTTCGCACGGCAACCGACTGAAGCTCGTTTTTCTAATAGGTAATAGCATCATAAACAAATCTTAATATGAAAAATATACCTCTAAATGGAGTTATAAGCGTTAAAGTATTTGTATGGTTTATAAGGCAATTTTTGCCTCCTTGCCATTTCTAGCGACACGTTCGGTGTAGGGTATCTTGATGCAAAGCTGTACTTCATTGTTCATAACGTAACAACAACCGCTGTTTTATAAAGCGTAGATTCGTACGCGACGCATATACTGCCATATATGGGCGGGTTACCCGATTACCAGCATAGCCGTTTAATTCATACAGAGACGCACTATTTGAATTAGGTATCGATGATCACATAAAAGACTTCGAAGAAGAAGAAAATTGAAGATCTGGAACATCTAATGAAGAACTGCAAGAGACCAGCTACACTATAACATATATGGAAATGACGCCTTAGTAAAAGTCGTTCAACCTGATGAGCATTTTCTGCTGACGTATAAAAATTGAAGATCTGGAACATCTGATGAAAATCTCCAAGAGACCAGCTACACTATATCATATATGGAAATGGCGCCTTAGCAAAACTCGATTAATCTGACGAGCATTTTCTGTAGACGTATAAAAATCGAAGATCCGTAACATCTGTCAACAACATTTCACTTCCATATCTGAAAGCGATAAAAAACATAGAATATCCAGCTGCTTCTCTTCCAGAGCAGATTGTAAAAGTCAATTAAGGGAAAGGGCTTCAAACTGGAGATTCTTCTCAAAAGCGATGGGCTAGCCACCTGCCGTCGCTATGTCTAAATCTTCGTCTACCATTAAGCCAACTAATCAGCTCTCTCTCATCTGTGTGCTTTCCCGGTTGCATCCACAGCATATGCGTCTGAGCGCCCAGGGTCCGCTTTCCTACTTGTCCATCTCCACTTCGCACGGTCTTCGGCAAGGATACCAAAGAGCGTGCGAAGTGGAGAATAAGGATGTGCGTGCAAATAGTCTCATAACTAAGGACAGTTGTGAGACCATTGACACGCATATCTTCCTTGACCACATCAAGCCAGCTCTTCTTGAGTTTTCCCCTTCTACCAGGACCGGGCAGTGGCGGAACGGGCAGGCATTTTTACTCGATGTGGCTTGCCGGTTTATGCAAAAACTGCCGTACCAGCGTACTCTTGTAGTTTCTCTGCTATGTCACGGACATCAAGGCTGCCGCGAATGCGGAAGTTTCTGACGCGGTCGTGCCGCGTGACACCACACATCCAACGCAGCATTGTCATCTACTTACGTGACTTTTATCTCCTTATGTGTGTTCTACCGTAGGTACAATGGGCTGTGTTCCGCGGAACACACCTGGGGGCCGATTCCACTAATTACAAACTTAAATGTCGTGTTTCAATTGTGTCTCAAGATCCAAGGAAATTGAAATAAAGTGACAAGATCTCTGTAAGACTTCTATGTTTTATTACGATTTCTTTGACCTTTGAGACACAACTGAGGCACGACTTCTACGTTTGTAATTTGTAGAATCAAGGGCCTGATGTTGTAGCAGTCCATTTGCTACGGTGACCACTTTCCACCAGGCGGGCCACATGCCTGTATGGGTTTTATCCAACAGCTAAATTTTAGCAGTGGGTTTAGTTAATAAAGTAGTTGAGCCCTGGTAGGTTTCTAAAGAAATCTATGGGAAACCAGTCACATTTTTTAATTTTCTTGGCCGATCTGCTGATCGGACTAATGGGACTTTAGATCAGTTTCGGCTACTCAATAATAGATGGAGTTAGTAGCGTGTAAAACTCATTAAATAGTTTTTTAACATATCTTTAGATGGCGCCGCCGAAGTTAAGAAAAACAAAAAGCAGTCTGCAAGCATGAACAAAATCAAGTTATATTCCAATTCATGCTGTGCGAATGGCATTGCTATTTCATTTTTTGACTTTGAATGGTGTGTGTGGGATTTGTGGTTATGTTTGATAAAATAAGGGCATAAGTGATGTGATAGTGATGTGAGGTAAACAAAGTATTTGTGTCTTTACCGTACAGTTATTAATTCTAATTATATTTACTGTTTCTTGTGTCCGATAAATCTTATATTGTTGAAAATAAATTAAGCTGACCATCATGTTCTCCATCTTGAAACTGGTCAGCCATCAGCCAACGACACACAACCAACACGCGCGAGGCAATTCGGCGAGACTTGATGTCGTTTGGCGGGATTTTCAAGTAGGAACAAGAGAGTCATAGGTTAAAGTACTTTTAAAATGTCTCAAGTTTGTTTTTGTGTACGATTTAACTCCCCAACATGGAAGGAAGTCGTTTATGCATTTAAATAATTACGTACCTGGCTATTGTTTTATTTAAATTGCGGTACATAAACATAATTACATTTTGTAGGTAGGTATGCGAATACCTACCTATGCCTGATTTTTGTTTTTAGATTGTTTTCTGTAAGAAGTCAATAATGGAGAAAGTTGAGGTTGACCCTAAGCTGTTTGTGACCTGTCGATTGTGCTTGGAAGACATGGGAATATATCAAATAATTCCCAGTATTCAACATCAGATCAAATATTGCTTTGATATCGAAGTAAGTTATCTTTCTGTTCTGTTCACACCACACCCCTATAGTGCTAAGTAGCCTGTGTTTTCAACACTGTATTTTGTATCTTATTTTAAGGGATGTAATAGGTTCCTATCTGGTTATAAATATATATATAGTTATGGAAAAATCACACATTGAGCTAGCTCCAAAGTAAGTTCGAGACTTGTTATGTATATTGATATACTAACCCAACTAAAACCATTTTATACTTACTAAGTACCACAACACAAACCATTTTATAAGTACTAGTTATATTTTATAACATATACATATTATTATATAGGGCTGACCAGAGATTGAACCCGGGACCTCTGGTGTAACTGCCTGACATGATAACCACTAGGCCACAGAGTTTATTTATCATCATCAGTCTTCTGTGACCAACTGCTGGGTAAAGGCCTCTGTCAATGTCAACCTTCTCTGTCTTGGGCCATCCTACTCCAGTTGTTGCTAGCGGACTACTTACTTTTCTGCAATCAACAAGCCATAAAATATTATCACCAGAATAGCCTAAAATTATTTTATGGTTTATCTAAACACTTTGTGCGGTTGTGATCGACGTGCGGGTTCATATTTGATCCAAAGGATTTCTCTGGCCATCCAGCGTGGCAACGCTGCTGGGGTTATGGGAACCTTTGGGTCAGATATGAGAAAGGACTTTCTTTTTAACTGTTTTTTATTTCAACCCTACAATTAAGTTTGAAGAATAAAGAGCGTTTAGAAGCACTTTCCAAAGATATCTAAATAATACCTATCAAACTTCTTGAAAGTGCATAGTGATGTGTAGGAATATAGAAACCTATATCTTACCTATCAGTATAGAAGCCATTAATATTATAAAAAAATTGTACTCATCCCATTTTAATAGTCCTACAATCTATTATTGAAACTATTATGTAAGTGCTATTGTGCCAAGTAATTTATTTAAGTAGGTACTTACCTAAATGAAATGCGATAGCTCAGTTGGAAGAGCAAGGTCGTATTAAGACCTGGTTGCGGGTTCAAGTCCTGCTCACATGGAATTTTTTCACCATATCTAATTTCTATATGAAGTATGAAAGTACTTTAGGTACTTACCTACCTTCAAAAAAAAATATTTACTTATTTAACTGTTTAAATTTTCAGGTTGCACCATTTGATGGTCTTCCACAGCTTATTTGTAAAAAATGTGAATCAAAATTAACGGAATATTTTACTATTAAGTCGGCTTACGTGGCGAAGCAAGAAATTTTGATCAATAGTATGCAAAACAAAAATGTTAAATCTGTAAGTACCTATTTGTTACTATAATTTTGATTTCAATCATAAGTCATCATCTGCTGTTCCTTTCCTATTTATTTGGGGCAAAATCTCTCTCCCCATAATACCCTGCCTCCAGTACATACACAGCTCACGTATTCACCCTCAATACCTTCATATCTTCTTACACAATCCATCTATCTATTCAGGCCTTCCTCTTCCCCTATATCCATCTACCTTCATAATCTAAGCTCTTTTAATAAATAAGTAAATGTCTTTCCTCCTTTCCTCATAATATGTCCTAACCAAGGAGTCTTTTGTAAGTTTTCTAATTGATTAACAAACATCATACTCATCTAACAAACTATCATTCAAAATTTTCGCATACATACTAATATTATAAACGTGAAAGTCAGTTTGACTGTTAGGCTTTCACAGCTAAACTGTTGGACCGATTTTGAAGAAATTTGGTATGGATATAGTTTTAGACCTGGGGTCACATATGCTACTATTATCAAAATTCAACCCCAAGGGGCTGAAATGGGGGTCAAAGTTTGTATGAGAAACACACAAGATATACTTTTTGCCACGGGGCCATAGCAGTATGTTGTCTCAGTTTCATACATTTAGTGTCTACGTTAACTACTGGAAATAATACCACCGTAATAAAAAAATTGTCTTTCAATTTCAGGATGCTTCCATGTTACCTAAAATTGCTGCATTCGTAACATCCCAAGTTCTTGCAGTTCCAGCAGAGAAGGAATCATTTACTGTGCCGGGCAGGAACGAAACAGATACTGGGCTGGTGAGGAATAAAATCTTTAAATAATAAACGAATCCCTGCCTGCAGATTCGCCTGCGTGAATGTCGCTTGTGTTGTTACAACCTATCTTGCCAGATTGTAGTGTCGAAAAATTGTTAACTGTACAAACCATTTACAATTTAACACATTATTTTTAATACCTGCTTCACAAAAAATCAATTGACCTGGGGGTAAAAACGGCCACTTTAATGAATCGGAATATGATACATTTCCCATTTACTAAACATTTAAAATGAACCTTATATTATACGTACATGATTGAATAAGGTTCATTTTTAAATCAAGTTTTATGTTCCACTACGAAAAACAAAGGACTTATAAACAACTAGCTTTAGCCCGCGGCTTCGCCCGCGTGAATTTCCCATTCCCACGGGAACAGTGCTTTTTCCCGGGATGAAAGGTACCCTATGTCCTTCTCCATACTTCCAGCTATGTGTATGCGAAATTTCACGAAGATTGGTTTAGTAGATAAAGCGTGAAGAGGTAACAAACAAACAAACCAACAAACTCACTTTCGCATTTATAATATTATAGTTAGGATACAATGCCCAATTTTCACCTCCAGGTTGAATCACCAAATTACTTTCGAGATATTCAATCACGTTGATTAAACCAATTATGATTGGGGTGCGGTAATCCATACTAATATTATAAATGCGAAAGTTTGGATGTGAGTTTGTGAATTTGTGAGTTTGTGAGGATGTTTGTTACTCAATCACGCAAAATCTACTGGACGGATTTCGATGAAATTTGGTACAGAGGTAGATAATGACCTGGAATAGCACATAGGCTACTTTTTATCCCGGGAAAAAGCACTGTTCCCGTGGGAAATTAACGCGGGCGAAGCCGCGGGCAAAAGCTAGTCATGTATAAATATTTTACAAATTTAAATCATCACCCTTAAAGTATAATAATTCTTTACAGGACAAACAGGAAGGCTTAATTGCCAAGACAGAATGCACCAAGGATGATAGTCCATCAGTAGCTCAACAAAAGACATCAAAAAGAAAAAGGATAAGAATTGAATCAACATCTTCATCCTCGTCGGAAAGCAAAGATAGTGACCGGACAAAAGTGGAACCCCTGATTATTAGGAAAAAAAAGAGTGATAGAAGACACAAATGGCATAGTATTGACTATATTAGACACTTTTCTTGCAGAATATGCAGCAAGTCATATGTTAAAAAAAATTATTTTTTTAAACATTATTCAAATATTCACTCAACATGCTTTAAAAAATATAAATCTATTTTGAGCTCCATGTGTACAGTAAAAATTGAGAAGGTTGATAATAAACCAAATTTCACAGGAGTAAATAATACAGTTGCTTTAAGTAAAGATAAAGTTATGATCAATGATGAGAGCAGCAAATATTACATATTATATACTTTAAAAAGTCAAAATGCAGCCCCAAACGATTACCAGACAAAAATGAACGGCAATGAATCCTCAGATTCCTCAGATAGCGCAGAGTATTCGATATCTAAAAAGAAACGGAAGAAAAGACGCCGATTGCTTTCTAGTGATACAGTAGTTATAGAAAAGAAACATGACAATGAAAACATGTTGTCTGGGGCTGAAGACCACATTAATAGTAGACTGATTAATGACAACAATAATGAAACTATTGCTGAATGTATTAACTTAGATTCGGATTCTGAAGATGAACCTACTTTGGAAAATAAAAACACAGATGATATCAATGAAGACAATGAAAATAAATTGATACGGAATGTAATTGAGGTTTGCCACAATAAATATGTAAGAAACACTGCCATTGAAAAAAACAAAAGGCCAAATTACGCGGACATAGAATCTCAGCTCATGCATAAAGTATTAAATTTGGGAAGAAAGATAGTTAATAGACAAGGTCTAAATTGTACTGGTTTGCTAAGATTTTTAGAGCATAGAAATCTTGGAATAATATGGTTACCAAAAACATGTTATTATTTTAATGGTCCTCCTGTAAGAATAAGTATGACTACAATGAAAACGGATCATCAGAGACCTGAGGACAATGATGTAGGATGGACAGATATTCCATTTATTGCTAATACATTTAGGAATGAAACAAGTTTTTTGACAGAAATTTCGGTATCTAAAGAACCCAAAAGAAAAGAAGCGTGTGTTATCCCGAAATTAAACAATGGCACATTAAACACTACAAAAGATAACTTAGTTAATGTTTCCCATGAAAAAATTAATCCTTCACTACCAGTGTCAGATCAGGCATGTCTCTATAAATACGATGATGCAAATACTAGTGGAAAACTTCTCAATGAAAATCCTGTAGCAAATCCTAAACAACTTCCTAAAAAGGTGATGCATTATGAAATTAAACCAAATAAAAGTGTTCTTGACAGTGATGTGGAGTTACATATGGAGTCTGAAATTAATCATAAAGAATCTTTGTTATTTTCTGAACTAACAGAAGCAGCTAATGATTTAACTGGGATGCCAGTCATTACTTCTACAACATCACTAGCTTTAGAATATAATAAAACTGAAAATGAAAACAAGAGGGTAAATTCTGAAACTGTCAATGGTGAGGCAGAAACTGCAAATTTAAATTTATCTGTACCAAGAATAAAAGTGAAGCCAGTATCAGAACTAATGCCTGAAAACATATCAACTCCGAATAGTCTTCTTCTTAACCAGAGTAACATATGTACTTATGATCAACGTTTACCAAATATGGCTCAAATTATGCAGCAAATCTCATATCAACCTGTATCAGTTATTCAAATGCCTGTCACAGCTGTAAATAATACTTTACCAGAAGGGCAAAAAATAATTCCGAATATTTTATTTTCAATACACTTGAATTGCCTCATACAAAAACCAACTCCCCTTTTAAATATCTGAAAGCTTTGCTGGGAATTCATAATATGCACTTGAGTGAACAAATGAACACGAATGATTTTTACTGTCTTATAAAGTTTAAGGTGCTTTTTAAACAGGAGGCTGTTAAACCTATTGTTTTATGTTTGTCATTGCATTGTGATGGAAATTGTTTTTTTATAGGTATTAGAGACAGCACTAATGTAAACATCAATATGCAAGATTTATCGGCTAACTGGCAGTGGGAGATAATAAAGATTTTTCAAGGTGATGTTTGTAATAAGATCAGTCAAACTGCAATTAAAATGGGTTTGGATATACATGACAGCTCTAATAAATTTCTATGTCTTGTGAAATCTATTAAAATGGAGAAAATAGAAGTTTGAAAGGAATATATCAATAATAATGACATATTTTCGCTGAATATAAGTGCATGTGATCACAAGAGAAAACTGCAATGATCTGCATCACGTGTTTGCTTGGTCACTGCAAACTATCCCATAAAAATCATGTTTTCATGGAATTTCTAAACTCCGTTTTGATGTAAAAATTTTCGTTTGTTCCCGATGAGTCGTACCAAGATTAGTAACACCGAGATTCCAAGGGAAAAAAAGTATAGATGAGTCACAATATTACTCATTGCAACTGGTGTTTTTTCCAATGAGTCACACTCTTACTAATCGGCACTCTATTTTCCCGTTGAGTAACGCTGTTATTAAACGAAACTCTGTAATCCCGTTGAGTATCAGAAATTAAATATAGTTAACAATTGAAAATATTAAAGTATGATTTTATGGATTACAGAATAGGAAGCAATGTAATAAATTTCGGAAAAACAAATTGAAAATTTTAATCTCAATAAATTTATTACTTATGTAAGATAAAAAAGCAAAATATATTATAAGTTTCGTTTAGTAACAGTGTTACTCAACGGGAATATAGAGTACCGGTGAGTAAGAGTGTGACTTATTGAGAAAAACATCAGTTGCAATGAGTAATACTGTGACTCATAGTTACTTTTTTTCCCTTTGAGTCTCAGTGTTACCAATCTTGGTATGACTCATCGGGAACAAACGAAAATTTTAAGTTTATATAATTATGATTAAATGCATTTTCGGTGTCACGTTTATTTCCCGCTAGAGGATGCTAGGGATGACCATAGTTTCTGCCTTGCTATTTTACTAATAGGAACTACATATGTAAACACAAATCATAGTCTTTTGTCTTATTCCATATTGAAAGTGTAAATAGATTATAACAATGTCCAATAGTATAAGTAATGACCAAAAGTATTTTAAGTCTTATTACTAGACCTATTGTTATTGTTTAACTAATATAAATTTATCAAGAATTCCAAAATTCGACTCAAAATACTTTTGAATATTTGTCTAAGTACAATAATTTGATTTTGCTATTTTTTTATGTCGGAGTTTTACTGTTAAGTTTATTGATTTGTAAATAAGCAGTTCTTGGTAAAAAATTCAAGAATGTTTTCTATTGTCACTTATCGTGGCTGACAATGTTGTTAACATTTCACAGTTATGTACATTTTAGGTATATTATCTATTAAATATATAACATTTTCATACAATTTCATGATTTAATTTGTTAATTGTTTTATGTACATCAACCTAGAGTCCATATGGTTTCAAAATCCGTTAAGACTTCTTCTGGAGGTGAATGCTTATGGAACATGAAATAGCCTTGTATTTGAGCTGGACTGACGTCCCTTTTCTTCTCGAGAACGCTGAAATAAATAAAAATCGTTAGTATCTAGTCAATATTATTTAAAGTCACCGACACTACGTTTACAGCCTCGTTGTACCTGAATGAAAAATGAAATTTAAACTTTTTGGGTATATACCATTGACCTACACCTGCACCATCAATGGTGCAGAGGGGCAGTTGTGCCTCTTGATACGGACGCAGCAGCCACAATATTTCAAACTACCAATTTTACTACTTTATTTACTACCAATCGGATGTGTGAATTTGAGAAATTATCAGGTTTTACTTTACACAAATGTCATCCCAATCCGTCCTGTCGTTAAGGAGTGGGTGTTACCTACTCGTATGTTACACATTGCGTTGAGTACCTAAAGTCTATGGTTCAGACACACTAGTAAGGATGAAATAATTCTTCTACGCCCATTTATTTGAATAATGACGGCTAAACTGCGCAGTAGGCGATTTATCGGTCTATGCGGTGAGCGGGGGTCGGGCGGGTTTCGTACGGCGAATGCGCTTGGTTCGTCAGTCGTACCCATGCGCAACTTTCACCCCCTTCTCGTCCTTCCATCATTATTTTTAAATGACGCGAACTTCAGTATATTTCCACCGACGAGAGTCTCCATTTCAAGACTGACCTATTTTGTTGTGGGAAAATCAAAAAGGGGCGAAGTTTGTAACGGACCTCCGAGCTTGGTTCCGCCGCCGCTGCTTGCGAGGTCTACTGTTCACAGAATCACTGCTATTAAATAGCAACAAAACTGTTCTATTCGACCGAGCTAGCGAGTCTCCATTTCAAGAGTGGCCTATTTTGCTTTTGCAGGGATGTGTGTGTGTGTGGATTTGTTTGTTCTGGGCGAGAAGTCGCATTTCTGAACGGATCCGTATGAAACTTGGCACAGTGTTCCTTGATTTATTAGAATTTTTTGTCGGCGGCTTTATTCGATTGGGGGAATATTTGGAGGAAATATCGAACCTAATTCCCCACAGTGGAACAGATTGAAGTTGGCATGGTACCTCCTGGGTGCGTATGGAAGTCATATTTTTGTGCTATATTGTTAACGGGAACCCCATTATGATCGAGATAGATGTGTGAGATCTATTGTTTACAGAAACACTACATAGTGTATTTTCATCAGAACTGACGCAACATTAAATTTCGTCTCTATAGGCTAATATAACTTGCAAGATTTGATAACAGTCATCGCACGTAAAAAGATGATCATCATCCACAGCCCTCCGTGACCCACTGCTGGGTATGGGCCTCCTTTTGTCCTGGGTCATCCTACTCCATTTGTTGCCAGCAATCCGGATGCCCTACGCTCCGATTTGGGGGTTCGACTCGGTCAGTGGCGTAACTATACCATCTGTAGTCAGTTTAATTTTAATAAACTTCGAGATTTTCAGCGTACCTCAATTACACGTATGTCCCACTAATGGCCATAGGCCTCCTCTCTTAGGCTAGAGGTCTTGTAGTCCCCACCCTAGCCCAATGCGTATTGGAGACTTCACATTCATCCATATAACATAATATCTCAATGCATTCATCATCTATTTGCTGGCTTTTCGGTGAAGGGACAACATCGCGAGGAAACCTGCATACATTTACAAAAAATATTTTTGGGCTCGCTGCCTCTTGGGCCGGGGCCCTCTTAGGTCGGGGGCCCGTGGCATTTTGCCAGCCCTGCCACCCAATTGTTACGCCACTGGACTCGGTAATAGCTTTACTCCACCTTCCATCGTGAGGAAAAGATTAAATGATGATAAATTAAAATTACGAAAATTTCTTAATACCTTTTAGCAAATGTTCTAGCATGTTCTGCTGCTTTCTCTCCTTTGTAAAATCTTAGAAACATGAGTTCTACTTGTTCTTGATCACAATATCCCACATATTCTTTCATATCCACACGCCCGGGGCGAATAAGTGCTGGGTCTAACCTGTGTAACAATGTGTAAAATATTACATTATGATATAGGTAATGCATGTTAAATGGATCTTCGCATGTTCTTCGCAACAATTTAAAAAAAATGACCTCTGAATATAAGGCGGAATTTAATAATTTATTTCAAATGGTGACCATTATTAAGTGTCATTGTGTTAAAGCGCGTATACACTTTTCAATTTGTCTAGTAATTTGTTGTAACTAGATAGGATGCAGTCAAAGGATGCAGGTAATAAAACAGAAAGTCCTACGACTTTCTCTTTCTTTTGTACACCGTCATCTCTTTCTATTTGCGAGACAAATTGCAAGCTGTGTAGGTGTTTTTATACACATTTATTAGCAGGTACCAAGTATTTGTTTATACAGTCAACAACATATAAGTCACTTTGTCACGTCTAGTGATGTGGCGTTCCCGAAATTTTCAAAGAAACAGCGGAAAGTTTCTTGGAAATTTCTTGAGAACGGAAAGTTTTCCTAAAAACCCGAGAAATTTCTGAGAATTTTCGTTAATTTTTAATGGAAGAAATTTTCGAGAATAGGAAATTTCTCGGTGGCACATAGTCATGTCTATGCCAATGTGCCACGGACGTCTACGCAATACTATGACGCGGCTTTTTTGCTGCTTACTGTATGCACTACTTAAAATTTCTATGTACCTTTCCAAATAATTTGTGGTCATGAAGACAATTCTTGCCTCTGTAGATGCCACACCGTCTAAACAATTTAGAAGTCCACTGAACGTGACTCTGTTCAGGCCTTCGAAAGCAGCTTTCTGTTTAGCGGTATCTTCTCTTGAAACAAATGCCGCATCTATATCTTCCAATAGTATAATTGATTGCTGGGGTGCAACACTGAAATAATAAATAATTTAACATTATATAACAAAACAACACTTTGTTCTATTCTATCACTGAAAGTTTCCAGAGTTTAAATCCATATGTGAGGCTAGTAGGTATATTAGATTGTTAGCAGACATGTTTTTATTTTTGTATAAAAAACACAGTTCAACTATTTATATAAGTAGTATTATAACTATTTGCCTCAAAAGATGATTAAGCCGGTCGTCAGTGAGACCTCGTTCTGAGAGGTTGAGAACACATATGTTGTACTCTAGTTCACCTGCTAACGCCATTATGTAAGATGATTTTCCACAGCCTGGAGGACCATATAGGAGATAACCTGGAAAAAAATTTACTTATATTGTACATTAAAGTAAACTCATTCGAAAATTATAATTGGTGTTAAGTCTTTGTGCGAGGCGTGCACAGGTGGTCTAGTTAGCAGAAAAATATTGGTTACTTAATTGATCTCTAAAATTGTGAAAAAGTAAGTAAGTTATAAGGTAACATAGTAGAATGAAACATGAAGGAAGATTTTTGTTTCGGTGTATACTTAATGAGACATTAATTCATATTACCTCTTCTGTATGGTATTCCCCGGTCTGTGTACCATTGAGGACTATCAATAAAGTCTAGACAGTCTGCTAAGATGCGTTCTCCTACGCCTGACCGAAGTACCACACTGTGTAGAGGTCTTCGTTTTCGAGGGTGTCCGAAAGGTCGCCACTCAGACCCCATTGCTGTGTACATTACTGTCAATCCTTCATGTTGCTTCAATGCCATTGTTCTAGCTAAAACAACAACAAGTAAATGTTTTAAATCTTAATTGCCATCAATGTCACAGTACTGGGCAAAGGCCTCTCTCTCCTTCTTCCAAGACTGTCGATCTAAGGCTATATCGTGCCAACCTTGTCAAATTTGTCAAACCAGCACATTCATGGTCAACCCGGCCATCTCCTGCCATTAGGATAATAATATGCCTGCCTTTAAAAGGCAAAGCCCAAAAGGCTGGCTGCCAACGAACTAATATACCATAAAGCTCTAACAACGCCAAAAAAATGGTTCCACGAAATAGGAACCTAGGTGGGCGGGGCGTAAAATAGAAACCTCACTTCGCCTCAGTTCGCCGTGGCGCAGCGAGTTCAACGGTTGTACTTGTACCTAACGCATAAGTGTCAATTGTACGTATCATCGAGTAATTTCCCAAGTTTAATTAGCAAAAATAGGCCATCGTGTGTCGTAAAGTGGTGTAGAAATCACACAGATATGAAGAACAGCGGAATTACCTTTCTTTCCTTTGCCGAGACTACGTAGTACTTATATTAATTCTGTGCCGAGACTTCAAACGCCAACAACGCCAAGCGGCTTGGCCGTTTGTTTGAGCGGTAGCCGGCTGCCGCGGTGTGTTGACCCCGCCCCGTGACCTTGACGCGCCCAATCGTGTACTAGCTTTTTCTATGAGAATATGTGAGTGTCTTGTTGTATTTAAGTACATTTGTTGCGTAAATGGAACCAAGATTTTTGAGCGTTCGTTGTATGAGAGTTACACTTCCATATTTATTTATAATTCAATGCTGGCTGCATTGCCAAGCTGTATGGTAATACTTAGCCTTTGGCCAAAGAAGCTGCCAGCCTGTTGGTCACGGGATACCTCAACCAGCTTTTTCAAAATAAAAATAAAAAGCTGGTAAGCTGATGGACCCCATGGACTCAATATTTCAACCCCAAAATTTAAGTTAATTAAGTTATTTTAATATCTGAATATTGGCCTGTGGTGTGGCCCTAGAATAGCACCAACCCATCTCTTCCCGTGGGTGTCGTAAGAGGCGACTAAGGGATCTAAAACACCGGAGGATGGGCAGCAGCATCTTTCCGCGTACTATGACATCACACTGCGATCGCCAACCCGCATGCCAAGCGTGGCGATTACGGCAAAACCCCCCTATGGTTGATACACCCACAACACGGCCCCTAGTCCCCGGCGGCCCCGCTATCCCGGACTCTGGTAGCGGTCACGGTAACGGCGGGGCAGGGGGTGCTAAGAATCCCCGGCAGATGCCAGGCTACCAACCCCGACGACCCTTGGCCCTGGCAACTTACAACACGTGCACACTGCGGACCGACGAGAAACTCGCTGAACTGGAGGAAGAATTGAGCAGGTTACGATGGGATATTGTAGGATTATGTGAAGTCCGAAGAGAGGGGGAGGACACCATGATCCTCAAATCCGGAAACCTGCTCTATTTCCGGGAGGGCGAACAACTGTCCCAGGGTGGTGTCGGGTTTATCGTCCACAGGTCCCTCGTCAACAACGTGGTCCAGTTCGAGAGTGTTTCGGCGAGGGTAGCGTACCTTGTACTCAGAATCACCAAACGGTATTCGTTGAAGGTAATACAAGTATACGCACCGCCCTCATATCGCTCCGACGACGAGGTAGAGACTATGTATGAGGATATTTCTAGAGCCATACATAGCTCCCAGGCCCACTATACCGTTGTGATGGGGGACTTTAACGCGAAACTGGGCAAACGAAGCGATGATGAGCTGAGAGTGGGGAATTTTGGATATGGAACGAGGAATGCACGTGGTCATCTGCTGGCCGGCTTTATGGAGAAGGAGGGCCTCTTTATGATGAACTCCTTCTTCAAAAAGCCAAAACAGCGAAAGTGGACATGGTTGCATCCTAATGGCGTCACAAAAAATGAGATTGACTTCATCTTGTCGACGAAGAGGCACATATTCAATGATGTCTCTGTGATCAATGCCGTAAAAACAGGAAGCGATCACCGATTGGTAAGAGGCACATTGAATCTTAGAATAAAACTCGAAAGGTGTCGACTGATGAAGTCTACGCTCCGACCAGCGCCTATCCAGCTCCAAAACCCCGAGAGCTTTCAGCTCGAGTTGCAGAATCGCTTCGAATGCCTGGGAGACTGCGAAAATCTGGACGATTATAATGACAGGTTTGTGCAAATTGTCCAAACAGCTGGGTCTAAGGCCTTCAAAACCCGCTGTTCAAAAGGAACCAAAAGATCTCGGACCTCACCAACAAACTCATGGAAGAAAGACGAAACTTGGTTCTGCAGTCCTCTGACGATGCTGCTCAGTATCGACGTCTAAACAGACAGATCTCCAAGTCCCTAACGCGCGATTTACGCCAATTCAATACTGACCGTATTGAAGAGGCGATTAAGCGAAATAAGGGCTCAAAAGTGTTTGCAAGGGATCTGTCTGTTGGTCAAAGCCAACTGACCAAGCTGAAGACTGAGGATGGCAGAATCATTTCGTCGAAGCCAGAACTGTTGGAAGAGGTTGAGAAGTTCTACGGACAATTATACACCAGCGTACGCGCACCTGTCAGTAATCTGGCCAAAGGTCCAAGAGCCAGATTGACCCGACACTACACCGAAGATATCCCGGACGTCAGCCTATACGAAATTAGAATGGCTCTCAAACAGTTAAAAAACAATAAGGCACCGGGTGATGATGGAATCACGGCTGAGCTTCTGAAAGCAGGTGGAACACCGGTATTAAAAGCTCTTCAGAAGCTATTCGATTCCGTCATACTCGAGGGACAAACGCCTACGGCATGGCACAGAAGTGTGGTGGTACTTTTCTTCAAAAAAGGCGACAAAACCTTATTGAAGAATTATAGGCCTATCTCACTTCTGAGCCATGTCTACAAACTGTTTCCGAGAGTCATTACGAATCGTCTCGCTCGCAGGTTCGACGACTTCCAGCCTCCCGAACAAGCCGGTTTCCGAAAAGGCTTTAGTACCGTAGACCACTTACATACGCTGCGGCAGATTATACAGAAGACTGAGGAGTATAATCAGCCCTTATGCTTGGCGTTTGTGGACTACGAGAAAGCCTTCGATTCGATCGAGACCTGGGCTGTGCTACAGTCTCTCCAACGGTGCCAAATTGACTATCGATATATCGAAGCGCTGAAGTGTTTGTACGAAAACGCCACCATGTCGGTCCGTCTCCAGGATCAAGGCTCGAAACCTATCCAGTTGAAGCGAGGGGTGAGACAGGGAGACGTTATTTCTCCGAAACTGTTCACCGCCGCCCTGGAAGATGTCTTCAAGCTTCTGGACTGGAGCGGACTCGGTATCAATATCAACGGCGAGTACCTCACTCACCTTCGATTCGCTGACGATATCGTAGTCATGGCTGAGACCTTGGAAGACCTAGGCACAATGCTCGATGGCCTCTGTAGAGCCTCTCAACAAGTGGGTCTAAAAATGAACATGGATAAGACGAAACTCATGTCTAATATCCGTGTCGCACCCACTCCTCTAAAGGTTGGAGACTCTACACTCGAAGTTGTTGACAATTACGTATACCTGGGACAAACAGTTCAGTTAGGTAAGTCCAACTTCGAGAAAGAGGTCAACCGTCGAATCCAACTCGGCTGGGCAGCGTTCGGGAAGCTTCGCGATATCTTCTCGTCCAAAATACTGCAGTGTCTCAAGACTAAGGTCTTTGACCAGTGTGTGTTGCCAGTAATGACATACGGAACAGAGACGTGGTCGCTTACTATGGGCCTCATAAGAAGGCTCAAGGTCACCCAAAGGGCGATGGAGCGCGCTATGCTCGGAGTTTCCCTGCGTGATCGAATCAGAAATGAGGAGATCCGTAGGAGAACTAAAGTAACCGATATAGCCCGCAGAATCGCTAAACTTAAGTGGCAGTGGGCGGGGCACATAGCTCGCAGAACAGATAGCCGTTGGGGCAGAAAAGTTCTCGAGTGGCGACCACGAACCGGAAAACGTAGTGTTGGCAGGCCTCCCACTCGGTGGACCGACGACCTGGTGAAGGTCGCGGGTTGCGCATGGATGCGGGCAGCGCAGGACCGGTCGTTGTGGAAATCCTTGGGGGAGGCCTTTGTCCAGCAGTGGACGTCTTTCGGCTGAGAGAGAAGAATATCTGAATAAGTGAACTTGAAAATGTAATTTATGACCATACAGTGAAACTTAGTAACTTTTAATACGCCACTGAGAAGTAAAATCTTACCTTCTTCTAGAATATCATAATAAAGTTGTTTGTTTCGTCCAAAAGATGTTAATGTTACTGTCTCCCAAGGAACGCCCATATGCAAGTCTAATGTGTGTTGTTCACGGGTACGATCAACTTTAATCCAACTTCCAGCATATCTAAAAATATAATTTTTTTTGTAAGTATGATGTGCCTAGTATTTTTAACATTCATTTGATGTGAATTTTACCTGAACAAGCATTTGCAAAACTACTTATCTTCAATTATAGGGGTAGTTTAATAGACCTAGAACATCAGTTAACCAATGCTGCATAACCTTTTGTATATTCATTATCTGGTGATCATGCAAAATCTTCGGGGCAGTCGATGTTGACTACAGAAAAGCAATAGGTATGTTGTATTGTATATGTGACTCAACATCTTAAATAGTATAATGTAATATACAATACAGTTTAGAAAAACTTGAGTTACCTGAAAAAATGCTGTCCAACACTAGGAATAAAATCATATTTAGTTTTTATCTGTCCTGTATCTTTTTGTAAGAAAGAAGTTTCAACACTAAGATGCTGTGTTTGTTTGGCTCCTTTTTGGGTTATCCAATGTAATAACCACTGATATGATTTGTCTCGACAAGGAACTTCAAGTGTAATCATACAATGCCTTCTAAATAGGAGTATGGAAGTTTGGAACCCTTTGCGTAATATAGCTGCACCGGCGCCTAATCCAAATAAACCGAATCCAGCACCAAAGTAAGGATTTTGGGATAGGGATTCTATATACTCGACTATAGTCATTTTTGTACTTATTTTATAGGGTAAATGACTGATTTTATTTTGAAAATTGTTGGAAAAGCAGCCTTTCCACTAAGTTTTTCACGCATTTTTGACATTCGCTAGTAAGTATTTATTTGACAATCAGCTGATATTTTGTTGCCATACCACAATAAATATGTGGTCCGCCGGATACTATTTTTTTCCATGGACCATGTATGACCTATTCACTATCCTGCATGCATTATGGTGATGCTGATGTGCGAGTTCTTTTTCAACCGACTTCCCAAAAAAGGAGGAGGTTATATGTTTCGATGTATGTATGTATTAAAATAGTAGTTTATGCAACTGAAACATAATAAGAGGCATTACAACATGAGTGTGGTTTATTACACTCGACTCGGCTTTATTAGCGCCTCTCTTGTGCGTGATGACCATTTTGTTTCATATTGCACACTTGTTTCATAATGTACAGCTGTACTATAAAGGTGAACGCAGACTAGGCCGCAAAGTAGTCGCCGCATTCATCGTTTTTGTTGATGGCCTCGCATATCTGCCCTCTCCGCAGTCGTTCCTGTCGCCGCACGCACCGCAGTCGTTTTTTTTTTCATTCAGCTTCTAATTTAATCAAGATTAGGCATAAATTACAGAATAACTCTTGACGAACGATTTGTTATCAGTTGTTTATTTATAGAGGAAGAAGAAAATCAAATGACAACAAGAGTTATAAAAGTTCGGCCGGCCTCTGGATCCGAATGACGTCACCCGCGCCGCTGGTCCGATGTTGTTAGTGACGTCATCAGCTGCGGCTTGGGGAATTCGGCCGTATCAGGTCGACTGCACAGAAGTAAATTTTTTTGGGCGACTGCGGTGCGTGTGTGTGACTGTACCTAGCGATTGACATTGTTCTATGAATTAATAAATAAGTTAGAATGTTAGTTCTGTGTTAGTTCTACAGAAATAAATGTAACTCGTCATTTGTTCCGCCTTTTTTTTAAAGATTTTCGCCCGGAACTGTCCTCGTCAGCCAGCGATGTACTTTTTTATTACGCGTTGTAGAAATATAAAACAGGTGTCAGCCGTTAGTTCTATAAAAGGTCTCACTATTTATGTACTGTTATTCAATAAAATCTATAATATTACAAGAAGAAAAGTTCGAAAAGAAATGTTGTACTCAGCGATGTATTTCTAAAATTCGTAAAAAATATAACCAAATTAGACTTTACACCATAGTTCTTTATCAGATCAGTCTAAATATTTTAGTTTTGCGTAGTTATATGTATTAAATAAATAATTAATCCACTGCGAAATATATTCCCTACTCATTTGTTAACAAAACGTAAGAAAGTTCACTTAAATTTAGCTCTTATTAAGCATATACATAGGGACGAAAATAGACTGGCAATGATATTTGCTTGACTGGCAATGATGAAAACCATCTTGAAATGAGGGATTTTCCAAGACCCAAATTAAAAAAAAAATAGTTCCAGATGACTTCATAGATGGCGCTTAAACAAAGGCGGGAGAAAAAGTTCCATACAAAAAGCTAAAATTCACGGGATTGGCATTTAAAAAAAATAAAACTTAGTAAAAAAAACATCTAAAAAGTATAAATAGGTATTGTGATTTGTGCAACTGTCAAACTGTTAGCTGATTTTTTTTCTGCCTCTGGTTGACAAGAAAGAATAAGCGCACCATAAAGGTTTAGGACTCATGCAGCGTGCCGGCGATATCGCGCGATTTCGGTTGCTCCGACTCGATTGACGTGCAGCGTGCCCGCGACTTGTATCGCGCGACATCGCGTCGCGGGCACGCTACACTGTGCCATTTAGTTACACACTTTCAATCGAGTCGCCGCGAGTCGGTGCTACCGAAGTCGCGCGACATCGCCGGCACGCTGCACGAGCCCTTGGCCATTATTACGACTCGGCTTTCAGAAAACGCTATATGTTGAGACTTTTTATACTGTTTGTTTTTTCTTAATTTAGCTGTCAGAAAATCGCTCATTCGTAAAGCCTCACCAGAAATATAAAAACCCTAAATTAGAGGCATTACTTATGCGTTTTATATTGCAACATTATTGAAAGCAGTAGCGGAAAAGGGTGGCCACCATTAGTGATGTGCCGTTCTCGAAATTTTCAAAGAACAAGCGGAAACTTTCTTAACATTTTCTCGGAAATATTCTCGAGAATGGAAAACGATGCTCTTCCCAAAAAAAAAATACCTGCTGGATCCGCCCTTGATTGAAAGCCAAACTTTGGCAGGGGAAATGACAGATGAGTTTTTAAATTCTTGCCAGTATAAGAAATTAGTTCTATTGCTTTTCCGCAACATGGCGAGGGTTTTTATGTTCCTGGTCAGGCTATAATTCGAATATTTCGTCATGAGTGTAGATGAAATTTATTTCTGTGGCTTTTTTATGTATATGCCTCTCTCTCTCAGCCGAAAGACGTCCACTGCTGGATAAAGGCCTCCCCCAAGGATTTCCATAACGACCGGTCCTGCGCTGCCCGCATCCATGCGCATCCCGCGACCTTCACCAGGCCCTTGATTCTACAAATTACAAACGTAGATGTCGTGCTTCAGTTGTATTGTATCTCAAAGGCCAAAGAAATCGTAATAAAACATCGAAGTATTAAAGAGATCTTGTCACTTTATTTCAATTTCCTTGGATCTTAAGACACAATTGAAACACGACATTTACGTTTATAATTAGTGGAATTGGCCCCGGTCGTCGGTCCACCGAGTGGGAGGCCTGCCAAAACTACGTTTTCCGGTTCGTGGTCGCCACTCGAGAACTTTTCTGCCCTAACGCCAATATACCTACCCATAGAGAAAAAAATCACTTGTTTATAATAGCGCAGTAAATAGAGCTAGAGGTTACTTACGTGCGGTCCAGTAACTAATTTTTTTTTATATTATTGTTTAGGATGGTTGTAAGTATTTAAAATAAATATGGCACAATTGAATAGCTTTTGCACTCGCCGCCAAATTGAAAAAAAAAAAACACCACTTTGTTCGGTTTTTCGCTTATATTTTCTTTTAAGTGCATTTTCGCTAGAAAAGTGTTCTACTCAGTGTTGTAGAAAATTAAATTTGCCATTATTTACATTTTACATTTTGTTTCTAGGACTGACAGTTTCCGAGAAAAATAAATCCTTTGCCTTAAAAAAAATCTCATTTTTCAAACATTTGTCAATATTTTTTAATTTAGAACGATGTAATCCAATCATAACCTATTCTAGGAGAAAAAGTGGCAGAACAAACATCGTAGGGAATTTAATTACCTGCAAAACGCAATTGCATATTTCTTAACCAACCCTTTAAAGCGCCGGCCGTTTAGGGCGCCATGCCGCCCTAAATAACATAATTCACAGGGCTCTTGCCACCGTCCATTTGCCAGCTGTTTTAGAACCAAGCGGGCTGGCGAGGGACGATGGTAAGAGACCGGATGGAATGACCCTTGTGCCCTGGAGGCTGGGACGGCCCCTTGTTTGGGATGCCACTTGCGTAGACACCCTGGCAACGTCCCACCTCCCGGCCACCGGGTCCAAGGCTGGCGCAGCAGCGGCTGCTGCAGAAAACCTCAAACGGCGCAAATATGTAGGCATCGGTGATTACTACATTTTTGAGCCGTTTGGGGTTGAGACCTTAGGGCCGTGGGAACCTTCGGCTCATCTATACATATAATAAAACAGTAAAAATATTTTGTCTGTACATTTAGTATTTTTGACTGAAATGGATAGAGGGACACTTAAAAAGAATAATAAAAGCAAAAAAATTTTTTTTAAATTTCTTGTCTGTCTTTCTGTCTGTCTGTCTGTATATATGATCACGCTAATCTCCGAAAGTACTGAACCGATTTGAATGAAACTTTTTTTGTTGTGTAGCTATTAAGCCTGGGCAACATTTAGGCTATAATTGATTTTGAAAAATGGAACACCTGATGAAGAACCAAAACAGAACAGTTAAACTATAAGAAATATGGAAATGTTGCCTTAACAAAAGTCGTTCAACCTGATGAGCATTTGCTGCTGACATATAAAAATTGAAGATCTGGAACATCTGATGAATTACTCCAAGAGACCAGCTACACTATATCATATATTGAAATGGCGCCTTAGCCAAACTTGATTAATCTGATGAGCATTTTCTGTAGACGTATAAAAAGAAGATCGAAGATCTGAAACGGTTTGGAACACAAAATGGTTTTCATCTAAGCGAAATCACGCGGGCGAAGCCGCGGGCGACAGCTAGTAAATTATATAGATAGGGCCATTGCCCAGAAATTGGTTGAGGTATCTCGTGACCAGAGGGCTGTCATTTATCTCGCTCAGAGATTAAGCATTGGCGTTTTTGTAAATATTTAAATTTAGTTTTATTTAGTTTATTTTTAGTTTACTTATAGTTTTTATTTTAGGTTAATTTAGTTTATTTTAATTAGTTTTTAGTTTTTTATTCTTCACTGTACAGTTTTATCCTAACTAATATAATATATCAATAAACGTATATCCAGGTGGAGAGTAAAACTAAATGATAAAACAACGGAAATTGTTTTTTGCTATAATATTTTACTTTTTACTAACTGAGCCTCGCTCCCATGGAAATTTCGGGATATAAAGTACCTTATGTGCTAGTCCTGATATTTTTCTACTAGTATACCAAATTTAATCGAAATCCGTCTAGTAGATTTTGTGTGAATAAGCAACAAATATCACATCCAAACTTTCCCATTTATAGTGTGATTCATTGCAGGTGAGTAACCGGTACCTGATCATTATCAAGTACAGATATTAGATAATATTTGCTTCATCAGCAATAAAGATTGGGAAAGAAACCCGATTTTAAAATAAAAAAGTTTGGATGTGATATTTCTTGATCAATCATAAAAAATCTACTGGACGGATTTCGATAAAATTTGGTATGCTAGTAGAAAAATATCAGGGCTAGTACATAAGGTACTTTTTATCCCAATATTCCTATGTGAGTATAGCCCCCGGGTGCAGCTAGTAGACAATAAAATATGATAGCAAAAACGTAATATTTTCACTTTTACTTTTACCCCCTACTCCGTAGGGTTAGTTAAAAAAAATTACATGTGTTTTGTAGGTAATTAAATTTCCTTCAAATTTTATTCAAATATATATTTTCCTAGAGTAGGCCATAAATGAATTACAGCGCTCTGAAGTAAAAAGTTTGACAAATTTCCAAATGAGATCAAAAATGCGATTTTTTTAAAGTGCACATCTCCATAACTATTAGTCCTAGAAACAAAATATAAAATGTACATTATAAGAAATTTATTTTTACAACATTGTGTAAAACTCTAATGTAGCTAAAAGGCATCTAAACGAAGCGAAGGTGAGAGCGCAAATCTGAATAATGTGGCATTTTTTTTTGGTTTTTCCAACATATGACGGGTGTGGAAGGGGGCAGAAATTGTGCCTCTTGCATTTTAAACACTTACTAACCATCCTAAATAACATATCAAAAATTCAGAACTATTGAACCATTTGTAAGTAAACCCTACCCTTAGCTCTATTTTGGTCTTTATTCAATGAACTATGGACGGATTTGTATTAAATTTAGTATACTAGTAGAAAAATACCAGAAATAGTACATAGGTTACTTTATATCCTGAAATTCCCATGGGAGCGAAGACCCGAAGCGCAGTTAGCAGAAAATAAAATATTATAACAAAAAAAGCAATATTCCGTAGTTTTAATATTGAGTTTTACTCCCCATTCTGCAGGGTTGGTTAAGACAAATGCAAATGCGTTTTATAGGTAATTAAATTCCCTACAAATTTTGTTGCAATACTTATTCTCCTAAAATATGCCATAACTAGATTACAGCGTTCTAAAGTGAAAAGTTTGACAAATTTCCGAAAAATATTTTTTTAATTTTTTTCATGAGCACACATCTCGGTAACTATCAGTCCTAGATACAAAATGTAAAATGTAAATAATAGTAAATTTAATTATCTACAAGATTTTGTAGAACACTTTCCTAGCAAAAATGCATCTAAACGAAAATATGAGCCTAAACCTGAAGAAAGTTTTTTTTTGTTTTTTAAGATTACTGCGGGCGCGGTAACTTGGCAATTGTGCCCTTTTTATTTTGAATACTTACAATAATCCTACACAATATTTCAAAAAATTCACAATTACTGGACCGTAAGTAAATTGATTCTTGTCTATTTACTGCGCTATAAAGCATGACCAGGAAAATAAAACCCATGATTTAAAGGCATGGTTTTTAATTTCCTGGTCAGGCTTTACCTATAAATTCTTTTTTTATTCGAAAGAGTGTGCCAAGTTCACAGTTATAAGTCTGTGGCCACAAACTGTCTGTGGCCAAGTTGGTCTCGCCGCGCGCGGAAGTCCTTGTTTCTTGAAGGCATAGAAAAAATAGGTACACTACGTCGAAGGTCTAATATTAACTTCGAGGAACAAGGACTTTAGCGTGAAGAAGTCCGTATTGCTCAATGCATTTTAATCACGTTAGAATCTGTTCGGTAATATTAAAGTTAGGTATACATTAATATAAAAATACAAATATTGCATGCCCTTTCATATTTTATGAAAACTCAGAAATTGTCTGTGTGTGTATGTCCCCAACACAGAAATTTCTAGTGATTATTGAAGTTGGATCATGATTACTTAGGCAGTTATTATGTAGCAATAACATATAAAGTGGTACCTAGCACAATTTCCTCGAAATTATTAGTTTTTTTAAAGATTTTGTTCCGAATCTTGATGCAGATGCTTGATGTAACTTTTAATTATGTAACTTTACTAAATTGTAGTTATATTTTCGTTTCATTATAAAAGCTGAATTTTATGCTACTTTGGGAGGTCCCCATACCCCATTGTTGGGCTTTGGCTGAAGTGATTAAAATGCATAGAGCAACACGGACTGCTTCGCGCGGAAGTCTTTGTTGCTCGAAGTTAATATGGGACCAACTTGGGAGTACACTCATTCGAATAAAAAAGTATCTAAATATATATAACTCAAAGGTGACTGACTGACATAGTGATCTATCAACGCACAGCCCAAACCACTGGACGGATCGGGCTGAAATTTGACATGCAGGTAGATGTTAGGCATCCGCTAAGAAAGGATTAACGCGAGCGAAGCCGCGGGCAAAAGCTAGTTTATACACAAAACAGTTCGCAGCCAATGGTACATAGAAAAGAAACTCAGTACCTAAATGAACCCTAAAAACAAACGACTGCTTTTTAGGCAGTCGAGTAGAAAAGTGTTGTTGATATTATTGTTTTGTGGATGAGTACGTACCCTCAGCCTCAGTACACAATAAACAGTTTGGATGAGAATAAAATCGTGCGGGTCACGCGACCCCTATAACTTGCGCGCTGGGACGTCACGCCAGCTCTTTTCATTATGTTATAGGTACTTACTTTTTATTTGATGTTTGACTAGTAACTAACAAATAACGCTGGGGACTTACTCTGAAGTTGCAAGGTGCTATGACGACGTTCTGTACCTTAAAAGGGAAGAAACGGATCCCTCATAGGATCACTTCCCTTCGGTCACGAGGTTCGATTGACCAAATCGAGGAACTTTAGTTCCTCATAGTTCGATTAATCAGACAGGGATCACTGCGTCTGTCTGACTGTCAAGACCGAGACTCAGGAAGTAGTAGAAGTAGGTATAAAGTAAATAAATTTCAGATACTGCTAATATAAATTAGGTGTCTTTGTTTGTTCGTAAACTCTTTATTGCACATACACACAAGAAAAATACAAAACATAGTGAAACAAAAAGAGAGGCGTACAATGGTGGACTTATCCCAAAAAGGGATTTCTTCCAGTCAACCAAGTCCGTGTAAATATGTCTGTATAAATTAAAAAATAAATAAATTTAAAAACCAAGTGTTTAAAAGGAATATTTGAATGAAAGCAGCTAAGTAGCGGTTTAAATCTATCAGGTTTCTATCAGCTTCGAAAACATCAAATCAAACAAGCGAATTATTTAAAAACAAAAAAACATTACTGACAACTTACATAGCCTATGTCACTCAGAGGAATCTAAGGAATCTAACAATACCTCTCACATCAATCAGAACTTATGGTGGAATAAAGAAACTTACATACATACATACTTACGTACATGAACCCTGAAAACATAACACTCCTTTTTTGGTCAGTCGTGTAAAAATATGACAATCAAAAGATATGACCTAATAGCATATTTATTACGCACAGACATACCTACCTACTATTAAATTAGCCTACTGTGTAACAAAGGGCTACGTTCTGTATATCTGTATGGCTACGACTTCACTTGATGCCCCGAAAAATGTGTAAAATGTCACACTTTTTTTGGAAACTAGTATTATTTCTACTAGTAAATGGTGAATGTGTTGCAGGAGGAAGATCGCGGAATAAATTTGTTTATGAGAAGGAAATCTCGGAGCATTGTATGCGGAGGGTGATGCCCTCGGTGTTCCTGGGCCGGCATGTCGTGGACGCATACGCTCAAGTCCTTTATTTTTCAAAGGCAGATTTGCCCTATAGTTGCTATATAAGCGTAAGGTACTACGCAATAATGTTTATCTATAATAATGTTACTCTTCGCCTCCTAGGCCTGCAGGTTTACTTTAGGCCTAGGAAACGTAAAAAAAAAAACGTTGAAGTGATGATCTGCGACGTTTTAAAACAGCAAATGGTTGGAATTTGAATTGGTCAGGGATAGAAAGGAGATAAGGGAAACCCTTTGATAATTTACTCTCTCGAGATTAAATATTCAAAGGGGAAACCTTTGCCCAGCAGTGGGACGAGAAAGGTAAACTAATTAAAGTCCCATACGGTCATTTAATTTACAGAGCTGAATCGGGAAGCAATATAATCCTGGTGGTACAACTGCTAAACGCCGATGACCTCATAGCCGCCTGTAAGGAGAATGGCGACCAGTTACTGGTGTACGAGCTGGGCGAGACGTTCGGCGGCTACTGGGGTCCCATGCCCCAGAGCTTCATACAGCCTGACACCAACATGTCGGAGCACTCAACTCGTGCGGATTCATATACAATTAAATCTACAGCACATACCACTGAACCTGTGTGAGTCATCTTTTTCAAATTATCCTACTACCTAATATTATAATTGCGAAAGTTTGGATGCGAGTTTCTGAGGATGTTGTTGACTCAATCATGCAAAATCTACTGGATGGATTTTGATGAAATTTGGTATACGGGTAGAAAAATACCGGGAATAGTACATAGGGTACTTTTTATCCCGAAATTCCCACGGAAGCGAAGCCCCGGTGCGCGGCTAGTTTGATCTAATTAATTACGATATAAGCGACTCACTTACGAGTACAAGGTATACCTACTTGTAAACCATCTGGAAGAAATTATCTAAATGATTGTAAAAAGGTATTAGGGTAGAAAAATACAGGAATAGCTCATATAGCCTGAGAACAATAACATTGTTCAGTATGGCGAAAATAATTCTAGAATAGCGATTTTCTTTTTTTATCGCTTAGATAAATTATCTTACAACATGTTGTGATAAAAATCCACAAAAAAATCGACACGCATATGCAAATAAATAAATAAATTATGTAAAAAAATTATTACAACTGAGCAGAAAATTGCTAACAGGAATATTGTATTTATTATAAAGTAGATATTGTACTGATTCTCTCTGTTTAAGTATAATCCAACTTTTTTGTACTTCGGAAATCATCGATTTAATTTAAAATATTTTAATTATTCTTTAAAAAATAAAATCTTTTGGTATAAAAAAATTAACAATAAAGAAAAAACTTTTTTAACGATCCTTTATACAATTCTTTATATTTTATTTCAAATCCAATAAAAAAAATATGTGCAAAAATATATGAGTATTATTGCTTGAAAAAAAATTACAACAGGATTTTTTTTTTGGTAGACTTTTATTTCTGCACTATCAATAAACAGACAGATGTGAAATCCAACACATTAAGTGTTATTTTCGTAATAAATTTAATAAAAGTTCGTAGCGATTTATCTCGGGGTTGAAGCGGGGTGCGGGCGGGTCACAAGTCTGCCGGCCGGCCGACCGCTCGCCGCTCGCTCTGTACTGCGGCGCATGCGCGGGGTAGGGTGCGGGCGGGGCGGGGACACTCCAGGACGCGGAAGGAACTCGTACGCATTAATCGGCTTGTGACAATTCAGGCTCGAAACTCTGAAGGTATTAAGAAGGTAATCTGTAGTAGGTTATCTGCCTACTACAGATAACATCTCATCTCATTAACATTAATAAATACAAAATATTTTACGATAACGCATCTTTACAACTGTGCAAGAATTTTTGAAAACGGTTCAGCAGTTCCTGATTTTATCGCATTCAAAAAACAAACAAATAAACAACTAAACTCTTCAGCTATAAAATATTATTAAAATAGATAACGGAGATGCGTGACATATTCACAGAATGTTTTATTAAATCCTGTACGCTTATTCGAAGCCCATCGATTATAATAATATTTGAGAGCGGCTCTTCCGTTTCCCTTTTTATCGCTAAATAATTCCGTTTTTCAACCGTTTTTCGCCCTTCCACCGCCCCGCAGGCGAAGTGGTGGGGGCACGTGAGCGCCCCGACTTCGCTCTAGCTTCATTGGCGTCTGATTTCCCGCCACGTACGGTCGTGTTTAAGAGCTACACAAAAACATTTTGTGGCCTGGCAACATTTTTGTTTTTACCACGACCGTAATACATCGCGTAAGTTAAAATTTAAATTTTTTAAAAGGCACTGGAAGCTTTTGTAAACTCTCTTAAGGACATTCAACGTTTCGGGGAATCGTCCTGGTCAGATGTTCGATATTCCGAAGTGCAAAAATCTTACTCCCACGCCCCTCGGTTTATTGAATTAGAGGCTAATGACGAAGTTAAGGCTTTTGATACCTCAAAGACCCTGGCTTATGTTGAGAGGTCTTTCGCTGCCCTTACCTTTGCTATGTTAAAACAAAAGAGGTTTTAGAAAAGAGTTTACAGGATTTGTTATTTAAAGCTAGTAAAACCGAAGGTCTGTCTTATGCTGATTTAAAGGAAAAAATAGAAAATATTTTTATTAATGGTGAGTATCACAAGGTATCTGTGGATGCACTGCAATTAGTATGTGGTTACAGAGCAGACCTAGTACAGCAAAGACGTGAAAGCGTACTGAAGTTTGTTAAGAAGCCTCTCCTGAAGGTATCGTTGCGTAAGATCCCTCCTACATGTGAGAATCTTTTTGCAACAGAAACTTTTGCAGCTACTGCGAAAAAAGCTGGAGGTATCCGCAAGTCCTTTTGGCCTAGTTCGAAAGCTGCTCCTGCTGCGCATACAGGCAGCAGTAACCAGCACCACCCTGCACAAGGGCGAGTTGCATCTGTGCCACCATCAGGCAATTACAGAAAACGTGTACCTGCGCAAGGTACTTGCTATCATCACAGTAATCATGCACCCGCGCAGGGTCATAATAGTAATTACAGTTGCTCTCGTTGTCCTGCGCAAGGACCAAACAATAGTGGGAATCAAAGAGCTTCCTCGCGCTATAACAATACATTTCATGCAAAAAGCGAGCATGTGCCATCGGGTTCTCATCCCGCTGCAAAGCGACGACAAACGTCTCCCGCTTGCCATGATAAGCCCAAAAATAAGCGTCGAAGATATTGACTTGAGGATATTTCGGACAGGGCAGCTTCAAATTTTTATACCGTTTGGCAGCAGGTGGGGGCCCCTCCGTATATACTCAAAGTGATTCGAGGGTACCGCATACCCTTTACAAAGAAGCCACCATTAGTAAAGCCCACCAGAAGCTACCAAACCCAAAGCTCTCCCGAAATGTCAAATATAATTTTAGAACTCAAGAGGCAAGGAGTTCTGGTCCCGGCACGCAAATGCCCGAGTTTTTTGTCAACGATTACTTATTAGCCAACCAGGATCGTCAGATTTTGTGCAATCATGTGCAGTTAATAACAGACACGTTGTTCAGACTGGGCTGGCAAATCAACTGCCAGAAGTCGGTATTTGCACCTCAGACTTCAATCGAATATCTGGGAATTATTTGGGATCCCTGGCAAGGAACGAAGAGCCTTCCAAACAAAAAAATTGTGAAAATAACAGAACTCTTGTTGAAGTTACTTCACGATCGCAAGGCGAATTTGGTGCAGATTCAAAGTCTAGTGGGAATATTAAATTTCGCCAGCTTTGCGATTTCCAGAGGTCGATTGAATCATCGACATGTGCCGAACTTTTTACACGTTCTAATGCAAGAAAATCCAAGAAAGCATTTGTCTCTGCCGAACCCAGTTCTTCAGGATCTCTATTGGTGGCAGGAGAACTGCTGAACAATCTTTGCCTATCAGGATCGTGGGACGAGTCGGAGAGATTGCTCCACTGCAACGAGAAGGAACTTTTGGCAGTTTTGAAGGTATTAGAACAATGCCAAGATCTAGGTCTTTGCCAGACATCAATTCTCCTGCAGACCGACAGTCGCACGGTACAAGCCTGTTTGCGAAACGAAGGTGGCACTCAGTCAACATGCTTAATGAATCTGACATACAACATTTATCAGATCTTAGAGCGTCATTTTATAAGTTTAAAAGTTTGTCACCTTCCTGGTATGTTCAACAACGATGCCAATTGCCTATCGAGACACAAACCGCTTCCGGAATGGCACTTGCTACCGGCAGCGACGGCAGTGGTTTTTGCCAAATGGGGAACGCCCGAAATAGACCTTTTGCGTCCCAGACAGCCCATGTAGTGCCACAATATGTGTCACTCGATCAGAACAACAAGGAGGCAGTTTTTTAGGATGCCTTCAGCAGGAGTTGGAATTTCAGATTGGCATGGATTTTCCCTCCTCCTTGCCTTATGCCAAGAGTCCTTCAACTTCTAAATCAGGCAGTAGGAACGTACATGATAGCGACGCCCAGATGGAATCAGCTTTTCTGGAGGGCGGACATCAAGCACAGAGCCCTGGCTCCTCCACACACGGTCTGGAAGCTTCAGGAAGTGTTATTAGATGTGTCAACTCAATCACCTCCACCGAAAGTCGAAGAGATGTATCTCGAAATTTGGAAATGTGCGGGTGGTTTGATGACTTAGAGGAATGGTCGGTGGAACAGAAATCTCTTTTGCAATCTGGCTGGAGAGCGTCCACAATTAAAACTTATAATGTTGCTTGGGCCCGTTGGCGTACGTGGACAGTGGAAAATAAAGTTTCGGTAAACAAACCAACTGGTTCGGATTTAGCACGTTATTTATGTGATCTGCATCAGAAAGAAGGTTTATCATACAATACTATTTTACTGCACAAGTCTGTAGTAGCAACGTTGTGTGCACCAGACTTATCAGGAACATTAAGTTCCCATAAGCTTGTTAAGCAAGCATTAAAAGCTATCTCTTTGAAGAGTCCCAAAGATCCAAAACCACCGATATGGGATGTATCGGAAGTTACGGCTTACTTAGAAAATAAGGAGGTGCCACTTACCCTTTATGAGGTTTCTAAACGTACAGCTATATTACTGTTATTATATTCTGGCCGCCGGGTTCATGACCTCACTCTGCTGAGCATAGATTCGGAGCATTGTGCAGTTTCAGAGGAAAGCTTAGTTTTATGGCCGGGTTTTGGTTCCAAAACGGATAGATCAGACTATCGTCAATCGGGCTGGCGTCTTAGTAGTGCGCCAGTAAGAGAAATAGACCCCGTATACTGGGTCACTATGCTAATACAACTGGGGCAAGAGCGAAGAGAGTCATGCAATACGTCTAAGCTTTTTGTCACCGCCAGAGGTGAACCACGCCCTGCTTCAAAAACTATAATTCCCGGCTGGATTAAATCTACACTTCGAGATGCAGGCATTAAAGCTACTCCGGGCAGTGTGAGGGCCGCAGTGGCATCAAAAAATTGGATAAACAATTTTTCAATAGATCAAATCACGTCTCAAGGCAACTGGCGTTCAGGAGACACTTTCAGGAAATATTATTGTAGAGAGATTCGACAACCGATAGCTGATTCTTTCTTAAGTTCATTGTTTACAGCAATTTAGATCACCGTAAACAAGAATTATTTTAATTCATTTGTTAATTTATTTAATATGAGCATAATCAGTTTCACATGTAGTAGGTATTTAAGTTAATACTGATTTTATAATTTTTTCTTCAAAAATAAATATTACATTGAAAATTTTCATCTTTGATTTTCATAATATATACCTATACACAGAAATAAATTCTTATCACATTGGCTTCCTTCCTTCCACCGCCAGGCGATACCAAACATGTCTCTTAAATATTATTATAATCGATGGGCTTCGAATAAGAGTACAGGATTTAATATACGCGTTTTACCTTACAATAAAATGCTTATTAAATACTTACCTTATTCGAAGCCCATCGATTAAGTCCTGCCTGGCAAACTTTTTCATAGAGCCAAAGAAGCTAGAGCGAAGTCGGGGCGCCCACGTGCCCCCACCACTTCGCCTGCGGGGCGGTGGAAGGGCGAAAAACGGTTGAAAAACGGAATTATTTAGCGATAAAAAGGGAAACGGAAGAGCCGCTCTCAAATATTATTATAATCGATGGGCTTCGAATAAGGTAAGTATTTAATAAGCGTTTTATTGTAAGGAAAAACGTGTATATTGTACGTAATACACCTCATTTTTACCATGAAAAATAAATAATATTATTGCCCTATGGAGTAAAGGTGCCAAGCATTTTAAAATTTTAAATCATATACTCTAGTACTATTATATATTCTGGGATCATAGTCAGTGCGTATGATACCTACACACATAAGCTACTTCGTGTATCTTCCGCGCTACACAGCGATCGAAAAAACCGTATGCGTTCTATGTTTAAGATTCAAAGTGCCGTGCACTCTGATCCAGGTTTTAAAATTGTGTTTATGCGGTTAGATTTTTAGATGGATTTTTGTATTTCCGAATCTTGTTTTATATGAAACCAAAAGTCTACCAAAAATAACTTATGTTATATTTTTGCACTGTGTTTTAAAGAAGAGATATTATTTTTTTTTGTTCCAGTAATGTTATTTGTTAGATTTTTTTTAGAAATAAGCTTAAAGAATATTTGCTTCTTTTAAATACTTCAAAAAGGCATATATCATTTTTACCATAGCTTTTACAATGGTATAAAGCTGATATTAGCTAAATTTATTAAAAAAAAAAACATTTCCTCTTATTTTTATTAGTGGATTTTATTGTCGTCATTATTATTTTGGTTACTTATGCACGTTTCAAAATAATAACCTCTGTTATTGTTAATGCTCTCCCAATGTGCCCCTATTTTTAATTTTCTTTTTTTTTTAAGTCTTCCATATCAAAATTACTTTGGATTCGAAAATATAGTGTCTTAGAATTACCTAATATTTAATTATTTTCGGAAACCAGCCTGTTCGTGAGTTATTTTAGTTGGAACGCTATTTTTCTTGGGCTAATAAGGTACCTACTTTTTATCCCGAAAATTTCACAGGACCGAAGCCCCGGGGTGCATCTAGTTACTTATAGATTTTAAATTCTCCGTTTTCAGAAGTAGTTTACACGAAACTAAGACTGATAGATCAACCGAAGAGGTTCTGGTAGAAGCGTCTATTGATATCAGTGATGAGGAACATTCGCAGACGAATGTTGTAGACGAACCAAGTTATTTAACAATTATGGTGCCGTTGGTCAACGTTTCTGGAAGATATAAGCCTGGGATAGAAGATAGAGAAAGCGCTTTTGATGAAGAAAATTTTGATGTAATATACGACGTGCTTCCTAGGTATTATTTAAACAATTTGTATTGTATTTAGATAACTGCACAAAACTTCTGACATACAAACAGACGAATATCTTCAAACGGCTGAACCAATTCATCATCAAATCACTATTATTTGGAATCCAAATATTGTTAGTATTAATTTGTTTTTGGTTAAAATCCTTTGGGTTCCCCATTTCCCTTTTGGTTAGGTTACATTAATAAAAATAGCTTATTCAATACTATAGAGCAACAAGGACTTCCGCGGAGTTCGTGTTCCATAGGAGTCGGTGTTGCTCTATGTTTAATACATTTAATTTCTTTAAAGATTTATTTCATAAATTAACTATTGTCTATTACAAATGATTATCAGCAACACGCTTTGTCTAAAATCTTCACAAATATAAATAATACATTATTGGCATGTAATAAATTCCAGTTGAATATGCTTGACTCAGTTATCCTATTTTTTCTTGGTAAAATTTAGACTAAGGGAGCCATATATGACTACCATGATGCCGTTGGTGCAGTTTTCTGTAGGGCAGGACCCCGACGGGCGGAGATGGGGCTATGAAGACTTGATGTCTGGATATTCACTAAATTGGAACACTTTCACCCCCGACTACAGGTAAGTATCACAGCCGAAAATATAACAAAACATTTACTACGTTATTAATCCATACTAATATTATAAATGCGCAAGTCTGTCTGTCTGTTACGACTAAACCGCTAGACCGAATTTGATGAAATTTGGTATGGATATAGTTGAAGATCCGGGGTCAAACATAGACTACATTTTTATTCCAAAAATCAACCCCCAAAGGGCTGAAATGGGGGGGTCAAAGTTTGTATGAAAAACACAAAGATTATACTTTTTGCCGTGTGCGGAGCCGCGGGGCAACATCTAGTTCAATATATAAACATAAGACGTATTAAATATATTAACTTAAGCATTAATATACTTACTATAGCATAGCTTGAGTCCTGTTAAAGGTAAAAGTTACTCATTACTATCTAGTGCCCAGGATTTCATCCATGCGGAGATATCAGGAATATTTTATCAGAATTAAAAAATTAACTACCTACTTAATGTACCTATCATATATTTCTTTTTCCATTACTGTTGTCATTACGATATAATTTGTAAGTTACATAGGTGTTCGTTCATGTTATAAAATTAAATATTTTGCTTGGAATGGAACAAGTTAAATTATTTATTCATAAATTTTCATTTTAGACTGAAACATCAAAAGTACAATGAAAGTGTAAATAGAAGATTGAAATTCAAGCCTAACATAAGCAGAAGGCCAACATCACACAAACATTCAACTCTGTTCTCAGTAATTAACAATGATTCAATAAACTCGAAAAAGTATGTAAATATGAATATTTATTACTAAGTAGCAAAATTGTCGTAGAGCTTAAATACGCTGTTATTTTTCGCTATTATTTCTCAACTGTCTCTATAGTAGGTACGACTACTATCAAATTAGGTACTTATCTTTTATTGTTTAGTTTTATTGGAAATGAAAGCAGAACATAATTTTCAGGACGGAACCCAAAAAGCATTCAAAATACGTAACTCGTAAGTACAGTCTTATGTAGATCTTATTCAAAACATCAACTTTGAATAAAGTGAATTCTTATTTTATTATTTTACAGATAGTGACGTTGCCACCATTACTAAGCCTAGGCCAGTGACTACCACTGAAACAACATTGAAGGAAGACATTGAATCTTGGAAATTCATAGAGGATTTGATCTCTGCCTATAACAAAAGTGGTGAACTAACTACAATAAGTGACGACGAATTGAAACAGGAGGTTTCTGAACTGCTTAAAAAACTTAGTGATTCAGAATACAATCAAAGTGGTTAGTTACTCCGTAATATTGTATCGTTTGCTTTATATTATTTAAAATGGGTGCGAGTTGAAAGTGTGCATGAATTTTTGGATGGAGAGAGGTTTTGTATAAGAAATATGTATTTCAGTAAATATACCTTTTAAAATAGCATAATGAGTGATTGTATAAATTACCTAAATAAATAATACATATATTTACGCAAGTAAAAATATTTTAAACAAAAACTTAATAAAAAAACATTCACAGACGGTTTTTGACAAAGGCTTAGGCACAGAAATGGAAAAATTTGTTATGCGAGTCAGGAGTAGAGATAGAAGCTCTCTCTCTCTACTCGACTTTTGCTGAGATTTGGTAACTGTATCTGTAAACAATGTCGTACCTACTCGTCTTAGCATGAGGCACTTTACATGATAATGTATTTTGTATGATTAAGGTTATATCTTAACTATATTTCAGCATATCTCAGCTTTCAACGAGCCACAAACAAATTAGATTTTGTCACAAAAACTACATCATATCCATTTACAAGAAGACAGATATTAATAAACAGGTATAAGATTACAAATACTTACTTACTTACTACTGCAGCGCAGCGACCGAAGTGGATCTTGGCCTCCGACATGAGAATTGAGATGACGCCATTTCTTGCGGTCTTGCACCAGCTCTTGCCAGTTTACAAAATAAGGTTATAAGATTACAAATATAAGGCGTTAAATGTAAAATTTTGTAAATTTTTTAACATTTTCACCTTGTTTTAGGGATAATACAAATATTGATGCAACTATATCATCTGCATCAGAGTCTACGACTATGGCTAGTAGTTTAGATGAGTTTCGAGAAATTGTGCGCACTATTACACATTCTACAATAAGAATTACCAATACTACTGAACCATATATAGGGGTGTCTAATAATTTAATGTCTAAGCACAGTGAAGAACAATCTTATTTCAATATAACAGGTAAAATTGTACTATTAGCTGATTGAGGAAATATTATAAGATATGTATCAAACATCAATTTTGAGTAAACCTCAAGTACCTAATTGTGTGTAATGTAATACATTTAAATCTAGCTACGACTTGGGGCTTCTTGTACGAATCTTAGATAAAAGATATCAAAATTTAACTATAATTAATATCAGTTCAAATAATAATTCTTCTTACAGAAGACAAACTGTCAAATATTGACACGAAGGCTACAGAGAAAGAATCAATTACAGAACCCAAAGTAACACATAAATTAAGGTGAAATATATAACTACAATACATGTTTATTATGAAAGTAAAGAATAGTAGAGTAGTAAAGTATTTTTATTATAGCATATTCAATTAATGAAATGTGATGAGAAAGAAAATACATTTAAATGAAAAATAGATTTTAAATTTTTTGAAACCAGACATAACAACTCAATACATATTCGTAAGTGGTTAAAATTCATAAAAAATTACATTTTGCGTAAATATGCCTCTTTTATGTATTAATTTTCTTTAGATCACAAAGTACTATACTTAAAGTTAAGCTACAATTAGTCGGATATATAGCAGTCAATAAAATTATAATCAAATATCTACGAAGTGCTACGAGATTTTACGTGGTGCTACGAGTTTTGAAATTGTAATTTGAAATTAGACTATTAGAATAGAAATCAATAAATATTACTTTCCTAATAGGAATTACTAGCTGTCGCCCGCGGCTTCGCCCGCGTGAGTTTCGCTTAGATGTTTTTTGTGTTCCAAACTGTTTCAGATGTTTCGGATTTTCGTTTTTTATACGTCTACAGAAAATGTTCATCAGAATAATCAAGTTTTGCTAAGGCGCCATTTCCATATATGTTTTAGTGTAGCTGGTCTCTTGAAGCTTTTCATCAGATGTTCCATATCTTCAATTTTTATACGTCAGCAGAAAATGCTCATCAGGTTGAACGACTTTTACTAAGACGCCATTTCCATATTTGTAATAGTGTAGCTGGTCTCTTGCAGTTCTTCATCAGATGTTCCAGATCTTCAGTTTTTATACGTCAGCAGAAAATGCTCATCAGGTTGAACGACTTTTGTTAAGGCACCATTTCCATATTTCTTATAGTTTAGCTGTTCTGTTATGGTTCTTCATCAGGTGTTCCAGTTTTCAAAATTAATTATAGCCTATATGTTGCCCAGACTTTATAGCTATACAACAAAAAAAGTTTCATTCAAATCCGTCCAGTAGTTTTTGCGTGAAACGCGTACATACATACAGACAGACAGACAGACAAGAAATTCCAAAAAAAATTTTTTGCTTTCTAATATTCTTTTTAAGTGTCCCTCTATCCATTTTAGTCAAAAATACTAAATGTACAGACAAAATATTTTTACTGTTTTATTATATGTATTAATATAGGTATTTATTTCTATTCATTTAGGTTACCATGGCCCATAGCTCGTTCACCTAAAAATAGTTTTAATTATTTTTCCTATATAATATTTGATCACATATAAAGGTTTAGTGAAAAAAAAAAACATATAATAATATCTTTATTGTCAGACCATTAAAATCCATAAATGTGTTAGTAAAATTCTTAACCTGTGTTAGTAAAAGTATATAGATATATAACTCAAAGGTGACTGACATAGTGATCTATCAATGCACAGCCCAAACCACTGGACGGATCGGGCTGAAATTTGGCATGCAGGTAGATGTTATGACGTAGGCATCCGCTAAGAAAGGATAAATGCGAGCGAAGCCGCGGGCAAAAGCTACTTTATTGATATTTCATTGACATCGAAATTCATTTGCGAGACACATGATATTTGATCCACTCTTATTGGATTACTAGTGTCCATAGACTGCGATGTTTACTTACCATTAGGCTACTCGTATGCCTACTATTCTATAAAAACAGATATTTTTTCAAGTTACAGAACTACTCCCATAGCTTCTTTGCTTGACCATGAATCTTGGGAGAACTTGTTGAGAGTGGCGCCAGCGATGGCGGGCCGCCTCAATGAGACGATGCCTCAGAAAATTTTGGACGAATTGGAAAATTCTTCAGACACGAAGAATAATACTAACGCTAATAATATTGAAAACTTTATCACAACTGAGAACCTTTTGAAGACTACCAATGATTCACAGTAAGAAATACATTTTCGATTGAGTCGCCGCCGCGCGCCGCCAGTATTTATAAATTCATGAGTTCACCAGATGTATTATTTTATGAAGTACTAGCTTTTGCCCGCGGCTTCGCCCGCGTGAATTTTCCACAGGAACAGTGCTTTTTCCCGGGACAAAAGGTACCCTATGTCTTATTTCAGAAAGATTGGTTCAGTAGATAAAGCGTGAAGAGGAACAAATAAATAAACAAACAAACAAACTCATTTTCGCATTTATAATATTAGTTAGGAAGTTAGGATTTTTTATTAGACAAAAATATTGGTACAGATTATATAATACCCTAGTATTTAGCCACTCCCTCCGGCCGCGAAGTTCGATCGCGTTGTCCGATTGATTGATTTAAAGTTGCCCACGTTGGGGTGTTGTACCAATATATTTATTAAATCAGTGATTAGAAATTTAAATGGTGCTTTAACAGCCTATCCTAAAATGTTAATTGGCAGCGTTACAAAAACACGTGACAAGCGTTTCATCCAAGGCATCATGATCGATGCAGCGAAGCCCCACAGGCTGACCACGTTGGAAGAGGTGGCCACCACCACGTCCTCCTCCATAGACATCTCCGATATACAGCATTTCGCTCAGCTTGTGGAGCTCATTGATGACGATGTAATTAACATTTTTGCATTACTTTAACATATTACTTAAAATAAAATATAAAGAAAAAACGATTACTTTAGTTACTTTGTGTAAGATATTAGTTGCGCCCTGGGGCTCCACAACCGTGGGAAATTTGGATAAAAATTAACCTTTGTGCTATTTCTACCCGTGTACCAAATATTATCCGTTTAGTCGAATTTGAGTGATTAGAGTAAAAAAAATCCACACACACTCATCATACGCATCAAACTTACAAATTTATAATAGGTATTATAACAGTAAAAGAACCACTACTTATAACGAAAGTAAATAATCCAATGAAATACTCGTACATCCCCTTTATTAGTTTATTTGATTAAACACCTGGAACTAAGAATCTGATTTGAAAAAATATAGGTACTTAACTGATTCTGGGATTGGTAACCTATTCCAGAATTTCCATAGCAGCTTCGAGACACAGCTATTTTATATACTAGTCATTATAAAATAACAAAAAGTTACTATTTCCCAGATTCATGACAGAGCAGCGTTGCGGTACTTGAGCCAGTACGTAGGGCAGCCAATGTTCAACCTGTGCGATTACGAGCAACCCAAACCTCGCTACGTCCAGCTTTTCAAGTCCTCAAGATTGGTTATCGCCGTTGGAAATTTCACAGTGTGTAAAATTTAGAGCAAAATATTTTTAATTACCATAACTGGTATAAAAATACCCTGAATTATTATTATTATTTATTATTACATACCACTTACAACTATCATTACAGGAAGCCTTATGCGATAGTGAAGTCTTAAAAACGAATTATTAATTACTAGCTTTTGCCCGCGGCTTCGCCCGCGTGAATTTCCCACAGGAACAGTGATTTTTCCGGGATGAAAGGTACCCTATGTCCTTCTCCGTACTTCTAACTATGTGTATGCAAAATTTCAGGAAGATTGGTTCAGTAGATGAAGCGTGAAGAGGTAACAAACAAACAAACAAACTCACTTCCGCATTTATAATATTAGGATTTACATAACATATGACGAATAGCGCCACCCTTGTGAATTCACTCAAAGCACAATAATATCCAGCCTATCAGAAATTAGGATGATAATACAGATTGCTTTTGTTGCTATCGATTAATAGTTTTAATTTCAGAGTGGATCTCTCAAAACCAAAAACATGTAAACCGACTTCCTAAAAAAGGAGGAGGTTATGTTTTTTTTTATGTATGTTCGCCGATTTCTCCGCCTATGGTGGACTGATTTCAGAAATTATTTTTTTATTCGAAAGAGTCTATTTCCAAGTTGGTCCCATTTTAACCACGTCAGAATCTGTTCGGTAATTTTAAAGATACCTAACAAAATATTAATATTACCATCAGGTGACCCGCTTGCTCGTTTGCCGCCCTATGTTATAAAAAAAAAAAATATATGCAAACATTGGATTATAAAGCAAAAGCCCGCGACAACATGCCCTTCGTTATTTTATGAAAACTCGAAGATTCTCTTTGCATGTTCCCAACACAGAAATAGCGATTTCGACTATAATAGTTGCATCATGATAACTCAGGCAGATAATTTGTAGCAATCGTATTTAAAGGGTTAGCTCAATTTCCTCAAAGTAAGTTTTTTTAAGATTTTAATCTGAATAATATTAGAAATCATGCCATCTATTGCCAAGCAATTGGTGCAGATATAAACCCCTGCCAGACATTGTAACTTTACTAAATTAAAGTTATATTTGTTTTATTATAAAATCTAAATTTAATGTTACTTTGAGAGGTTTCCAAGGGTGCTTTTTATATACTTATAAAAATCACTTTTGCTATCCATATTACCTGCATAAGCAACTAAGATCCAAACTTGATGCCTAGTCGCTAATCTATTTTAACCGTATATCCCACACAGGGAAACATTCAGCATTTTTAAAATATGAAAGGTTTGGTCGTCGCGAGCTCTTGGTCTATTTATGTGCCAAAAATAATGGAATTCTGATATGACTTCACCTCGTTCAGTAGGTAGCATGCCAATACATTTTTCTTTTTGATAAATCTGCCTGTATGTTATTTTATGATTTTAAGTTTTATGATGAAAGTTCATTTTTTTGGAATTTTTTTTTATTAATTTACTGAGGTTATTTTATAGCTGCAAAGTATGCAACTAGTGATGACGCCAGCTAAGTTGCTGTTTACTGGCAAGTCGAGATGTGGGGAGTCGCACCTCGAGTGCCAGGTGGCTGGCAATAGGGTGTGCATCGACGCCATGAGTGCCTGTGACGGCGTGGCTAATTGTGGTACGCCAGGTAAGCTTATCAAGTCGATAACCATGGAAATACTTCGTAATTTGTCACAAACGCTAAGTAACTCTCCGTGTGTCTTAGAAGATAATATCGGAGCAGATTCTTCATGCTGCCGAAATGCTGATTTAGCGTTAAGACCGGCTTAGCTTGTCGGTATATTTGTAGCAAGGGAGAGGCAAGAGCTCATGAGAACATTGCTACCAATTCCAGTCACTGTCTGACTCTATATTGCTCAACGTAAGTTCTAAATAAAGAAATCTAAATCTAAAATCTTATCCTTTACTGAGCCCGATGTGGAATTTTGTTCACTGTTCGATGTTGATTGTTGTGATATATACCATATTTCAGACATTTACGACGAAGACCGGCTGATGTGCGGCGCATACGTGGGTCTCAAGCACAACGTGTGCCTGGCGGCGATCACGTTCATAGCGGTCCTGCTTACGCTCATCTATATGGTGCACTACTGGCTGGGGCGCTGCGTGCCTAAAGTCTCCGAAGCGTTCTTCATTTACACAGAGGGAGATGAAAATGTGTCAGTATTTTTATAACAACAGATAGTGACAATAATTTTGAGATAAAATAAAAATAAAATCGCTCGCGTCATAATTTTCAAAAAGAAATAGAAGTTTTATAAATATTTAAATCTTCTAAGATTTCGTTGTAAAATAGTCCATTATTGAATGCAGACCAGAGTTGCTTATTGCATTTTATGTAAACTTTGTATTAATTTCAGATTATACTTAGACACTGTCATGCGATCCCCTCATGATGATTCGGTTAATGCCGGCAAGTCTTTGGATGCATTTGAAACTGACGCTATGTTTACGATGAGTTCGCGAAAGGAGCCTAAAATGCATTCTTGGTTACATAAAGTACTTCCATGTTGCTTCAAGAAAAAAGATAAACAATTAGCGGTTCAAGAGGATTCAGATGAAATACCCAGGTCAATATCAAATACATTGTTTTCTTTCCCAGAGTTAGAGATACGTAGAATGATTAATCAAGATTATAAAAATACTTCTGTCCAAACGGGATCAAGCTTAGAAATGAGTAATTTGCTAACAATGAGAAGAACAACTAGAGAAGCGGGCGAAGGAGTTTCTGTTTCGCCAGATCTACAACATCCAGTAAATTGGATGTCACCTACGTCTAGTGACGAGCAACGAAGAATAAGAGACGAGTTAAATCTTTTGAAACTGTTGAATAAAAACAGGGATGATTTATCTACTCGCACTAAATATGACTTTGTTACACATGATGCATCATTTTCGGAGATGTCATTCAATATTGAACAATTCGAAGACCCTGAGGAAAGGGAGATACAAAGTCAATTCTATGATCCTAAGTGGATGCAGGATCGAAGATTTAGTGAGGCCCGAACAAGAGGCGCTTATGCACCAACATACGAAGTCGAAACAGAGAAAAGCAAATCAACGCCATCCAAGCGTTTAAGGTTTAGTGAGGAAGTAGTAAATATCCCGAGAATTGACGAACATTTAAATGAAGAAATATCTGCCTCTAAGTGTGACGATAAAGAAACTAATCAAGAAGAACCAGTCCCGAGTACCAGTAGAGATTTTAAGCGATTCTGGGGAGGTTCAAAAGGAAAGAAATCGAAAAAGAAGACGAAAGAGCTACAACGTTAAAATATTATATTAGTGTTATAGTTGCTGCAGCTGTGTACTCGTGGGTGCTCTGTAGCAGGCTAATATAATCTGTATATGGGAGAGGATTTTGCCTAGAAGTGGAACATAACTAATTAAAAGTTGTTTCGTAAAACAAGCAAGGCCGTAAGTAACATTGCAATATTTTGCTAAACGTTAGCAACTGCCACATGCCTGAAGATGACGTCCGCGTATCCCGGACTGTTTCCTAATTAAGTCCAATTGTGCACCGGATAGCACACGTGCCAAAATGTGGCGACTCTTTTAGTGGGATTCCGTCATAGTCTAAATTCATTTAACATGGACTTTGATGAAAGAACGTTTTAATTTTATCAACCAATGTATTTTTCAATTTAACTCTACGGTAGTTACTGTAATTATAATAGGTATATAGAATATATTATTTTAGTGTTTGCAGATTACAGATGTATAGTTTTGGTTATACTTATGGTTGGATAAATAAATAACAATAATATCTACTTGCTTTAATTGTTATTGAACATAATACATGACTTATTTTATGTTCTATGAGACACAAAAAGGAATCTAAATCTGAGATATTAGTAAAATTTTCATTCTCTTTGCGTTACTTAAAGTTAAGTAGTATCTACAGCAACCAATTTTATTGGGGGCAATGAAATTTATCTTTTATGTCAGGTCCAAAAAGATAGATGTAAAAGTGTCAGACTAGAAGCGGGAGCCAGTGCGCGAGGTCATTTCAATTGAAGTCAATTAAAGCAATTGAGTCCAATTGAGCGGGCGGCAGATTCTGCGTCGCGCGGCTACAGAGAGATTTTATGTGAGCGCCTACGCCGGCGTCACATGACTCAGTATGTACAGTACATACTCACACGCAACTACTCGAAACACATAATGCCTACTTTGTCAAGTTATTAGATAGTCTTGTAAGACACATTCGTTTTATTGTATTCGGGTTTACAAAAAACTTTAAGGCAAAGGCAAACTTTCGCTCTAAAAAAAAAACCGGCCAAGTGCGAGTCAAGCTCGCGCACCGAGGGTTCCGTACACTCTAAGCATTTCACATTATAGCTGTAACTAAAAGTCCAACTGTTTTCAAAAACAAACTTAACTTTGTAGTTTGATCCCTAGGATTCATACTGCATCGAGCGCAAAAGTAAGTTTGTAACCCTTTTTTTTTAGACTTCCAACAACATATTTCCAACTTTCAGATTTATTCCTGTACAAGTACTGTTAGACCTTGCTTTTTGCCAAATTTCATAATTTTAGGACAACAGGAAGTACCCCATAGGTTTTTATTGCTCTCTGAAATCGCAAAATATGCGAAAATTCGCAACATTACAGACTACGGTTGATTCGTTTTTTGCTGAAAGAAACCGTGGATCCGAGTATTCGGTATTACTTAATTTCAACTTCACCATTTAAGCGTTTCTGAGAAAAAAAAGTTTCACAGACAGACGGACAGACGGAGAACAAAGTGATCTTATAAGGGTTCCGTTTTTACCTTTTGAGGTACGGGTCTCTAAAAATACTTAGTTCTTTATGCTCCAGAAGAAACTAACGAATTTAAATAAAACATATATTTATTAAAAAGAAATCTGAATAATGTGTTTCTTCTCTCTTTTTAGTCATATTTCCTCATGATTGAGGGTCGTGGTCATTATATGGAAGGAAACAGACACAATGACTCTTTTGGCAATTTAAATGGGGTGGTTTGCCATTGCCTTCTCCATTTCACACCAGAGTGCAGGTTTCCTCCCGATGTTTTCCTTCACCGGAAGCAAGTGGTGGTCGATGAAAACTGACATAGGTACATGAGTCAGATTGGTATACAAACTCATGTAGCACGGGCAGGATTCGAACCTGGGACCACTGGGTAGGCCCGCCTGTGGCTGCAAAAGTGGCGGTGGTGGCCACCACCGTTACTTTTTATCACGAATTTTCAAAGTGCGGTAGCGGAACCTCGAGGCGAAATTATTAGTTTAATATTTTTTTTAAAACACGGGCAAAAAAACCGACAAGTGACAACTTGAGATAGAAAGACTATTATTGACCGCTCGAGCGAGCGAAGCGAGCGAAGGTCTCTAAATCGAGTTGGGGGCGAAACACATTGTTTGTATGTATGTATGTATGTATGTATGTATGTATGTTTGTACCGCGATAACTGCCGAACCGATGGTCCGATTTTGATGAAATTTGGTAGGCATGTAGGAAATATCAATAGAATTTTCAAGTTCGTTGGGCATCAAAATCGGTTCAGTAGTTTTTGAAATATTAATAAAAATGTCCGCGATTATCTAGCAAACGAAACCATAGCGTGTTCTAACTTTGGATAACGCCATCTAGATTTTATTTAGGGAACTGAATTATGTTAGAAAAGTCGAAATCAGAGTATATCAATAAAAACGCGAGTAATAATCGCGAGGTCTAAGTTCGCGGCGAACTACTAGTAGTAGTAAAGTAACATGTGTAACAAAGGGCACAAAACTGCTGCATCTGGTGGGGTTTGGGGGGGATTGGCACCACTGTGTGAATGGCCTTAGGACTCTTTTTGAATTGGACTGGGACCGCCTTCGTTGGGTCTTTGAATACGAATACGATGACAAAGAAACTGAATCAACTCAATTTTATTAGAACTACAATTTAACTGAGCAGTTACGAAAAGTTTGTTTGTAATATCTTTATATCTAACTAGCTTTTGTTCGCGGCTTCGCCCGCGTGAATTTTCGCGGAATTTCCACGGAAACAGTGCTTTTTACCGGGATCAATTATCCTATATCCTTCTCAGTACTTTGAAGATTGGTTTAGTAAATAAAGCGTGAAGAGGTAACAAACAAACAAAATCACTTTCGCATTTATAATATTAGTTGGGATACTCGCAAACAAAAAATAAATAATTCTTTAAAAAAAACTACAACCTTGCATATTATGAAGTCTTCTGCCGCGTGTGTCTGTTCGCGATAAACTCAAAACTACTAATGGATTTTCATGCGGTATACATAGATGTGATCGAAGTACTGTTAACACTATAGTACACAAACAATATATTTTTTAAGTTTTTGTCTGTCTGTCTGTTTGTCCAGGGTAATCTTTGAACCGGCTTATTCAATTTTTACGATATTTAACCTTTCAGGTTAAAGGAGCTACAGATTAATACGTAGGGTAGTTTTTATAACGGAAATATATAGCGTTCCTTCGTAAAAATTGAAAATATATTAAAATAAACTTGTATCTTTGTTACGGATCCGCTTTAGATAAAATTTTCTTTGGAGGTTAAAAAAATTACAGAATAACATATAGGGAAGTTTTTAACCTGGAAATATTTAGGGTTCTTTCGTGAAAATTAATAAAACCTAAGCAAATTCACACGGGCGAAGCCACGGACAAAAGCTTGCCATGCATATAGCCGAATTATGGAAATTGAATATTCTATATAAGTAATTTTAGTACAACAACTAATAACATTAGTAAGACAAAAGTGACCTTCCATTGAAAGTTCGATAACCAAAGATTTCTTTTCAGGAAATAAAACACAAGTAAGATCTTAAAAAAAAAAAATTCAAAATAAATACCTAGTTATAATGTAAAATAATAAGCATTAACTATAAGAATATCTAGACTGCGTATATAAGCTGCTTTTATACCATCTATGTTATGTATGCTATGAGACTCGTCTTTCGTAGAGCTACACGACATCGGACGCCTTCGCTTCGTCGCCTCGAGCGGGGACTCCGAGCTTCGTGAAGTTTGGCCGGACGCGGCACGCTCTCCAAATATTGTTCGCACGCAACACTCCTCATCATCACACGTCACTGCTCTTTTACGAGTCGTAAACCACCTGCACTTTAACACTGCGTCGCTACATCCAACTAAACATTTTCAACAGTTACTTGCACTTCACAACTTCACTTTCGTTTAAATCAAATATCTCCTCGACCGTGACCCACTTCTCTCGCGACTCACGAGCTGCAAATGCGACGAGTGCATCAACGAGTGCAATTCGTGTTGCCTGAAAGTCACCAATAAGCCCAATGAAGCAGAGATCCCGCTGGCGAGCGCCAGCACCAACCTAAATAGACTCTGATCATCTAAATTGACTTCAATTAAATAACAACCGAAATTGTTGAAATGCGCCATTACTCCCTCGAAGCTAATCTAAGTGCCAATAGTCAGGGCGAATGTTTTATTAATAATCCCCGGCAATAACTGTTAATTAATAATTAAGCGATCGCGGCGTGTCGATCGGATCAGTGCGCGTGCGACGTCGATGTCGTACGCTGCTCCGTCGGCAGACCTGCTTGACTTTTAGAGAGCATACTGGTGGATGACTAAAACTGGTTTTGTTCCCAAATGGTGCTGAGAGGACAATAAAGCACGTTAGTTCGTGATGGTATACATCAAATAAGTTCTAGAAAGCTCCGAATCGTAAAAATGAAAATTATGAAATCAGAATTTCATAAATCACGGCGCATATTCCCACGGCTATAAATCATTCGAGATATATGAGAGGTCGATTGCGATTCACAAAGGATCGCTGTGGACTTTTAAAATAATGATGTGGGCGTTCGGGCCCTAAAATGTAGTAACAAACAAAAATATTGGGTGAGTTTGTGGGAATCCCGCATGATGTGCCGCCGACAACGACCGCGGCGCTCGGGCCCGCAGCGAGCTCGGCCGGCGCGAGGGTGCCGCACCGGGGGAGGGGCTCGCCGACTTCGGCCTTCGCTATTGGCTCACCGAGCATCCACTACTACAGTCGTAAGTGCCCCTTTATAATGTCCCAATATCCATTCTGCGGCCACTAGCTACAGACGAAAATAGCACTCCGCGCGCTACACTCGTCCGCCGCGCACACACTGTTCATTGGTTCTAACAGTCCGTCGAGAGACGTATTATGGAAATATAAATTGACCAACCGTGGGGCACATTCGGTTAGTTCGTTAAAGTTGATTAAAGCCATTTAACCAGGACGAACACGAGGATTCATACGGCGCGAGCGTTCGTCGATCCCGAGGGCTCGGCTAAATGAAGTTAAATTGTTTAATATCCGAGTTGATCAATCGGTGGTGAGGCTCGTGGAGCCGAGCAGCAGAGCAGTGGGTAGGACGGCGACCGGCGCGACGGAGCCGAGCGAGGTGCGAGCGGAGGTAGCGGGCGCGCACCCGCCGCCCGACACCTACATGTACGTGTGCAGCGACGGCGGGCCCGGCGCGCCCGGGGGCCCGCGGTACGAGTGTGCCTTCGAGGGCGCCGGGGCCCTGGAGCAGCAGGCGTTCGAGGAGCACATGTTCGGGGAGTTCGGCAAGGAGCGGCACGTGCAGGTGGTGGTGGGCGGCGAGCTGTACCGCGACGAGCTGCCGGTGTTCGCGGCCGAGCCCAAGCGCAAGGACGAGCCGCTGCTGCTGCCGCCGGCGGAGGCCGCGCCGCCGCCGCCGCAGCCGCCCGCTACTAAGAAGAGCGAGAAGAAGAAGGGCGACAATAACGGCATAAAGAAGAAGAAAACAAGGTGAGTTTTGCTTATATATTTTATATGTTATAAGTAGAAACTTCTTTTTGCTCAGCAGAGGGCAGAAACCGGTTAAAACAATATTGATGAAGTATAGTAACTAGTAAGGGTAGTTATCATGCTGACTTAATGAGATTATAATAATACAGGGCATTGTTACTCATAAAATGAGCAGTGTATTGAAAAGTAATCCACAGTTATTATTAGTAATTAGTAAACGTATAAATAAATCAATCTCAAAATAAATTAAACCAATAAATCATGATTAAATTGATATAGATTGCAACAGCTATATGCTGAGCAAGGTCCTATTGGCAACCACTGCGATGCTTGTTTTGTGTCTACCTTGTCGCAGTTTGTGTTTGGCCAATAAATTAATTTTCTTTCTTTCAAACATTAATATATTTATAAACATAAGCAGGTCAATATAAGAAGAAATAGCTGTTGCTACTATTACACTAATATTAAAATATCGATTGCAATTTTTTTCATTCAAGATTAAACTATATTATACAAAAATCTATCACCCACTTAGAAATTCGTATTGTTATACCAAATAATGATAGTCAAAGTCAAAATTTTTTATTGAAACTTGGCCTTCAAAGAAGGCTCTTTTTCACGTCGATAACTAATTATTTAATCATAATATTTTATGTCTCAAAGCTACAAACTACTAGCATTTCGGAACGACCACTGCTGAGAAGAAATGCCGAAAGAAACTCATAAACAGTCTTGGTCGCCTAGCATGCCAGAGGGGCTATTCATTAACTTTATACAAACACTAGATTGTGTACAGTCAAAAATAAAATAAAATATAAGTAAAAAAATAATAATAATATAATAAAACATGTTATGTTTGTGATCAAGTAACCACAATGAATTGGTTAAGAACAAAAAATAAAAATAAAATTCGAATCAGGATCGAAGCAGGATCCCCTGGTAACATGGATTTAAATTTGTTTTGACTTTTTTCGAATTCGTTCAGAAGTAGTCCTTTGCTTACAATTAAACTTTGTGTTATTCATAATTTTGTTTAATAAAAAATCATAAAGTAGGTATATTTAACGAAAAAATAAAAATAATCAACATACGATACAAAAATTCAGTAGAAACTTCGTAGCGAGTCGTAGCTACAAGCTACGAAGACATTTGCCTTTGGCTACGACTCTGCTACGGTCTACGAGTGCTACGAAGTCGTAGCGTTATTCCCGTTCCATTTTGTGTGTTTATAAGAACGGTGCATTCAATTGCTTGTGGTAAATTTTTCGTTTTTAACTCACCACCGGTTTTTGAGTGTTGTATTGGTCGGTAAATTTTTTGGATTTTTTAAATTAAATAAATAAAATATTATAATTAAAAAAAAAAATATTTGATAACGTTGCGTTGTGTTGCCAACATTACGGGGCTCTATATAGAAAATTAAGAAACCATATAGTTTCAGATCACTTCATCGGACGCTTCATAACCTTATATTAATAAGTCACGTCTATGCGTTTATGTTAGCTAACAAACTCCAAATTGCAATGATAGGTGAATTAGTTATCTGTATAATCAGCTGCATGTCAAGTTGCCGTGCATTGACCTTTATGATGACGTAATAACGGCGAATTTTCAATGAATTTGTATAAGTCGATGTGTAGTTGAATGTACGGGGTAAGGGATGCCACGCCGAGGGTGACGTCACAGGTGCGTGAGCCACCCCATGGAATGCCGCGCGGCTCGTGCCGTCCACCCCAGTTTTTTATTTGCATAACTAATTTGATGATTTTTAATACGCGATAAACAACATGTGGCGAAATGTGGACCACTTTAGATCCTCTATCGGTATTTTACGGGATCATGATGGGGATTTTTCTACATTTAGATTATTTTATTTTTATTTATGAGTTAGTAGGTAGTAGTTCTATATGCGACGAGAATCTGGTCATATTTTAATTATTTTATGTCAATTTTAGTTTTCCTTGAATTCTTTGATAAATTTTCATTTCATAATTTTCTATCAAAAATTACACAAAATGTAGTGTTCTGACTACAGTATTTGCCTGAATACTGGCCATAGAAAATAAAGAGGCATTAAGCAACATTTGTTTGAATCTGAGAGAGATTGAACGTCCTGCGAATGTCGTGATAGATATATTTACTTGGTTCTACGTGATACTGCTTTGACTTCAAATGCGACAAATGAGGCATGATGCGACACCGCCGTGCTTCACGCGACATTGGTAGTTTTATAGGCGACAACGTCTCCAAAAGGCCACAAGTATGTAAGTCCATATATTTGACGTTCGCATAGCGTGGTGACACGCTTTGTCGCATTTGGAGCGTTCTGCCGTCAACGTAGGACGCCGGGTAAACTATTTTAAAGTCGACGCATATTTTGTGATAGTGGCTAGCAAATTTTATTTGCTTATACAGGGTGTCTCTCGGCAGTGGAAGGATTTTGAAAGTAAATTTTAAAAAAACTATAATGTTTATCAAAAATATTTTAAATGTACTTGAAAAATCATAAGTGTGGATATGATTTTTTTAAAATGACATCTTCGAGATAACCTCCATCACGTCACACGCACTCGTAGAATCTCATCATTGCATTTAGCATAACTTGCCGGAGCAAGGCAGAATCGATGTTCATGTTCATACCTCTAATTTCGAGGTAGATATTTTTTTTGAGCTCAGCTATTATATTCGTAGGAATACTGATGAAAAGTTTGCTCATAAGGTTACTTCCACGCGGAAAAGATCTATGGGGGTCAAATCTGGTGATTGTAGAGGCCAAGCGATATTACCAAAGCGGGATATCAATTTTCGAGGAAAAAAAACTCTCGAAACTGGTCCATGGTGGGTGATGAGTCCATCCTGCTAAAACTACGTCCGTGAACTGTAGGCAAGAGATCCTTCAAGCTGGATAACTTGTTATCATTTGTTGATACGTTGATTTAGTAAGGTTTAAGGCTGATCCTCTTATGCGTATCGACAGACGAGGATTGCGACGAACGCTAGCGTCAACTTCGCTTATGCTTCTTTAGATCTTGAAGTCCTGCTCGGGCCCGGCTGTTTCGGTTATATGGCTGATCCAGTACTACACAACTTCTGTACGCATTTACTAATAAGTCTTCGCTTGGTCCATCCTATAAACACCTTATGTTGTAATGTAAACAAAACTGGCGCCCCGTGCCGTAACATACGATTTTCCGCCGTCGAAAAACGCCTCGATAGTATACACACGGTATGCGCCTGACCACTATGACATAGTAAATGACCAATGCGCACGAACGGTGAATCTGCTACGTACACCCCACCGCGTCCATTTTCAAGGGTTAATAAAATATTTAATTTTAGAATCTTTACTTTTTCGAGAGACACCCTGTACAATACACTTTGTTATGAAGCATACTACTTTTAAAAACAATTCTATTTATTTTACTTTTCCCTCATGCATTTTTTAAAGGCAGCCATATAATCTTAGATAGCAATCATTTCGATAAAGCACTTGATGCAGGCGCCTCGCTTCCCGGTCCAAGGCGCCATTGTCGTGGGGTTAATTACCCGTATGGCGGCAGGGAGCCAATTGCCTATCACGCCATCTCCAGGGAACTCATGAATCTACATAACGAACATTATGACGTCACTGGATGATGATATAGCGTGATGCAAGTGCCTTTGTCATAGAGACGGAAGGAAAATACATTTGTCGGCAAATCTACGAAAAACATAAAGTTAGCCTCGGAGTTTTTACAGCAAGAGTGCGGTGGCAAATATGACGCTATTTCTTGTTGAATTTGTGAAACCAATAATAAATATTAGCAATATTTATTAGTTGAAGAGAGAAGAGTAGTTACACCAATGTAAGCGATGAACGATATGTGGTAAAACAATTAATAAAATAGCTGGGCTATAGCAACAGTCAATTGGCAGGCAATTAGAGGTGGCCGCGCGCAACGGGGGTGAATTTCGTTTCACGCTCAATCAATTTCTGCGCGTGCGCCCGCAGCCATATTGCACGCGTCAGATGGTAGATGTCAGGATGATACTGATAATTTATTTGTGAATTTGAAATAGAGAGTAGGAAGCCAAGTGGTTATAGGAAAAGGGCAATACAAAATTGACAAGGATATTATTGCATGATTATTATTGCAATCATGCAATAATATTATGATCCTTGGGAATCATCCCTCGACATATGAGAATGTCAATTTCTCCTCCTCCATTCTAAACTCAAGCTTCTTTGATTCTGTGCAATAGTTTAAATTAAGTAAAATTCTCGATAATGTTTTTTTGGTGGACATTCGGATTATTAGCTCCTAAATACATGTACCATTGAGTACGTACATAGATACTACATATCCAATTTCCCTGAAAAAATACCTACACAGAGATAGTAACTATAGACCATTTTTTGTTTTTAGAACAACTTTCACGGCGTACCAACTGGAGGAGTTGGAGAGAGCGTTCGAGCGCGCGCCCTACCCCGACGTGTTCGCGCGCGAGGAGCTCGCGCTCAAACTCAACTTGTCCGAATCACGGGTCCAGGTAACTAACTCACAGCAGACTTGTTGAACACATGAACTACTAAATTCGGCGAAGTCGGATTTACTCACTTCTGCAGTTGCTCTCTAACTCAGCTATAACTTTATTTATATTTATAAGATCGACATTCTTTTCAGGTGTGGTTCCAAAACAGAAGAGCAAAGTGGAGAAAACGCGAGCCTCCAAGAAAGACTGGTTACATTGGGTCTAGTTCACCAAGTTCAACTACAATAGGTGGAGGTTTTTCAGGAATCGGAAGCAATCTCCCCGCATTCCCCCAAAACGGGCTCCCCGCGCCCGGAGATTCCTGGTCGTATCAACATTCCTACGAACTGTCGTCCCATCACTTATTATCATCGGGCAGCAGCGGCTACCCAGGGTTCAATGCCCAGCCTGCCGCGTATTCCTATACGACCGTATTGAATGGCCACGACGGACAGATGTTTGCGCCGCGGCATTCATACGAGTATGGCGAAGGGAGCCCGCCGCCGCTGGGAGTGCGTGATTATCCAATGATGTCGGCGCATTCTCCGCAAATGGAGGCGCACGCGCACGATGATAAGTTGGAGTACCGTGCGCATGAACATCAAGAGAAATATGCGCCGTGCGCGCTGCAGGAGGAGCCGCCGCGGTACGCGCCGCCCGAGGAGTACGACAAGTGCGCGATGGTGCCTCACGACAAGCACTACGAGATGGAGCGACACTCGGAGCTGGGGCAGCCCGTGGTCGTCAAGATGGAGCCGAGCCCTGGACAGGCCTACACTTCCCTGCCCCCTTTTTTGAATTGAAATACTCCTTTTCGAAATTATCCTAGACATTGCATAATTTCGAAAAGGAGTATGTATTAAAAGTAGAGCATTTTTGATACGGAAGAATATTGTTAAACTCGTTGTTTTTAATACTTCCGAGTTATCGTACTTTGTACTTTCGAGTTTTGTTACAATATTTACTATAATTACCTACTTAGATAATATTTAATTTTTCGTTTGCTTATTTATAGGTATTGTGGTGAATAAATTAAATGTGGTATCTGCTGAAGAAACATATTCCTAGGTAATAGCAAAAAGAATTTGTAATTTAACAGGTACCTAGTTTTAAAAAGATATTTATAAAATTAAAGTTTAGTAACAGACCAGCAATAAAATGTAAATAACTTATTTAAGTTTAATTTTTATGATTACTCAAATTACATTCGTGCCTATAAATAATATTGTGTAGGTAGGAGCTCTATGTAAGGTAAAGATTTTAAATGTATCTTTATTTAATGCTACGGTTTCTTAAATATGACTTCTCGTGCATTCCCTGTGCCTTAATAAAATTTAGTACATGATGTCAATTGTTACATTATGTAATATTTTTAAAACATAAATTAATATAAGTACTGTACGAGCATAGTAAAAATCGTAATGGTGCCAATAAGATAATTTTATTCGAATAAGTGTATTAAATAAATATATTATTATGTAAAGAGAAAATAAATTAATATTAAGTTTACAGCACCAAGTATCCAATATTCTGCACTCCTGAGGAGCATTTTGAGGAGAATTTAAAATGAGACAATTTGAATTTGCAGGCTTTCCTCATCCTTACATTGATGATGTTAGAATTGAGTGTCGCAAGCGTAGGTAACTGTATATGTCTTGAGAAGTGTGAATATGTTGTGCCAAATATAAATTAGAATAGAGCATAGGATATAAGGTGCCTTAAGTTGTATTATTTTATCATCAAATTTAGATCTGTTAAAATGCTGTTATGCAAAATTCAATGTAGGTTGTCAAGCTAACGATATATCGATAGAAAATAGATTAGAATTGTGCATGATCGAGAGAGGACTCTCACGTCCTACCTATACCTATATATCCTACCTACATATATGTATATCCTACTATGAAAAAGGAAGTTCTAGAATTGATAACAATGAAACCAAAGAACATATTGCCAATACTTTTTATCATAGCTATATATTATGATCTCCAGTATTTAAGTTACAAACAACAACGAATTTATAGTACAGGAGCCAGACATAAATTATAGCCATGGAGAGTTTTTTCATATGACGTTCGATTAGAGGACTATTGATAAACCAACGTCAAAAAATGAGTGAGTATGATAGATAACGCTTTTGGAAGCCAAACGAGATGATCATCTTCCTCATAAGTTCGATATGGGTATCATTTATGGCCGACCTCCGTGCCGATATATGATGTTCAGGGGGTTTAAACCATAGACGTAGAATAAAAAAATCATTCTTTAATAGACATAAGTGTGCTCCAAATTAAAAAACATTTTTTTTCTAGCCCTATGGTTAAAACGGTCACTTTGATGAATCGGAATATGATCCATTTCTCATATCCTAAATATTTAAAATTAAACCTTATTCAATCACCTATAGGGTTAATTTTTAAATATATAGGTTTTAACCCCCCTGAGCAGGGTTCTGCGTCCAAATAAGTTTACTTATTCAACCTTGTCTTATTTGATTAAACTAAGATATATTATTGTGTTAAGTTTTATAGAGCAATAAATTGTATTTTAATAAAATAAAACGTTTGATATGAAAGAGATTAAAATAATATTACCGAAGTGCTTATTTGAGTGTTTTATTTACAATTTACAATGTTTATACAATAGGTAATTATTTTATTCTTTTAAGTTAATTTAACCTATAAGTTATTTTCACATTCTTTAGGATTTTAGCACGTACTTATACATTGGATATATTATCTTGATTATGTATAGTAATATTATGACAATCAAGGCTATATCTCCGTACCCTATACCATGCCTATATCCCATTTTTGTTTTTTATAATATAGGGCAGCAAACGAGCAAGCGGGTCACCTGATGGTAAGTAATCACCGCTGAATAAGTAATCATCTGTGTTGACTGTACATGTACATACAATCGTGAAATACTAAACAACGGTTTCTGAGCATATATAAATAATCATGCTCTATGCCACAGATAGAATAAAAACTTGTACATTATTGCTATTCCAGCTTGTCATAGGTACTGGCTGGTAGTAAAAACCCAATAGACTAATAGGACTATTTGTAGTACAAAGTGGACTAACCCCTCTTTTGAGTACACCTATACATATAGATAAACAACAGAGAGAAAGCTATCAAAGATAGTATTCGCTTCTCGCCTTGTTTAGAAATGCAGTAAAATAGTACAAAATCGTCGCAGATCTAACTCTCTCTCTCTCTCTCAGCCTAAAGACGTCCACTGCTGGACAAAGGCCTCCCAAGGATTTTATTTTTATTTATTTTATATCGTAGATCTAACTACTTAATAAAAAGATTTACGTCAACTAGCTACTTTAGAATCCAATTTGATTCCATCTTGCCTGGCCCAGATGCCGTCGCCGCTGAAGTGGTATTTCTTCTCTATCTCATACAGCACTAGGCTGAGTATGTGTTTGTCTGTAAGAGAGGAGTAGTTTACGTTGTTGTAACCAACGTCCATAGGTGTCGCTGACCGGCCCTCGTGTCGTAACTTCAGGAAAGTTTCTGAATGTTGTTCTATTTCACAACTGAAACAAAAAACTAAAAGTGTTAAAATTTAGTTTAAATTTCTATATTTCTCAACTAGCTTTTGCCCGCGGCTTCGCCCGCGTGAATTTTCCACGGGAACAGTACTATTTCCCGGGATGAAAGTTCAGGAAGATTGGTTCAGTAGATAGGGTGTGAAGAGGTAACAAACAAATTAACTCACTTTCGGATTTATAACATTAGTTTGATTGATCCCGTGAATTTGTATTTGTTGACCTGCAGAATCAGCAATAAGCACATTTAAAAAAATCTGCAAATATTAACTTACATGGGATATAGCAGTAAATGGCAATTATCTAATATAGTTTCATCATCGAAATTCTTCTTCAGATAGTCGATATTTTCAGCTATGACGTGCAGACTCGAATGAAGATAGTACTTGTGTCTCCGTAGTTTCGCGTGGACATTTTGGATTATTGATTTGGATCCTTTACCATCATCTCCAGTTATTTTTAAAGAAGAGCATATAAGAATGGATATGTCTCGTCCACAAACTTTGTTCCCGAAACTTGTAATATAGCTGTAATAAAAAATCAATCATTTTTCTTAAAACATATACTTATACCGAATATACATAAAAAAAAAATAATAAATAAAAAAAAAAATACATACAGTCATCTTAATTAATCGGAATTGAGCGCAAAGCTTAAATTTTATAGGCATCAACAATGATATTAAAATTATTTTATTATTAACTTACTCATTAAATACTTTACTAGATGAAACAAGATGGTTGAGACTGTAACATTGTTTCTTAGCTGTTTGAATCTTAGATAGTCGCGTCATCATTTTCTTTTTGTGGACCACCATCGACAATACCTAAAACCACAATGAAAATTAAAGATTAAGCACAGAAGAATGAGAAAATGAAAATACATGAAATTGCTGTAGCGATAAGGCTGCCATTGTACATTAGCCTTTAAGACACATTGTACTCCTTTTTCTTTTTTCATGGTGCAATAAAGAGTTACTTACTTACTTACATGCTGCTATATAGTCACCGATTGCAAGATATTAAAGAATCATCTAACTATTTTGGTACATCTCTGCATTTTGTATATTTATTTCTGTCTATCTACCTAGCTTGTACTTTTCGTTGTTCAGTTTTCTTAATAAGACTTTTATTTCTATAATGTGATTTGTTACCCTAGGATTTGTGCGCAATATTTGATATTCCTTCATATTTCCTAATTCTTCTAATCTTTCTTGCACTGTTGGTGGCCGCATGCAGTATACTTTCAGACAACGTCTTTGGGCTTCTTCTGATATCCGATATTCCTAAAAATAATATCAAAGTATAATTTTTTTACAATTAAAAGAAGTAGAATATATTATTTAAACATTTAGATATTACCCACCTCTAATAAATTTCTTATTTTTAAAAGTGCTTTATAATTATTTTTCAATATAGCTGGTTCTATTTTTATTGCATCTCTAATATCTAATCCAGCCAATGAAGGTACATTTTCAAGAATAAGCTTAGTATTGATTGGATCAGATGATATAATAAACCCATTTCTCCTTATCTCATCTTTATGGAATTTGATTTCTTTTTCAGCTAAATCCAATGCTTCCTGAATATCTGACATAGGCTTGTGTTTTAATGGCAAGTAATTTTTACAATATTTTTGGAATTCTTCATTGGTGATAGACAGTTTCCATGTTAAATATCTTTCCAGAACACTCATGCGGACTGTTACTGTAAAATTGTAGAAATTTGTTTATTAATACATGTGACAATAGGACTCAGGTAATAAAAAAGTTGCTTTATTAAGAAATCATTCTCTGCTTGAGGCAAGAAAATAATATGCAGAAAACAAGCAGAAAAATTATAAGGTTTTGCATCTAGGCTATTCTTTTTAAACATGTTTTTTTCTTTATATGACTGAAAATGCAGATAGTAATTCATTACATACAGATAGATGTCTCTGCATCCCGGAAATGCAATAAAGATTTGTAAACATCTGGCCAATCCTCGAAGTAGTCATGTAGATGTTGTTCTAATACAAGATTACCATTCAGCAGACCTTCTTTCTTTAGCTGAACTATAGTTCGAGACTTTACAAGTGTATGGTACCTAAAAATATTACACATAAGAGTAAACTGATACATTTCTAAGAAAAGCAGTAACATATATATTTTTAAACACTATTTATAATTTTTATTAGGTCTTAATATTAATCCTTAAATTACGAAGATCCTGCATGAGGTATTTCGTCTATTGTTAAAATTTTGTTATCTAAAATGCTGTTTTTGAAGGATAAAAAAATCGGTTTAAGCTCAAAATAAAATAATTGTTTACGGCAGAAAAGTATACCTACTTGATTATGTATTTAGGTAAAATCTTGACAAATCCACATTCATTTAGTATTGATCCATAATTATCTACTGTAATAGGATTCATTACAAAGACATGTGGATTATAACATGCATCTAAGGCACCAATACAAAATTTTTGCAATATTTGTAAGGACATTTGTAACTGGTTGTCGCTAAGTTGATCAATATTTGGATGTTTTTTCTTCAAAAATGGGAGCCAATCTTTACTCACATTACGACCTGTAAAAAAGGTACTTATGATAGGTAAGATTTCACTAATTTATTTAAGTTTAAGTTATCTGTTTCCAACTTATTACCTCTTACTACTTTTGTTTTAGCATAGCTTTTATCTAGCAGGTAAATGTTGGTAAATATTATGTTCCCATTGGCCACTTCAACTGCCCTTATTTGTTGAGTTTCATATCATTGGCCTCATTGAGATCTTCCATGGTACCATGATATACATTCATAAATTTGTTTATACTGTATTTCTGTCATTTTCATCTAAACGGGAGAGACTGGTGTACTGAGATGTACAGGGTCTGCTTAGTTCAGATACCTGACTCTTACAATCTATTATTGTTATTGTTTACTATAAACTTTTCTGTTACCTATGTTAGATTGTGGAGAATATTACGGTTAAATTGAATTTATATATAACTTACCCGTAGTTTTTTCGTAAAAATCTAAAAAAGGGATACCGTGATACATTCTGCCATGTACGCTTTTGAACCTATAGTTTATATATTTTAAAACATAATAACGACAAATTCTCATTGTTAGAAATTATAATGTAATATAAAATATCACTCACTTCACTTTTAAAATATCATTTATACAATCAAAATAGTTTATAATTTTCATTGAAAACAATAACATAACCTACAAATTAAAGTAATTTTGACAACATTGACAATAGCAAATAAAATAATCACACTACGTGTTGAAGCAATAGTGTTGTATCGATAGTATTGTCAATAGTATTATGACCTTGATAATAGTCATACTATCGATTGTATCGATAGCCAATACTTTGCAATACTATTGATGATACCCAAAACTATCGCTTTTCAATACTATCGATAGTATTGATGTTTTCTAATCAATACTCATAATCAATAACAAACAATCAATACTATTGCACTATCAATAGCTTGTAAAAATTCAATAGTATTGTAATTCAATAGTATCGATACTATTGATAGTATTGATTAGAAAACATCAATAGTATCGATAGTATTAAAAAGCAATACTATCGATAGTATCGATAGTTTTGGGTATCACCAATAGTATTGGCTAACGATACTATTAATAGTCAAACTATCGATAGTCCTGCAACGCTATTACCTACCTACTTTTTTTATAAACGGTGTTCGCTGTTCACAGTCCTGTCTGCTGGCGTGCAAATCTGACAAAATAGGTAGGACAAACGCGGACGTGCCTTTGCTTGTCGGCTGCTAGACTTTGGCTGTCTGCACAGAGTACCTTGGCTGTCTGGGCATAGATAACATTGCCAATGGAATGATTATTTATTTGGGTGTTCGAGCCGTTCGGCTTGACCCACTGTGAGATATACGTTCAGAACATCGGCGCCATCTGGCGTAAAAGCCCTAAAGTTGCTTAGCAACTGTCAAAGTATCGTTCACTCGTTCATTCAGAACGGGTGGAGGGAGTCAGCGTCGGTCGGCGGCGCGTGCGCCCGCCATCTTTAATCAGTACGCTTTTGAATCTCGGCGTCATCGGTTGTCTACGAACAAATTTCGAGAAACCAGTAAGTAAATTGTTTTTCCTTTCTAGGTAACTCACTACGTGGATATCCCTAGTTGCTAGGGAGAATATCCACGAAGCATGGTGCAAATATGTTAAGTTTTTACTTATCATATTGGGACAGCTGTTCCACCATTATCGTCTCGCAACGAACGATTAAGCATCTTAGTTTTGGATCCCAGTCCATGTAAGATGTGCGCCATGCTTCGATTGCTAAGAGTGCAATCACAAATCGAAAATTATTTTTCGCTAGTTCATTGTTGTTGGTCGTTTCAAATGAAACGTCGACGCATGAACAGGTCGCTTAAGTGAAGCGTCTACATGGTCGCATCAAAAGGAAGTTTCACCGAAACGTCCAGTCGTTTCGAATTGAAACACGAGAAGTTCTAAGACCATACGGTACTATCATCAAGTAGTATGTCGAACATATTGCGACTTTAAAGTCACAAATAATTTCTCCCTGTTGCAGAAATGCCGTCCATGCGCGAGTTGTGCGAAAAACCAGTACCCGACGAGGACAGAGGTTTTTTTTCCCGAATTATAAACATAATAAATGATAACTACCCAGAAGATTGGGGATCATGGGAAGTCGAAAATCACTCGTACACGGAGTTATTCGGCGAGCGAATTACTTCCGAAGCAGAGAAGAAATTACGATTCGCCATACCAACTACTGATTTGGCCCATGCCTACTCACCAAGCGATCCAACTCTTTCGGAGAAGAAATATAAGCTGCTAAAAAGAAAGCTGCTGGAATGGCCGCTGGGACGAGCCCTGATATACGCTCCTCACTCCTTAATGGAAAAAATTCACGTACAGTCATATACGCCATTTATGAACACCGTGAAATCTTTAAAACCAAAGTTAACGTCAAGGAAAAGGAGCCTGTCTCCCCAACCATCAACATCGTCGTCGTGCAAAAGATCACGCGAGCAATCACTGCCTCGATCCAGACGGACCTTAACACCCCCGCCAATGAGTAGATCGGACTGCTATACGACTCCTCCGGCAAATCCACGTCATAGCTCATCTGCTACCCCTCGACAAGATAGCATGTTAAATAATGAGCTACAAATGTCATTCTTTGAGAAGATGATGGGCGTTCTTAACGTTAGTGCACAGACCATGGCAGAGGTCGCAAACCAAGTTGCTGATTTATCAGCGAAAGTGAATAACAAATCTGAAAATCCTTCCGAGGCAGACTCGGAATCTGACTATGATCACTCTAAATCCGACGTAGACGGAAGCGGTTCTACAGTTAATCCCACTGAAAACTACCAATCGGATGACTGTAATTTTTCTCCTTGCACAACAGAGGCAGAACCGAAACTGGCGAAAGCGAACCCACGCTTAGTCGAACAAGGTCGAAAGTGTCAACGTCTTGGGGATGGAAACTGGAAGAACGTGCGATATGCAGATGTCCAGAAACATTTCCATACAACTCCGGTGTTCAGTGCCCTAAAAGTTAACTCACTACTTGCCACAAACACTCCTTCATGGAGCTCACTAGGTCATCTCGAGAAAACGGACTCGACCTTGGGTGCAATAACATATGGCTTACTTTTACAAAGAGCTGCATTCGAGGACGCTTGCAAAAAGCTAGACAAAAAGACTCGTCAAGACGTTCAAAGAAATTTCCTAGACGACGGATGTGAGTTTAAGAAAATTTCCGATAATCTACTGCAATATTCCTGTGGAAGAAGGGCCGAAATAATCCAGACTCGAAGGGAAACGTACAAGTGCCCAAACAAGGTGCTGAACGAGCTTCTGCATGAAATCCCACCCTCTGAAACACACTTATTCTCGGAGGATAAATTGGCAGAGGTTATCAAGGAACAAGGTGGCACATACAAATTCTTTCCCAAAAAGACGCTCCCTGGCAATAAATCCAGCAGGAAGAATACAGCGAAGGTATCCAACAACAAATCTGGAAACCCTCGAAATGCTTCTTCAAATAAGCAAAACAAGAAGCATCAGCCAAACCGGAATTTTCGCCCCTCATGGAAGCACGAAAACTCGGGAAACAAGGCCAAACCTGCTCAAACCACTGAGAAAAAAGACTAAGGTAGCTTCGTCCTTTACTGCCGGGCAACTCAAGTCAAAAGTTAACCTTTGGGAATCACTCGGAGCACCTGATACCATCCTTAAGATAATATCAGGATACCGCATACCCTTCATAAAGAAACCGCCATTGATTGCACTATCCCACGAAAATACAAAAAATTTTGAACCCAAAGTTTCTGACGCAATGTCAAAACAGATAAATAAACTAATCACGATGGGAGCAGTATCAGTAAATACTTATAAACGCGGTTACTTATCTTCTATTTTCTTAAGAGAGAAGGCAAATGGTTCCCACAGATTAATTTTTAACTTAAAAGGACTAAATTTGTTCCTCAATCCACCTAAATTTCGGCTCATTAGCTTAAGAAAGGTTGCTCAAATCATACAAAAGGATGACTATTTAATAAAAATTGATATATCTAACGCATATTATCATATTCCTATGGCGAACGCTCATAAACGATACTTATCGTTAGCTTATGATGGTCAAATATACAATATGCAATGCTTGCCCTTCGGGCTCTCGAGCGCGCCATCAATTTTTAGTAAAGTAACGAACTGGGTAGCATCTCTCTTGAGAGATACAGGTTTCAGAGTCGTGGTTTATTTAGATGACTTGCTGATTTTGAATCAAAATCCCGAAACTCTGTCCCAGCAAGCTCAAGTAGCAGTTTCGCTTTTGACCAACCTTGGTTGGAATATAAATTTTGAAAAATGTAATTTACAACCTAAAAAACAAATAGAGTATTTAGGCCTTGACTGGGATACAGAAAATAATGTCATAGCACTCCCTACATCCAAAATCCAAAATATAACGAGCACCTTGGTTACCACATTACGTAAAGGTTGTTGGAGCTGGATGGGTGCAAAACACCTTTTAGGCAAACTCAATTTCGCTACTAACGCCGTCCCACTGGGACTCCTCCATTGCAGGCGCATTCAGAGGGCATCAAGAACCCTACCGGAAGACGACAAACACAAACTTTTCCGACTGCCACTTCCAGTGAAAGAAGAGCTTTCTTGGTGGGTGCAAAACTTGACCACGTGTTCCACTCTTCAAGTCACTCCACCCACAGCCTTTATAACCACCGATGCTTCGGACCTCGGCTGGGGTGCGATAGTAAACGACAAAAAGCTCTACGGACACTGGAATACCGAGCAAAATCACTGGCATTGCAATCGGAAAGAGTTATGGACAGTCTACGAAGTGCTGCAGAAAGAATGCCAGGAACTGAGCAGGCAAACCGTGGTTCTCCAAATGGACAATCGCACGTCAGTGGCATATATAAAAAAACAAGGAAGCACCAGATCAAAAATCCTGCACAAGGTAGCTTCCAAAATACTAAACCTGGCTCACAAACACAAAATAACGATCGTTCCAAAATATTTGCCAGGAAGATACAACAACATAGCGGACAGCCTGTCCAGAATGAAAACTCCACAAGAATGGCATTTGGACGAAACCATACGACAAACAATATTCACAAAGATGGGAACTCCCACGATAGACTTATTCGCAACGAATGTCTCTCACGTTGTCCCGAAATATGTGAGCGAGGATGCCAGAGACCAGATGAGCGAATTCACGGACGCCTTCAGCAGACCATGGAATTACAGCTTGGGATGGATATTCCCACCACCAGCGCTAATCCCACGCGTCCTCCAACACCTGAATGTCTCCCGCGGACACTATCTGCTGATAGCACCGAAATGGGAGCGGGCGTTCTGGAGACCGGAAGTGAAGAAAAGAGCGATTTGCCCACCATATCGCATTCACAACCTCGCGAAACACCTTGTCGACCTCGGGACGAACCGGCCACCCCGGGAGATAAAAAATTTAGCCTTGGAGGTCTGGAAAATACGGGCTGGTCCAGTGAAATAGCCAACTGGAATCAGAATGAACGTAGGTTTCTGGAATCAGCCTGGAGACCGTCATCAATGAAAACCTACAGACAAGCGTGGGATAGTTGGCAGAAATGGGCAACCGAGGGTGAGATACCCATATCCACCCCCAGCCCCAGCGACGTAGCTAGATATCTTATTTATCTTAGCGAAACTAGAAAATTGGCTACTCGAACAATTTTGGTACATAAATCCACGATCGCAACCTTCACTAAATTATCTTCCGATGGCTCGCTTAGCAGCCATCCTCTCATCAGAAAAATCGTGAAGGCAATTATGTTAAAGAATCCTCCAAAACATAATCCGTCGACATGGAACATTAATGATCTCTTGGACTGGATAAACAAGCGACCAATTAATGAATCGAGCTTGTTTCAAGTATCACAACACGTTGCAACCTTGCTACTCTTGGCTTCCAGTCGACGCATCCACGATCTTACATTGCTTCATATTAATGCCGAATGCTGTGAGATGACGGAAAACCGAATCATTTTTTGGCCGGCTTTCGGCTCAAAAACTGATTCAGCAAATTTTCGACAATCCGGATGGGACCTCATAAGATGTGATAATCTCAAATTAAATCTATGCTATTGGATCCCACTACTGATCAAACTCGCCGAAAGGCGGCGTGGAGCAGCTGCCAATTTGACCAACCTGTTTATCACTACAAGGGGAAAGGTCAAGGCAGCTACTAGATCAGTGATAGCAGGCTGGATAAGACTAGAATTGAAAGAAGCCAATATAAACGGTTCACCTGGCAGTTTTAGATCAGCCGTGGCTACAAGCAATTGGTCGAAGAAAGACCTTGATTTAGAAGTGGTATTGCGCAAAGGCAATTGGCGCGGTGCCTCTACTTTTCTAAAACATTACTATAAGGAGATCAAAAATCATAATGCTAATTCTAATTTCACTATGTCTGATTTATTTGATACTGTTTAATTATTAAGAGACTGAGGCAATCAATAAGTCTGATTATTTCATAATCTTTATTTTTTGGTTTTATTATTAAATAATAATATAAGGTAATCCGCTCCTTTTATTACTCGTCTCACTTTGCATCACAGTACGCAGTGTCAGCGCCGGCAGATAATAAACATCTCACAGTGGGTCAAGCCGAACGGCTCGAACACCCAAATATACGTGTTTTCCCCGAAGGGATGAAAACACTTATTTGGGTTTCAGCCAGGAGGCTTGACCCACCATTAAATCCCTTGCCGGCTTCCGCCTCGCCTCGATTCTTCCCGTACTGATTAAAGATGGCGGGCGCACGCGCCGCCGACCGACGCTGACTCCCTCCACCCGTTCTGAATGAACGAGTGAACGATACTTTGACAGTTGCTAAGCAACTTTAGGGCTTTTACGCCAGATGGCGCCGATGTTCTGAACGTATATCTCACAGTGGGTCAAGCCTCCTGGCTGAAACCCAAATAAGTGTTTTCATCCCTTCGGGGGGAAAACACGTATATTATGTCATTGTCAAAATTTAGGAATGTTCATATTTGTAGAGAAATTGTTTTGTGCTAGGATTAGAAATATCGGATCGGTTTTTTGTTAATATTACCGTGAAACTTTTGTCTTTATACCAAAATAATGAATGCATTTTGTAGAGATAATGAAATATAGTTTACAAGCTAAACGTAAATTTAAGGTTATCTCCGAATCTGCTTTGGGGAGACTACTTACTTGAAAATTGGTTAAATACTGTAACTTTTAAGTCTTATCACAACGAATTATAAATACTATCGGTTTTATTCTTACCATTAAAAGTCTCATATCATATAAAACATTACTGTATGTAAGGTAAGTAACACATTTGTTGTAACAACACAACTTCATTTTATACTAGCCATCATTAAGCCATTTATTTAGCCTTCATTTTATATTTTTCTTTATAAATTTCGGGGTCCGAGTGAACCCTAATAAATGTCAAGCTATACTGGTAGGTAGTAAAATTCAAACTAATAGAGTAGACCTTAACACCATACAATCAGTTGTCTATGACGGTACCGCGATCCCATTTAGTCCCGTAGTAAAAAATCTTTGCCTCTATATTGACTCCACACTTAGCTGGAATAATCACATGGTCGAAGTCAGCCGAAAGGTTTTTGCCACTCTCCACTACTTACAGCGTTTAAAACACTTCTTGCCCATAAAAACTAAAACTATGTTGGTACAGTCGCTTGTGATCCCGATCATTGATTACGCTGATGTGTGTTATCTGGACTTAACTGAGGAACATCTCAATAAACTGGATTGTCTACTTAACAACTGCATTAGATTTATCTTTTGTCTCCGTAAATACGATCATGTTTCAGAATATCGGTCTCAGCTTAAATGGCTCCCAATTCGTCAACGCAGGAATCTTCATATTCTTTGTCAGCTTTATAATGTGCTCAATGATCCTCTGTCCCCCAACTATTTAAAATCTGACTTTAAATTGCTATCTTCTACTCATCATCGTGACCTTCGTTCTTCCAATAAACTCACTCTCGCTATTCCTTTTCACCGTACCGTTTTTATTTCAACTCTTTCGCCGTTACGGCAACCAGACTCTGGAACGCGCTCCCTGACTCCATCAAAACTGCCCCGAGTCGTGATTGTTTCAAAGCCCGGGTGTTCAGGCACCTACTTGCGCAAGACTAGTTCCCTCGCTGCCTAACTATTTTATTTTTCAGTAGTATTCTATATTTATTTATATTATATGTAATGATATTTTTATATGTCATATTAGCTATATATATATGTATTACTATGTATTATATATTTTATGTTACTCTTATTTTGTCTCCCCCCCGTCTCGTCTCCAACAATCCCTTTATTAGACCCACTTAAGTTCTCTGTTTACCCCAAAGGTCGACTGTTAGATAATGCTTCTGCATTAAGTCCACCTATTGTGCCATACATTGTGTTTGTACAATAAAGGTTAAATAAATAAATAGCCCCGGGGCTTTGCTCCCATGGGAATTTTGGGACCCTATGTGCTATTCCCGGTATTTTTCTACCCGTATACCAAATTTCATCAAAATTCGTCCAGTAGATTTTGCGTGATTGAGTAACAAACATCTTCACAAACTCACAAATTCAATAACTCATATCCAAACTTTTGCATTTATAATATTAGGAAGATATACTTGTGTAGAAGAAATGAAGTTGGATTTGTTTTCTTTCAGATGGACTGGAGTGCATTTAGAAACCATTTCAAACAAACATCATTGACAACAGCACTCAGTCTTGTGCTATTCTCTGGTGTTACCTATTTTCTATTGTGGGCTGAGGTAAGCTTAAAGAGCATATTTCTTTAACCAGCCCAAGTGTCTAATCCAATATTTAGTGGTAGTATGTCACAGGGCCACATTCATGTCTATCCACATAGAAATTACTTAAATTGAATGGAGAATTAGTGAGACATTTTAAAATTCACATGGTTGAGTCTCATTTCTCCTTAGGTAATCCGGATATTTCTTATTCTGGATTTTCTCTTAACTGTTATCACATTTCCATAGATGTAACAGTCTAGACTCTAACTCTATGTGGTCACCAGCGACTATAATTTTATTTGGTTTCAGAGTCAGACTATTCAAAGCAACCTAATATTGGAGGAGCTGGTATCTGCCGCGGAGAGTATTGATGTCCACACTGGGGATGAAGCAGCCCGTTATGAAGGCCGCATAGTTCATATACTGGGTCCATTACGAATTCTTGAGCCCATATCTGAGCCTGACTACAACATACAGGTGCAGGCTGTAAAGTTACGAAAGAGGGTTCAAATGTACCAATGGATTGAAGAAGCTCAGTAAGATTATTTATAAATTTTGTCTTAAATTAGATTAACAACTTTTTATATCAAAATATAATTAATAAATCCTTCAATAATGAAGATGCCCAATTGAGCATTATGTCTATTGTTATCAAAAACCCCATAAGTAAAGTGTTAAGTAGCAGCATGTGTAGGTATTTTGGTGGTATGAGACAGCAAAATTAAATGAATTATTTTTTATTGTTGTCTCAAAGGGTAAGATGTATAGTTAATTCCCATTTTTCCCATCACATCATGGGCTTTATGAGCTTGTATCTAATCTACCTATAATAATGTTTTCTAGAGATCAAGAGAATTTTCTGAGTGACCCTGCAGATGAATCCCACAAGACTTACTGGTACCATAAAGATTGGAGGGATTATATTGTGGACTCATCTTTGTTTTACATAAGGCCTGGCCATCACAACCCTACTTCAATGCCCATCTTCAGTGAGACGCACATAGCAGATAATGTGATGATTGGATATTTATATCTAGGTAGGCTAAAAATAACACTAAAAACTGTATTTCCTTAAGCTGATTATTTCAAATTTTTGTTCAGGCGTTATGGTTTAATAAATTAAATATTATTAAAATAAGATAATGATAATTAAGTAAACTTTTGCAACTTTGGAGCAATTAACCATTAAAAATCATCTGTTCTAGATAACGTCAAACTCTAGCTGTCTAAAAAATATGATAAATAATATTTTTATTCAATTATTCATAAATTATTATTTTTTAATAATTTTTAATTGTGATTTCCCTTTTCAGGAATAGATATGAAGCGCAAAGTGAATGATTACTATGAAATATGGTCCGATTCAAGGCCAGAGAGGAGTGATATAAAATTACATTCTGGTTTTTATTACCATGGCGAAAGTGCCCTGGAGCATGAGATTGGCGACTTGCGCGTACATTTTTCGTACGCCGGGCGGGAGGACGACATCGTGAGTAAAGATATACATCATTATTAATACTCTCTAATAATAGCACAAAGTGTGATGTGAAACAATTTGAAAAATGTTCAGTACGCATAATCATACATACGAGTATAATCATGCCTTTTCCTGGCACTAGCGATTTCCACTTGCTACGATCCTTACAGATCTCTCACTTCCTTTACTATTTTTTTATTTTTTTAGTACACCGCTGTAGGATTAGTAGAAGGTGCCACTCTGCAAGCGTACAGTTCCCCGAGTTTCCCCGGGGCGGACCCACTGTCATTGCTCCGCAAGGGCTCCTACAGCCTCAAGCAGTTGCATGACCTGGAGCGGCGCGATGTAAACATCCACACGTGGAAGTACCGGCTGCTTGGCTTTGTGCAAGTGTTCGCGTCCGCCATGACGCTGCATCCGGATTGGATCAGGCTATGTAAGCTGATAAATATATACGGACATAACTAATCACATGAGTTAATCCCAAAGTAAGTTCGAGACTTGTGTTATGGGATACTAACTCAAAGATACTATATTTAATAACAAATCCTACTATCCTACTAATATTATAAATGAGAAAATTTGTAAGGAAGTTTGTTACTAAATCACGCAAAATCTACTGGACGGATTTCGATGAAATTTGGTATACGGGTAGAAAAATACCGGGAATAGCAGACTTTTTTATCACGAAATTCCCATGGGAGAAAAGCCCCGGAGCGCGGCTAGTACATATATAAATAAACATCCTTGACCCAGGCTTATTTGAAAAAGATTATTTTCCATCTTGACCCGA